>MU619704.1:47160-495410 GCA_025201785.1 Xylaria longipes | reverse complement strand
TAAATTAAAATCCGATTAATTTTTAATAATAAATACTTTAGTTATAAAGTTATTAATAATTAAACTTAATAGTTTAATAAAAAATAATCCGCTTGTTTATATAATTTATTTATATATAAACTATATTATATTTATTTAAATATTAAAAAGCTAAATAATATTTAATTTTATATATAAAAAAATAAAAAAGTTAAAATAACTATTATTATAAAAAATATAGCTTTAATATATATAATATAAAAGTTTATAGTTTATTTTTTTATTAAAATTATATATGCTTTAAAAATAAAAATTATAATAATTAAACTTTTTATATAATAATAATTTATTAATGTTTTATATTTAATTTTTTATAATAATAAAAGCTAAGGGAGTAAGTATAGCTAATAGCTTTAGTAGTAAATAGTTAGCCCTTATATATAAATATAATATATATAGCTAAGCTATAGCTAGTATTATAGCTTATTTATATATATATTTAAATATAAATTATTTAAATATAAATTATTTAAATAGTTTACTATTAAAAATTAAACCTTTTTAAGTTAATTTTTCTTTTTAGCTTATAATTAATATATAAATTTAAAATTTATTATATAAAACCGTAAATATATTTTTATAATATAATATAAAATATAATTATTTATTTTTATTTTTATTTTTATTTTTAACCTTTTTATTTAAAGTTTTATATAAAATCTTTAATAATAACGTTTTTATTATTATTAATTATAATAATATAATAAATAACGTTTTAAATAAATTATTAATAAACTTTTAACTATTATTTATATTTATAAATATTATAAAATAATATTTTTATTTAAAACAAGTTATTTAATTATTTTAAAAAATATTAAAAAATATATAAATTATATTTAAAAATAACTAAAGTATTTAATATAGCTTTTATATAATTTAAATATATTAGTTTTAAAATTAAATTAAATAAACTTAATAAAAAATCATTTTTTAAAAGAAAAAAACGTTTTTTAAATAATATAATATAAAAATATATTAAAAGTTTTAATAATAATAAGTATAAATATTTAAAAATAATAATTTAAAATAAGCTTAAAAATAATAATATTATAATATATTATTATAAAATATAATAAATAATTTAAAAATATTAAAAAGATATATATTAAAAATATAAAATAAACTATTTTTACTTTTAAACGTTTTATTAGCTTTTTTTAATATTTTTTTAAATAAATTTTATATAATTATTTTAAAAAATATAATAAATATATTTAACTATTAACTTTATTTAAACAACTTTTAAATATAGCTAAAAAACTTTATAGCTTTTTTAAATAATAGTTTTTTATAATATAAAAAATATTATTATTATTATAAGTTATTTTATTAAAATATTAAATATTTAATTAAGCTTTTTTTTATTAATTAATATATTTTTAAAAATAATTAATTTTTTTGCTTTAGGTTTTATTTATATTTTATTTATTTTTAACTAGTTTTAACTTTTTATTTTATATAAAAAGCTTTTTATTAAGCTTTTTAAATTTATTAATATTTTAAACGTTTAATAATTTAATTTTTTTTATTTTAAATTATTTTAATAAATAATTATTAAACTTTTTAAAACTTATATAAAGTTAATAATAAAGTTCTTTTAACTTTTTATTATTTTAATAAACTTTTTAGCTAAAATTATTAATAATAACTTTTAACGTTTTATAAACGCTATAAGTTTTTTATTATTATATAAAAAATATTTTTTAATATTTTATACTAGGTAATATATATTAAAGTTTTTTATAAATAAATATTTATTAAATAAAAAGTTTTAAAAAAACTATTAAATAAACTTTGTTTATATTAAGTTTATAAAACTTATTAAATATATAAATTAAATTATAACAATGTTTTTATTATTATTTATTTATATATTTTATTTAATCTTTTTTATATTTTTTATTTATAATTTTTAATATTATTAATTTATTAATATATAATATAGTTTTATTATTTTTTTAAACTATATAATAGTTATTTTTAAAATAATATAAAGTTTTAGCTTTATTAACTTTAATTATTTAAATTATTATAAAATCTTATTTTATTTTTTTAACGTTTTTATAATATTATAATAAAACTTTTTTTTTATATTTTAATATATAATGTTTATTATAATTAAAATAATAAATTATTTTATAATAACGTTTAAGTTATATGTTTTTTTAAATAAATAATTTATTTTTATTAAGCTTTTTTAAAATAATTATTTTTATTTTTAAAACTAATATAATAATAATATATTAAATAATTATAATAGTTTTATTATTATTTTAAACCTTTTATAAATAAATACTATATATGATTTTAATATGTTTTCTTTTTTTTTAACTGTTTTAAACAGATTCTTTTTTATATTTTATAGTATTTATAATAGTTAATATATTTAAAAATAGCTTTTTTTATTTTTATAAAATATAATTTTATATTTAAATATTTAAAAACTTTATAATAGCTATAACAAGTGTTTTTAAAATAATATATAATAATATAATTATATTTATAATAATTAAAATATTATTTAGCTTTTATTTTAAGTATAAACAACTTATAGTTAAACAGTTATATTTTTTATAATAATTCATTATTATAAAACTTTTAAATAATTTATAATATATTTATATAAAATAAAATAAAACTATAATAAAACTTAAAGTTTTTTAAATATATTTATTTATATATAAAGGTTTTCAGCTAAATAACTATTAAAATAACTTTAAAAGCTTTATTAATATAAATTTATTTTAAACATATTAAAAAAGATTTTCTAGCTATTATAGCGATTTTTTTATATTATAGTTTTATGTTTATTTTAAAAATAATTATAACTTAACTGTTTTTATTAACTTTTTTAAATAAACTTTTATTAAAAATAATTATTATATTTTTATTATATAACCTTTTTACTATAATAACTTTTATTTTTAAAAATATTATATTAATTATTATAATAATTATTATAAGTTTATTAATAAAATAAACTAAAGTAAAATAATAAAATATAAAATTAAAAAAATAAATTATATTTATTATTAATAAAACTAGTAATATATATAGACTATTAATTATATATAACAGCTGTTATTAAATAGCTACCCCGTGGAGCAGGGTAAGCACTAGCAACAGCGGCTTATTAGGATAAACCTTTTAAAGGTCTTTATTATTTATATTTTATTATTATTAGCTTTAATACATTAATTTTTATAAATATTTTTTTATTATATTTTATTAACAAAGCTTTTACTATAAAAGCTTATTAAACTTTTATAGCTACTATTTTTTTAATTTATATTATAATAATAAACGCGGTTATTTTTTTTAAAACCTTTTATAAAAGTTTATTAAAATTATAATAAATAATTAATATATTAAGGTTTAATTTTTTATTAATAAGCTTTTTAATAATATTACTTTTTTAAAAAGCTTTTAGCTATTTTATTATTATTTTTCTTTTTAATATCTTATTATAAAAAAAGCTTTTTATTTATTCTTTTATTTTTTATTAACTATAATATAAGCTTAATAAACTTATTAATTATTTTATATTAATTTATAAACTTATTTTTGTTTTTAAAACTATATTTTTAAAAACCGCTAATAAACATATTAAATATAAATTTTTTAGCGCGCTTAATAAACATATTAATAAAAAAGTTGTTTATTATTTTATTAACAAGTTTTCTTTTATATATTATTATTATTATTATTATATACACTTTATATTATAACGTTTTCTATTAAATTTTAAACGTTTTTAATTATATTAAATTATTTAACAAGCTTATAAAATTATTTATAATAATAATAAAAAGCTAAAAAAAGAATTTTAATTAATTATTTAATATTAAAATTATATTAAACAAAATAAAAATAAAAATTATTTAAAAATAAAATAATATAAAATATAAAGTTTAAAATATATATAAAACATATTTAAAATTTATAATAATAGCTATAATATTAATAGCTTTAAATATAATAAAAGTTCATGTTATTAATATATTAAATATTAATATAAGTTTTATAAAGTTGTTTAACCCTGCTATAAATACCTTAAGTTTAAAAATATAAACTATAAATAATAATATATATTTATTTAATAACTTTAAAGTTTTTTATATAATTATTATAAATTAACCTATAATAATAACTTTTATTATAAAAACTATTATAATAAATATATATATTTAAAATATTATTATTAATAAATATAAAAATTTAAATATAAATAATATTAATAATATTATAAATATTTTTAACTATTATAATATATTAATAAATAATAAATTAAATACTTTTATAATAAATATAATAAAAACTTTTATTAAATAAAATATAAAAAATATATTAATTATAATAAAAATATAAAATAAAAATAAATTAAAGTTTAAAATTTAAAAGTTTTAAATATATTAAATATTAAAAAACTATTTAAAAAATATTAATACTATAATTATTATAATATTAAAATTAACTAGTTATAAAGTTATTTATATATAAAAATATATATATAATACTAATAATTAAACAGTGGTTTAATTACCTTTATAACCCGATTAAACAAATAGTATATATTAATAAAACCTTTTAACTATAAAAATATTTTATATATAAAAGTTTTTTTTTATATATTTAGTTAATTAATTAAATAAATAAATATATAAAACTATTTATTTTATTTTTTTAAAATATATAATATTATACTTTTTAGCTATTTAATATTAATTAATACTTTAAGCTAAAAAATATAAATTAATAAAAATAAAAATAAAATTTTAACTTAAATATATAAACTATATATTTAATATTATATTTTAGCTTTTTTAATAACAAATTAATAAAAAGAATTTTAATTATTTTTATATATTTTAACTTAATTTTTATATAAAAGTTTAATTAATAATATATAATTATATTATTTTATAACTATTATTATATAAATTATATAAAAGTTTATTTTATAATTAATATTTTATATTTATAAATATATTAAATAATAGCTAATTATATAAAAACTATTAAAAATAAATATATAAAAACCATAAAAGTTTTAAAAAATAATTTTAAACGTTTTTAATAAATATATTATATAAATTTATTATTAAAAAGATTATTAAATATATTAATACTTTTTTAGCTTTTATATTAAAAACTATTAATTTTTAAATATATAATAAATAAAATAAAAATTAATATATAAGCTATATATTTATATATTAAATATAAATAATTAAAATATAAACTAAAAAGTTTATATAAACTTTTAATAAAAGAATTTCAACTTATTAAACTATAAATATTATAATTTATTAATAATAAAATTATTTTTAAAATTTATAATATACTTTATATAAAAAGTATATTAAATAAAAAACTATATTATATAGCTTATTAAGAATAAATTTATTTTATTATATTAATTTTAAATTTTTATATAATAGTTTTAAATATTTTATATATTTTATATTTTAAATTATTAACTTTTTAATTAAAAGCTTTTTATATAATAAAATAATTTTATAATATTAACTTTTAAAATACAAATATAATTATAAAAAAACCTTTATATATAAAATTAAAAAAAGCTTTTAAATTAAAATAATATATTATTTATTATTAATATTAATTTATAATTTAATTATATAATTAAAAAATATCTTATATTTTTAATATATAAAAAAATATTTAGTTTTATAATATTTTTTATAAACTTTAAAATAATTAATATTTTATATAATATTTTATATAAAAACTTTTATATTTTAAATATAAATTTTATTTATATATAATATTTAAAACAAGATTATTTTATTAATAAAATATTAAATATTTTTAAAAACTTAATAAAAAGATTTTATTTAAAAAGCTATATAATTTATTTTATAATAAAATATAATAGTTTATTAATTTTTATTAAAAGCTAAGAATTATAAAAAACTAGTTTTATATAATATCTTTTATTATTTTAATTAATTATATTTAAAGTTATTATATATATTATATTAATTTTAATTATATATAAAAAAAGTATATAATATTATAAATTTATATAAATATATAATATAAAAAAAAGGTTTTTTATATATAAAATATTAAAGATTATAATTAATAAACTTTTTAAAATATAATAAATATTTAAAATAAAATACTTTAATAAAATATATTTTAATATAACTATTATATAAATATATAAAAATATATTAAAATTTAAAATAATATTTATCTTTTTAAAACTTATATATAAAAGGTTTTTTTTAACTTTTAATTATATTTTTTAATAAAAAACAACTTTTTTAAATAAATATTTTATATAAAAAATAAAAAATAATTATTATATAAACTAATAATATAATTAAATAAAATATTATTTTATATAATATAAAAATGTTAAATAATATTTTTATTATTTATAAACATAATATTTTAGCTAAAACTATATAAAAGAATTTTAAAACTATATAAATTACTTTTAAAAAAGTTTTTAAATAAATAAAATATATTTTATTTATTAAAAAATATATTATTTAATAAACTATACTTTTTATAAAAAAGCTTATATAAAAAGTTAATATTTTAATATATATAAAATAATATTTAAAAATAAATTAATACCGGAAAATATTTTTATTTATTTTATTAAGTATAAAAGTTATATAAATATATATAAAAATAAAAAAAATAAAAATTTTAATATAAAAAATAAAAATATTATATAATATTTTATAAATAATATATTTATATATAATATAATTTAAAAAAATATTTAAATAATAATAATAAATTAATTTTTTAAATAGTTTATATTTAATAGTTAATATTATATAAAATATTAAAATATTATTTAAAATATAAATATTTTAAAATTTTTAATTATAAACAAACTTTAAATAAAAATATATATATAAAAAAACTTTAATATAAAAATTATTTAAAAGCTTAAAATAATTAAAATTAGTTTTAAAAAAAGCTATATAATAATTTTAATTAATATTATATAAATTAATAATAAAAGTAATTATATAATATTTTATATATTAAATATTTTTATTTTATTTTTATTTTTACTAGTAAATATAAATTATTTAAAAGCTTATTTTAATAATATAAAAAATATCTTTATATAAAAAAATAAAAATATTATTTTTATTATATATAAATTAAATTATTTATTTTTCAATATCTTTTTATATAAAATAGCTAGCTATTTTATTAAAATTAAACTATAATATTTATATAAATATTTTAAATATTTTTATATAAAAAAACTATATAAAATATTAACTAAAATAAAATATCTTATTAAATAATTAATTTTAAAAAACTTTTTAAAGTTTTATTATTATTATTAAATATATAATAAAATATTATATTATTTTAACTTTATAATTTAAAAGAATTATAAATTTAACTATAAAATAATTATAAATATTATATAAATAAATAATTAAAATATATTATATATAATTAATATTATAATATTATTTTAAATAATTATATTTTTAAAGTTTATATTTATATAAAATATATAAAAAATATTATATAAATATTAAATTAATATTTATTAAAAACCTTTAAATAATATTATATATAAATTAAAAATAAAACTTTTATTAAATAAATTCCAAAAATATATAAATATAATAAATATATAATATTATAAAATATTTATTAAAATATATTAAATAATTAAAAAAGTTAAACAAGTATAAAAACTTTTAAAATAAATATATAATATTCTTTTAAAAAAATTAATATATAAATAAATAATAAATTAATTTTTTAAATAATAATTAAAATATTAAATAATATAGTTAAATTAAATAATTTTATGTTTTTCTTTAAAAAATATACTTATATATTAATAAAAACCTTTTTTTTAACCTTTATATAAAAAACAATAATTATTTAAAATATAATATAAATATTATATAAAAACTATATAAAAATTAAAGTTAACTATATAATTAAAGAATAAAATAAACTATTATTATATAATAAATTCTTTTTTTATAGTAAAGTTTTAATATAAAAAAAAAAAAAAAAAACTTATATAAAATTAAAATAATTAAAAACTTAAATATTATTAATAATTTAATTAATAAATTAATACGGTTTTATTATATATATATTAAGCTATATTATTATATAAAAACTATTTAAATTAAAAAATAAAATAATAATAATATATAATTAATATAGCTAATAATAATATAAAAAAAATATAACGAGTTAAAAAAAAACTTATTATATATTTATTATATAATATTAAATTACTATAAATATTATTAACTATAAAAAACAATAAACCTTTAACTTAACAACTAAGCTATATATAAATAAAATTATTATAATTTTTAAATAATTATTTAAAAATTTAAATATAATAAAGATTAATAAATATATTATATAAAATATTTTTAAATTTATTATATATAACTTAAATATTTATAAAAGAAATATATATTTAAGTTTTATTTTATATAAAAATTAAAAATTAAAAATATTAAGCTATATAAAAAATTAAAATTAATTATATAAAAGTATAATAATATTAAAAAATATATAATTTTTATTTAATTATTAATAATTTAATAAATAAACTAATAATTAATTTTAGTTTTAAAACTTAATTTTATATAAAACTTTAAAATATTATATAAGCTTAAAAATATTATTTAAGCTTATATTTAATTAAAATTTTAAATTATTATATAATATTTATATTTAATTATTTTTAAAGCTAAAATTAAATATTTTTTAAAAGTTATTTTATAAATTATATAATTATTATATAGCTTAATAAAATTTAAATTATATTAATTTAAAACTTATTATTAATATTATTAAAAAAAACTTAAAATATAAATATTTATATATACCTTATATTTATTATTAATATATAATAATCTAAATATTTTTAAAATAACTAAAATATAAATAAATAATACTTTAAGGTTTATTACCTTAAAACCTTTAATATAAAAAAAAAACCTTTAATAAATAAAGCTTTATATAAAGCTAAAAAAAAGGTTTATTTTTTAATTTTTTAATTAAATTTAATAATAGAAAATCTCTTTATATAAATATAATATTATAATAACTTAAAAAGTGAAACTAAAAGTTTAGCTAAAATTAACCTTAATATAAAAAGTTTTTTTTAAGCTTATATTTTTAAATAAGCTTAAAAAATATATATTAATAATATATACTTATTAAAAACAGTATATAATTTTATTATTACACTATAAATAATTAAACTATAAATAAATAATATTAAATTATTAAATATATAAATTAAATAATAATAAAATAATTTATTTTAAAGTTTTATATTTATTTTTTTAACTTTTATTATATAAAACTATTTATTTTTATATATAAATTATTTATAAATAATATAAATATAATTTTATAATTTAAATATATTATTATATTAATAATTAAAACTTATATAAAAAGTTTAATAAACTTAAACTTTAAAACTAAAAATAATATTATATATTAAAATTAAAATAAATATAAATAAATTATTTATAATTTTTTAGCTAATAAATTATATA
Organism: Xylaria longipes; assembly: GCA_025201785.1. NCBI lineage: Eukaryota > Fungi > Ascomycota > Sordariomycetes > Xylariales > Xylariaceae > Xylaria > Xylaria longipes. The sequence continues at coordinate 485,808 of MU619704.1, read as the reverse complement.
GTATAATAAATAGTTTTAATAATATTATTATTTTTTATTTAATTTTTTAAACAATATAAAAATATTTAACCTGTTTTTAATATTTATTATTTTATATTTAAACATTAAATTATTATATAATTGTTTAATTAAACTAAAGTTAATATTAAAAAAAAACTAATAATTAATATTATATTTTTTTAAAACTATATATAAAAAAAGATTTTTAAAATATAATAAATTAATAATAAAAATAACTTAATAAATATATTTATAAAATATACGTTAAGCTAAATATTTAAAACTTTAGTTTTTATTAATAAACTATTTATATAAATTAAAATATTTATTAAAAAACTATAAAAAAAATATATATTATATATAAATATTAAAAAGAATAAAAAAAATAATAATAAAAAATATTTTATTTATATTTTAAAAAATTAAAACGTATAATTAAAAAAAGAATTTTTAAATAAAAACCTTTTTTTTTAACTATATTAAAAATATTTAACTTTATATAATTATTAAATATAAACAGCGTATATATTTTTTAAAAGTTTAAAAACTTAATAATAACTTAAAAATAATAATTTAATATATTATTAACAGCTGTTTTAAAAACAATTTTTATACAACAAAAATAATATTTTTTAACTTTAAACTAAAATAGCTTAAAAATAGTTTTTATAATAAATAAACTTTATTTAAATATTAATAAAATTATTAATATATAATATTTTAAATAAAATATTATATAATAAAATAATATAAATAATAACCTTTTTAGTTTATTATATAATAAAATATATTAGCTAAAAAATATATAATAAATTATTTATATAAAAAAATATATATATATATATTTATATAAAAGGTTTATATAAGTTTTTAATAAGCTTAATTATTAGTTAAAAAATTATAAATTTTTATATAACTATTATCATTTAAGTAAAAGAAGTTATAAAACTATAAAATATATAAGCAAATAAAAACAATAATAAAAAAAATAATAGTTATTTTATTATTATTATTAATATTATCATTATTATTTAATAGTTTTATTATTAATATAATATTTAAAACAATAATAAAACTTTATATATAAAAATAATAATAATAGTAGTAAAAGTAATACTATTACTATTATTTTTATTATTTTTATTACTATTATTATATAATAATTATTATTTTTTAATTAATATAACTTTAAAATGACAGCTATAATATAAGTATAATAAATATATATATATATATATATATATATGTTTATATTCACGAGCTTATAAAAAATAAAAAATAAAAAACCTATAAAACATAGTTTACATTTAAATATAAAAGCTATAAAAATACGCTTTATTTAATTTTAAACAATATTTTTAAATAAATAAAAAAAACAATTATATATAAAGAAAAGCTACGTATTAGCTTTTTCTTTTATATAATATATACTACGTTATTATATAACCTTTATATAATAAATAAAAAAAACCTTTTTTAAAACTAATAGTTTAACTTATTAATATTTAATTCTTTTAGCTATAAATTAGCTATATATTATAGTTTATATTTCTTTTTTTATGTTTAAACTTTTATATTATTTAATAACTATATAAAGGTATATTATAGTTAAAAGAAAAAGCTAGTATTATAATATTAAGATTAACTGCTTATAAAGTTATTTACGTATAAAAATATATATATAATACTAATAATTAAACAATAGCTTAATTACTTTTATAGCCCGATTAAGCAAATAATATACGTTTATAAAGTTCTTTAATTATAAAAGAATTTTACGTATAAAAGCTCCTTTTTTATATACTTAGCTAGTTAGTTAAATAAATTAATATATAAAGCTATTTATTTTACTTTTTTAAAACATATAATATTATACTTTTAAACTACTTAATAATAATATTTAATAAATAATTAATATATATTAATAGTAAAATTATTATTAAATAAATTTTATATTTTTTAAACAATATATTTAAAATTTAAATAAAATAAAATATTATTAATATATTAAAAGAAAACTAAATAAAAATATTATTAATAAATAATTAATAAAAAACTAAGCTAAATAGCTAACTATATATATTAATTATTTATAAATAAAAAATATAAAATAAAGTTTTTAATAAATTATATAAATAAAGGTATATAAAATAAATTAATTAACTATTATTATTTATATATTTAACGTTTATAATTTACTTATAATATAAAAATATATTTTATTTTAAACTAGTAGTTAATTTACGGTTTTTTAATATAATTATTATATTTAATAACTATTTATTACTTTTTTAAGCCGAAGTTATTTTATTTATTTAAAAAAGATTATTTTATTATAATTAATATTATTAACTTTTATTATTAGTTTAAAGTATACTTTAATTATAAAAATTATTTTATAATAATAAACTTATATAATATAAAATAATTAATATTAATATTAATAAGTTTTTATAATTTAATAATATATAATTAACGTTTTATAAATAAATTATTTTATATATATAAATATTTTTATTATTATTTTATTAATAATATAATTATTTCGTTTACTTATATATAATTATTAAATTATTTTAAAACAAATATTTTTTTTATTAATAAAAATGTTTTTTATTATATTTTTTTTATTAAACTATAAAATTTTTAAATAAATACTTTTAAAATATTTATTATTAAAAAACACTTTATAGCTTTTTATAATTTAAAGTTTTTTAACTAGCTTAAAGCGTTAAAATAATATTTAAAAAATAATAAATTTTTAAAAACCTTGTTTTTATATTATACTAAGTGCTTAAAGCTTTTATAAAAGTATAAAAATAACTTTTTAAATAAAAAACATGAAATAAAATAAATAATAAATAACAACTTAAATAAATATATAATTAATTATTATTTTATTATTTTTAAACTTATAAAGGTTAAAAAAACGTTTTTTAACGCTATATAAGCTTTAATTTATATATATATTATATTATATTATTATAATCATGTAAAAATATTTTTTATATAAATTAACAACTTTTTAAAAAAAAACCTTTAATATTATTTTATTTTATTTTAAAAATAAATATAAATAAAAACTTAGCGTTAAAACTTTAAATATATAAATATTATTTATTATATTTTTAAATTATTAAGTTTTTTATTTAAAATTATAATATAAACCTTTTAAGTTAAAAATAGCTTATATAATTTAAACATATAAAAAGTTAAAAACTATTATAAAAGCTTTTTAAAATGTTATAATAATATTAACTAATTATTAATTTATAAAGAATATAATAAATTAAATTAATTTAAATATTAAGTTAATAAATTATATTAATAAATAACTAATAAATATATTATTTATTAAACCGCTTTAACTTTATTATAATAAATATAATAAAAATATTAAGTTTAAACACTTAATTTACTTATTATTAAAACCTAATATTTTATATAAAAAGGAAAAAAAAGCGTAATAAGTATAACAATTTACACTTAAATATATAGTCCGCAAAAGTATTTACTATAATAGTTACCTAGTAAATACTAGCTAGTAAATATTATAGCCCCCGTATAAATTATTAGCCGCCTTAGCTATATTAGCCGCACTAGCTATATATACCACTTAAGCTATAATATTTATATTAAACGTTTTTAACTATTTATTTAATAAAATTAATAAAATTAAATAATAATAAAAAACTAGTTTTAAATTACTTATAAACTATTATTTTTAAAATAATTATAAATAATAATATAAAAGTTAAAATTATTATTAATTATAATAAAAACCTTAAATACTATAAAATTATAAATATAATAAAAAATAGTAATAAAAATAATAATAATTTTTTTAACCTAGTTATTTATTTATAATTATAAATAAGCTATTATATAATATTAATAAATTAAAGTAATATAAATTATATATTTTTTAAAAACAAATTAATAAATTTATAAATAACGTTTATAATAATATATATTATTTTAATAAAAAATATATAATATAAAACTAAAAATTATATATTATAATATTTAAAACAAAAGAAATAAAAAAATATATAGCTTTTTATAATAAATATAAAATATATATTATAAATAAAAACAAACTATATAATAATTTCTAGTTAATTTAACTAAAAAATATTTAATTTATAAAAACTATTTTTATAAACTTTATTATAAAACTATTTAAGATATTTATAAATATTATTTTATAATAATTAAATAAATATCTTTAATATAATATTTTATTAATAATAATATATATTATTTTAAAATATACTTTATTAATTTTAAGCTATAAAGCTTATACTATTAAAAATTAAATAAAAGTTTTAAATAAGTTATTATTTTTAATTAATTATAAAATATTCAATAATATTATTTTTAATTATAATTAAAAGTTTATATTTAAATTTTAAATAAATTTATAAAAATACTTTAAACTTAAATTATTTATAATAACTACTTATTATTTTTTTAAAAATAAACTATTTTAATATAAAAACTAAACTATAAAGATTATAATTTAATATTATATTTTTATATACTTTGATTATAATTAAATAAATATATTTTTAATATTATAATAAAACTTAAATAATATATATTTAGCTTTAATTAAATTATTTGCTTATAAATAACTTTTTAGTTTTTAATTGCTTAGTTTTAATAATATATTAATATATATAAATAAAATAAATATAATAATAGCTAATATTTAATCTTTTTAAAACTATATATATAAAAATACTAAGCTAGCTATAAATTTTATAGCTATTTAACTTATATAATATTATAATATTAAATATAAGTTTATAAAATTTAACGTTAAAAATAAAATTTATTTAAAGTTATATAATAAATATTATTCATTAAAAACTTTATTTAAAGAATATTTATAACAATAAGTTAAACTTTAAAATATTAAATAAAACGTTAAATAATTAACTTATAAATTAAATTTATTTAAAATATTTAATATTTATTTAATAATATTAATAGCTTATTTATTAATTAATTAATAAAATTAAAACTTTTTTTATTAATAAATATAAATCCTTAGTTTAATTTAAAATAATTAAAACTTTAATAAAATAAAAGAATTTTAAAATAAAAATTATTTTTAAATATCGCGTAAATTAATTTAAAATAAAGTTTAATTATTTAGTTAAATAAAAAAGCTATAAATATAAAAATAACTAATAAAAATTAAAATAATAACTATATAATTTTAAAAACTTAACAAAAAAATATTAGTTTAAAAAAAAATTTTAATATTAATTAAACGCTTTAAAATTTGCTTTTATAAAAAAGTTAAGTTTAAATAGTTAATTTATTATATATATATATATTAATTTATATTATTAAAGTTAATAACGTTTATTTATGTTTTAATATTTAATATAAAAAGCTAAAAAATAACCTTTTTAAAAAAAAGTATATTTAGTTATAGCTATTATATAGCTAGTATAGCTTAATTTATAAATTAAATAGCCTTTAAAATTAAAGCTAAAGCTAGCGCTTATAACATTATTAGCTTTAATCTTTTTTTTTTATAAATATTATATTATTTAAACTTAATATTACTTTACTACTTTTAATAATCTTTACTAATTATTATAACTTTTTTAATAATTTAAAGCTAGTGTTAATATTTAATAATAAAAAGCTTAAAGTTAATAAATAATATAATTCTATTTTTTTTTAACTAGGCTTTTCTTCCGTTTAACAGGCCTAGGTTTAGAGAATGAAGTCCCCGGTGTTGTTACCTGGCCGGCCATGTTAGACTGGTTACCTTCATCGACAACTAGCGATGCAGAGCCAGCCTCTGACACTGCCAGGTTCTCTGGACCCTGGGAGAGGCCAGTCGATTCAGAAAGCGCTGGGACGTCCCAATCCACCTCTGATGGTAATTGGTCGATCGCAGAGCGGATTCTCTTAAGGTGATTTGGCATCCAAGTCTTGTAAACATTCTTCACGAACCGATACGCAGTCCACTTATCCTTTCCCTCAAGTGTTGTAAAGTCGAACGTATAGATAGGGTGTCGGTAGTACTTAGTTTCTCGGTACTTCTCAGTTTCCTTGTTGCCGATCACCGGGTAGTAGCCATAAATGCGCACCGAACGGTCATCGTGTGAAACAGAGAAAGCAACGATCTCCCGGTGGACTTCATCCTCTCGACCCACCAGACGAAAAAGCTCGACGATGGCTCGTGCCGCTATGGTCATACTATGGGCGTTCTGACGGTCCGCAACGTCCAGTGCTGCAGCACCGCACTTTACCTCACAAGCTAGGAACGGAAAGTACATATAGTACGTGGCCATGAACAATGATAGGTCGCCGGCAATCCAGTCGCCAAGGAATGGCGACAACTTCTTAAGTTGGTCTTCGGTAAATTCTTCTCGCCGGAACCCGACGGAGTAGTCCGGTTGCGGACGAGTCCCAGTCAGGGGTATCGAGTTGTTCCAGCCTTCATTAACGCTGTCAATCAAGCACTTGAGGCCGGTGTCGCCCCGAATAGCAAGAACTTCGGCCGAAGGAACAATCAACGGTGTGATATCTCGTATAACTCTTGCTTCGTTCCTGTTCTCTACCATTTGGCATGTCTGTTCAAAAAGGTCATCCCGAAATATGGAGTCATCTGGGATTGCCTGCTCCGTGCCGAGCAAGGTGTTGCAGGCTTTTTTGCTTTCCTCCGTAATACCGAGATCCGACCTATGCATAAAACTGCCCTTGGTTGCAAGCAGTGTTGTATAGCGCGGGTCTCGGTATGGGGCACTCTTCTCCTCGCGCGGCTTCTGATCGCTCGGCGTGGACGAGGCAGAGTTCGATCGTTTACGGGAAGACGACCGCCTTCGCGCAAGAACTCCCTGGCGGTCCATGTCGGGCTCAAGGTATTGACGCGGCCAGTGCCCTTCTCTTGTCCAGAAATCGACGGGGTTCTTGGTGTCGACGTTGTTTGCTACGGTGTTGCCAAAATCATCCTCGACAGCAGATAGTTTAAGCCGCGGTCGCTTCGGAGATGGTTTGCGACTAAGATCGGGTGTATCTTTGATGGCTCGTTTTCGATCTTTGCCTCGGATTAGAGGATCTTGCGACGGCTTACGATATGTCTTCAGACATCGACGTTTGCGCGTTGGGGCATCTTGGTCTGGTTTTGTCAGTCATGGCCTGTCGGCGCTTCGCAAAACATACCCTGACCCTCTGCATTACGCGCCCTTTTGGCGGCTCCCTGGGCTCGAGTGTGGGCCATAGCGACGAAATAGAAGGTGAAAGGGGAAATGAGAGATTGGTGTGGCTGTCGTATGTCGGGAAGAGATTAAGCTAAGCTGTGTTAATTAAAAACCCCGCGCGGTAAGAAGCAATCCGCGGCGACGAACCATTTACGCGCGCGTTTCCATGCACACGTTATCTAAGAGCTCGGCGGGGATGTTGTACCCGAAATGGAGGGAGATCAGAAGGATGACCCCGCTAGGCACGACCCGAGGACCCACATCCCGAACTTAGCGCGATCCCTCCCGTCCTCTAACTTACAGTAGGATAATTCGCACGAAGCAGGATGATGCTTTGGTAATCCTTGAAGTGTTTAAACCCCTTCGCGCAACAATGAGAGTTTATATATATCCTCATATATGAGATCCTGACACCTTTGACCGCGACTGCTAAGTCGTTAGCTCCATCCATCCTACAACATCAATACCTACCTAGGTACACAACACATTAGAACACAAACACTAACCCCGGCCGTCGGCTAGCACACGGGCTGCCCTACGCAAAAAAAAAAAAAAAAAAGAAGAAGAAAAAAAACTCTACGTAGGATCCGCTTGTCTTTAAGGATCGGCGCCATGGTGCAGTAAAAGCTCGGGAATTCTTAGGTATGCTAGCCCTTTTTCCCGGGCATAAGATAGTGCCGGTCCAAACTTCGGATGGTAAGAGCTGGGATTAGCGCCGTTGTTGAGGAGTACTTCCACAGCTTTACGATGATATCGATGAATTGCCGCAAACAAGGGGTTCCTGAAATATCCAGCATTTGAGTTTACATCTGATCCTTTTGATACAAGCATTGTGATGATAGATTCGTTACCAATGAAGCAAGCCAGATGCAAACTAGTCCCAAACCTAAAAGATGTATCTGTGACCTTAACCCCGTGCTCGACGAGAATCTTCACGGTTCTTTCACAGCGCGTTTCGCGGTCAGTGCCCCATGTCCAGCCGAACGCAACATCATTTGACCAGTTTGCATCCCTTGGCTTTGCCTTTTTTGGTAGACCCTTCTCAACACATCCCAGCATCGCAGCATTTAAAACGCTGCCGATTTGTGGGCTCTGATTGTTGGGGTTCGCACCATGCTCTAGGAGAGCTTGCACGACATCCGGGTGTAGATGCTGGGCTGCCAGATGTAGAGCCCCAAATCCAGTTTTGGTTCGTACGTCTGCCAAAACTCCGCTGTCAAGCATGCTTTCAACAGTAGGGACTGAGCCAAGAATACATGCAGCGAGAAGCCCCTCGGTGCTTGGACCAAAGTATTGGTGGAGAAGGCTATGACGGGTTTCAGACCAATGTTGTACGAGATCCGTGCTCACCCAGTTGCGCCAGCCCCGAATAGCTTCCAAGATGGCTGGCTCGCCGTCCGGGACACTTACTGCTGCTTCAACCAGAAGTTCGAGAACAGGGAGGGATTCTGATCTAAAACCACATAAGACCTCGTTAATTCCGCGTGTCTGGTCATATACGGGTGCGCCGGCTGCCAGAAGGATCCTCACTGCATCCAAATGCTCACCTTCGATGGCCACCGACAGAGGAGTACCAAAGTCCGATCGATGAGTTGTATCTGCCCCAGCTGCGACAAGATGAATAATACCAGCGTAGCCTCGTTCTGCCGCAATAATCAGAGGAGTCTTTGAGTCTTGTATCTCTAGTTCCAACTCGGGGACTTCATCTAGCAAGAGCCGTATCATTTCCTCGTTCCCGTGATAACAACACATGTGCAGCGGACTCATCTGGCGAGATGCATGACCAATTGACCCAGCCATCCAGGCCATCTCGCGAGATGATTGATTAATTGGCCAGGACTCTCGCATTGCGACGATATTAGGATTTATGCCGGCTCCGAGGAGGTATCTAACAGTGTCAAGGCTTCCGCTAGCACATGCGAGAATTAATGAACGTTGCTGATCCTCCGTGCTGAAAGCCTCTGCGCTAACATGCAGGAGGATCGATGTAATATATGCATTGCCCAGCTCAGCGGCGATATTCAACAATGAATACTTGGTTGTTTTGCCAGGTACTTTTGTATTCGCGCCGAATGAAAGTAGTGCGTGGACCACTTCGGAATGCCCCCCCTTGACCGCTGCACGGAGGGCCGTGGCATGTTTTCCCCCAGTGATTTTAGGGTCCGCACCAGCCTCAAGTAGCTGCTGAACGAGAAGTATGTGGCCATGGCGAGCGGCTGCCTGTAGAGCGGTGCCATAGTATGAACAGACGGTGTTGATGTTGACACCTCGCTTCAGGAGAAGGTCAACGTAGCTGCGATCGCCAAGAACACAGGTCATTTGAAGGACCAAGGGGTATTGAGAATATAATCTTTGCCAATTTGTCTTTTCCAGGAGAAGCCGAAGGACAGCACCAGGTCCCTTTGAGAATACATCACCGAGTGAATTCGTGAGCGCGAATTGACCCTCACTACTGTCAAAGAAGGGCTGAGGCTTAATGACAAAACACCGTAACGACGCAATAATAAAACGGTCAATGTAAGTTGCTTCTGATGGCACTTGAGCGCCTGAATCCAATAGTGTCTGCACAACCTCAAAACTGGATTCTTCTCTCTCGGCGGCAGCAATTAGGGCATCTCTACCATCTACCATCGCAGTCACCTTCGCACCAGCATCAACGAACCATCGCACAAGTCTTCGCGAGCCACAACGCGCAGCAATCTGCAGTGGGGATTGAGAATACCCATTTCGTAAGTTGACATCCGCGCCATGGTCAATGAGCGCCTTGATGGTACGCTCGTAATTGCCAATACATCCTTTGTCCGCTAACTTCCAAGTGGTGTTCAGACTCGTGATACGATCTAGGGCGGCCTGCAGTGCGGTAACAATGTGAAACTGCGAGCTCATTGTATCTGGATGTTGGGTGGGTAAGATTGGTCGGGATCGGTTGGGGCCTCCCGAGAGGTCGTCGGCGTTAACAGCCGCAGCAGTGTTTACATCAGCACCAGCCTCGAGAAGCGCATTAACAACTCGACTATGTCCGTGAGATGATGCAAGGATCAGGCCCTGTATGATGTCGGTATTGAAGGTTTCCCCTTGCGACGCTCTTCTCAACAACCAGTCCACAACAGCCAGCTGATCATTTTTACAGGCAACACGAAGCCACTCAGCATAGCTCACTCTCTTATCATCGGTCGACAAACAGTCTACCAAATATTCCAGAAGATCGATACAGCCATTAGAGGCGCTGAGGGTAATTCCATTTAAGATGTTGTTCTTGCCGATGCAGTTCTTGCCGGTGTTCTGAATGATTCTTGCAGCTGTACTCTGAAGGCTGCGGTTGCAAGCCAATGTGAATACTTCCTGAGAGTGAATATGCTTGACGCTTCCTATTTGCTTGTATAACCAATCAATCATATCAGCATGATTCTCATCGTTACTCTCCTTTACATCGCCCTGAACCGTCGTGAGAGGACCATGTTCAATTACCCGGCTTTCCCGTGGATTTCTTTTGTCCACCGGCTTCAGAACTTGCACAAATGCTGTTTCAACCATTTCACTGACAACTTCGACAGATACAGACCTTCGAGCAAGTGAGACGACTGCCTCGGCGACAGCAACGTTGGCACGACAGGCTTGTGTTAACAAAGCTTGGAGGCCTTGCACGTTCCACCCACCAGGGTCCATGTGTTCGATGACTAAATTTATGACGTCTAAATGGTAGTTAGGTATCGCCTGCTCCAGTAAGGCGTAGCCGTTAGCAACCGAGAGTAGCTTTGGTACACGTTCAACCAGCAGGTGAATGACAGCGATGTGGCCATTGAATGCAGCAACTTTTAGTGCTTGGATAATATCTGTGAAATGGATGTCCAGGGGCTCTCGTCGGTCGAGAATGGCGGAGAGTGCTCGGACGTTGCCAACTTCGGCACTTGCTGCCAAAAGGCCATCACTAGTCCATTTACTTTGGGAGTGAATTGTTTGTGCATGCTCACCAACGGAACATTTCGAAGTGCTCCATACTCCCGCTTTATCCGCGGCAGCAAGAACATCTCGATAAGTAGTCTCAGGTTGGTGGTACAGGGTATCGACCGTTTTGGAGACTTGGCATGTTTGACTTTTAGCCCCTCTGTTGAGCGACGACCTACTCGGAGAGCTGTTTCTCAACAGTGGTCGGTAACTAGGCAACCCACCGAGCCCCATCATCGCTTGCGGTCCGGATCCCACAAATCTATAATATTCGCCGCCTTTGTCGTCCAACAAACCTTGATCTAGTATCCACTGTAGGATCTTATAATGACCACCTCTTACTGCGGCACAAGACGCATCTTTGGCCAATCTTTGAACATGTGCAGACGCTGCGGCTTTAAGGAGAAGATCGACAATTTCATGATGGCCGTGATAAGCTGCAGCCTGGAGAGCAGTCCCATACACCCCGCCTTCATGAGTGACATCGACCCCCTCGTCCAATAGTAATTTTACGATTCTCATATGACCACTCAACGAGGCAGCCTGTAACGCAGTGCCATGGCTGCAGAGCCCATTGACATTCGCCCCGAGAGTAATCAACAGACGTACAGTAGATTCTCGGTTCATCAGGCTAGCACAGCGAAGCGGCGATCCGAGACTGCATTCGTGCTCGATACCGACACCTAAATCAACCAGGAGCCTAGTTATATCATTGTGGCCATGTATTGCAGCGAGTGCGACTGACTCTGGCGGAAGTATCGCAATAGCGTTGGGTGAACTCTTCAGGAAGGTTGCCAAGACTCCATGTTGTCCCCCTTTGATTGCTTTTGCTGTCTTCGCTCTGATTTTGTCGACAGATTTAATGTAAGCAGGGGCCAATGGAGATGTTTCCAGTTGTTCAATGACCCGAAGAAAACCATATTGTGCTGCGCTTTCAGTGGCCTCCATATAGTCTGCATCATTGCGGATTGCCGAGTCTTGTTGAAGAACTAGCAATGCGGCATTTTCTTGTTGGCCCTTGAATGCCGCTTGCAGGGCGTTCTTGAAAGCACCTGATTGATGGATCGAGGCGCCGTGTGCCAATAATAGCGAAACGACGGCAGTATGACCAGAGTAACAAGCGGCCTGCAAGTAGCTTCCAAATCTACCACACTGGATATTCATATTTGCGCCATATCCAATTAGTGTGCTCGCAACGGAGGCATGTCCAAAGGCGCATGCAAGGTATAAGCTGGTATGACCGACGTCATTTCTCTGGTCCCAGATCTTACTGTCCGTGGCCGCGGCGATGGCCTTGAGTAGGCGCTCTAGTCCAAAGATACTAGCAACATACAGGGGGGAGTAATCATTGTTTGGTATGGCCCCTTGAGCAGCTTTCAATGGATGGTCATTCGAAAGTTTGGCCGTAATCTGCTTAACTTGGTCCATCCAGGTAATGAATGAGAGGCTGATGTCATCAGGGCTATCATAAATGAATGATAGCATATCGGTGAAGAGAAGGTCTTGACGTTTCTCTTTATGAACTTGGGAGCTGTAATGAGGCCAGTATATCGCCGCATAGCGATATGGAGCATTAAAAAGCACGGTCTCGGCCTCTTCGTCCTCCGATGGTCCATCAATGCACACCTGGAGGCAGCTTGTGGCAAGACGGAAACTTGCTTCGTCTGCGCTGAATAGCTCGTGCCGGCGCAAAAACTCTTGAACTGACTGGTGCGAGAAACGAAAGGTGTTTTGCTTGCCATCGAGTAAGACTAGGTTCGAGCAGCTCTCTATTAGATCTGACGCCGGAATATTGGAGCCAGCTGGTAGAACTCGCTTGCTAATCATTTTAAGGAGTGATTGTGAAGGCATTGCTTCCTGCATATACAGTAACCAGGAGAAGGCGTAGATGGCGATGTCACGAGCAGCCCTTCCTTTCGTAAGGATGCGGTGTAAGACAGCATCGTAGATATCATCTAGTGTCACGAAGTTGCCATTGTTCAGGATTTCCATGATATCTTCTTCTAGGGTTTGATCACAAATATGCCGAAGAAGCGATGTTGGTGAAAGGTACCGAACGGATTAATATTAAAACGGGTATAAAGACAAGGAGAGCTTCATGGCCGAAATGAAATGCCACGAGACGCTTTGCTTTGGACATGTTCTTGTCGGTGTAGTATAAATAGTAAAGCGTGGTACATACATTTCACCCGCTCCAGTGACTAGCTTATCGACAAGGACCTCACAAAGCTTCCAAGATACATTTCCGTTCAAAAGGTGTCGTGCACTCTTCATCACGGACAGTTGACATTTGACGTAGGCTTCCATGTCTTCCAAAGTGTCGTCGCGGCTTATGCATATCTTCTGTAGACGACCAGAAGGTTGCCCGCTTGTATCAACGTCTTCTTCAGAAAGAGTGAATACGCGACTGTCATTCCGACACGTGAGAAATACCTTTACAACGTTGAGTGAATTCGACACGATCTGCTTGAGACCATCGACAAGCTGGGGCCTGCTGTATCTTTCGATCTCGTCCAAGGCATCAATGACAATCGTCACTGGGTCGACTGCCGTGACTTCCTGAATAAGCTTGACGCAATCTTGGATACTCAGCTTCTGCAATTCTAGGCCGTCAACACGTGACTGGGCGTCTCTCCGCTCAAACTCTGAGAGAATAACGTCTCTGACAGCAAGCGGAGATTGCTGCGCCAGCTGATTGACCGTGAGTTGTTTGACAATGCTCCGGAAAATCTCGCTTGGCTGAGACCGTTCCGGCTCGAACTTAAAGTCTGCACAGTAGAAAAACGCAAGTGGTGCAGCCCGAGTGTTTGCCGTCTGATTCTTGAGGTATGAGTCGATTCCTGCGGAACAAAGTATAGACTTGCCAGAACCCGCAATACCATGCAGAAGTAACATTGCCGACGAACTCGAGTTCTTCCAGCTCCGGTAATCTTCGTGGTCTAGAAGCCATTTCGCCGAGTCTGACATTCTCTCATCAGACCTCAACGTATGGTGAGCCGAGACTGGTACCGTGGACAACCAACGAACGAGTTTTACGTGCTTGGCTTCATCTACTCCCTTGTCGTACGCTGTGGTCCGGTCAATTAGACGAATGAAAGATTCTTCAAGATAATACAGTTTCTCAGAATCTGAGAGTCCGGCGACCTTCAAAAGCTCCGCCTCTTGCTGCAATATAGTTTGAGAATAGCTGATGCTGGGGGCTTTGAAGGCATTTTTGGTCGTCCGCACTACTCATGTGAGTAGATGAGACCAAAACACCGATGTGAGACTCACCTAGAGTGCTACTCCCAAAGTAGCCCACTGCCATCGACAGAAACGACAGGATATCGGCATAAAGACGAACAAGGCATTCTTCCATCTGCGGTTCCATTGTTAAGTTCCGTTGCAGATGAATGTGCTCAAACTCTTTATATCTAGCGATTAAACGTGATACGGTCTCTAGATCCGAAACCACGGCACCATCAACTTGGGTGTCATTGATTGTGGCCAGCAGTAAGAAGCGGACTGCAGCCCATGGTAACGCTGCAGAAGAGGTGTTATACTGGACAGCAACATCACCGACAGCAACGAAATTTTGAATCCATCTAGTAATCTTCTCGACGATGTCGCGAACGATGACAACTTAACCTTTAGGCAAAGTAATTTTCCACCTTTTCCGGATGCAAATTTCTCGTTTCTCCTCGGCAGTTTTGAGAACTGCCTCCAAGACATCTCGCTTGCATGTTTGGGAGTGCTGAAAATTAGCTTGCAGGTTAGCACTCAAAGAGTCATAGGCCTTTTGCCAATAGCTGTTCCTCGAAATGTTTGACGACATATCGAGACTTATAGGATCGAATGGGGGACTATATAAGGGCTTGAATAAGTGCTTATCGCTCGAATCTCAGATTTATATGATCTGGGATGATACCAGGGTCGAGAGCGACGAAAATAGATTAGGACTAACAAGAGAAACTGAACAAAAGAAAAGTAAAAAAGATGACAGGAGAGCAGCGAACCTTGAGAATTCTGCTTTGCTCAGCCTCGATGAAGTGATATTACTGCAGGATATGTACGGTCCAGCAGGTACTTCCAATGGACACATAGGACTACTCGCTTAGCTTAATAACGGCTGGGCGAGTACCTGCTATGCTAGATGCTTTTGGCTCACTCACACCTTGCTATTCTTCACCTCTTTCAAAGACCGTCATCCACAAAACCTCGCAGCCTGCATCGCGTCACACTCTAGATCTTCGAGCCACGTATTCATCAACATACTACCCCACACCACCACTACCACTATTTCTTTGATTAGAGACTCGATTCGATAATTCGCTAGTCCCTTCAAAGCACAGCTCTGCGTGTGCTGTCGGGGACTTCCCTTTTGTATATGCGTTTGAGTCGTCCAGAAGAACAATTATGCTGGCGACACAGACCCTGGCTTGGCTTGTGAGGCAACCAGCATCGCCCCCACCTCATCGACAGCTGAGCCGAGGCACTTACTAGATTCATCCAGGCACTCCAGCGACTCCGCCTCCTCCTTATAAAATTCGCGTGAGATTAAAAGATAACAGTAACGCGAGGAAGTTTGCAGAATATATTCTTAACGGTCTCCACTGTCTGGCTTTATTTTACCTTACCGCTTTATGCGATTAATGGAGAAAACAATAGTATCGAAAAACTTACTTCCGGCAGATATAACAGCGAAAGCGATACTACCAACTCCAGCATCAAGGTCTAAGCCATGTTCAATAATGCGATTAAGGGTATCTCGGCCGATCTATCATTGAAGAGATCTCTCTCGTTCTACTTACCCGAGACAGGACCATCTGAACTTACCATGCTCGGGAGCGATGCGTGAGAGATGTCGGCTTAGAACTTCAAGATTACTGTGGTCAAGAGACCAAGACGCAAGTACATGTTCAGTGCTATCGGCGTCCGCCAAAACTGATGCCTAGCGTAGAGTAAGCGATTGTTGCGCATCTGCATTGAGAGGAGGGGAGGGGCGCGCGTCGCTCGGGTTCGGGAGCGAACATGCGCAAAATCAAATCTTGATCGCCAAGTAAGAGCGGAGTTCAATGACGTTCTTTATTTCTTTCTAGAAGCAAATCTTCCAAGTAACCCTGGATGTCGGCGAAAAGATAAGCTCAGCGGATTACTATATACCTTTATATAATAAGTATTTTTTTTTTCCTATGCTTTTCTTGACTATTTGCCTAGACTATTTGCCTAGACTATTTGCCTAGACTATTTGCCTAGATGCTTTCCCCAGGAATCTAGATAAGGTACACATGATTCTTTACATACTATTAGATCAAGTTTGGAGTAGCAAGCAAACAATGTGATTGTGGCTGAGCGCGCGCTAGCCATTTCGCGTATTTCTTTAGCCGGAGTTTCGGGCCTAGAACAGCAAACACACCTACCTAGCCGCTAGCGTGCTTAGCGGTACATAATACCTACTTGACGGGAGCCAATCGACCGGAGTGTGCTCCGAGCCAATCAAAAACGAGAATTACTGGCCCGGGCACTTCTCCGGCTGAGGGCGTGCTGGCTCTTCAGCTCCCCCAGCTCCTCCCCCAGCTCCCCCTTAAAATAGGAAACATCCTGGACTTCCCTGCTTTCACGTTTTATCTGATGGGACAGCCTGTAACTCCCTTTACAGGAATTGGCCCAAATTGGACATACCCGTGCCACGTCCCACCTATAAAAGAGGGAGCGCATCTGATTTAGGTGGGGGCATGACCGGGCAATTACGTATACCGACGCCATGGCCAATTGAAAAAATAAATAAGCCGGGAAAGAGTCAATGAGCTCCCGAGGTAGATACGCCGATACTGACTGTACTTGCTCATACCACTTTCCACTATGGATTCTTTGGCTTGGCTCATCTTAATCAAACACACTTGTGTCACTACCTTGCAATCCAGATGTACTCCGCCGACGCTAACGCGGCCGCTACGCCCTAGCGTCCCTATCTGGGCCGCTCGTGTTAGCAAGGTACGCGCGTGTGCGAGATAGGGGAACCGCAGACCTGACAGCGGAAGAGTCAGTTCAGGGTCCAATCAAGACCCGGTTAGGGGCTAAGTCGGTAACAGATTATAGTGGGAAGTGCGTGGTTGCCCGGGTGTGTGCCCGGGTGCTACTTGCCAGAACGAACAAATTGCCTGCTGATACGAACGCACGTGTCACGCACAAGAACACATGTAAGTAGGTATATATTCTTGACGGCTTGCTCGACTCGCAGGCGAAGGTCCTGTCGTCCGAGCACCAGCACCAGCACCAGCACCAGCACCAGCACCAGCACCACACCCAAACCTCGACAACCACACTCCCCGGCAAAATGGAGTGCAGCAGAGACGCGGTATTGACGCCACAGGCAATCAAGCAGATGATTGCCGACGGACACGCCATTGTTGTTTTCGACGACCTCGTGCTTCGACTCGACTCGTGGCTCGGCAGACACCCGGGAGGTCGATTGGCAATATTACATATGGTCGGCAAAGATGCCACCGATGAGATGACAGTGTAATATATGATCCGGGTTGAGCCCATTCCCCTTCCAGCCACCTTGTCTCGCTGTAGTGTCTGCATCGAGAAGATGTGAGGTGTGAGCGAACGATCCCCTGCGCTGCCCTAGGTTACTGACATGGTTTTTTCTGCCGAATGTAGCTACCACTCGGCCGCTACGCTGAAAACGATGCAAGCCTTCCGCATAGGCCGAAAGCCTCCCGGGCCATGGACCAACTTGACACCACCGATCAGAGGGGGCGTCTATGACGGGCGGGAAGAGGGAGTCGTCGGGGGAGACACTGTCTCGGGTGGTATCGGGGAGGACACATCTTCAGCATCCGAACGCAGTGCCCACGACGAGAACACGACACAGCTTGGCCTGTCACCCAACGTTCGCAAGCGAGGCCCTGCTCATGAAACACCAACAGTTTGTGATGCTGTGCCGACAGAGGCCGTCAATATCCGACAATCTCCCACCGATTATGTAGATTGGACAGTCCAGCAAGGGATCAACCAAGATCTCCAAGACTATCCCTCGCTGGACCCTGCTGTGCAGCTGGGTATCACCCACAAGTACCGACTCCTGCACCAGAAGATACGCGATCAAGGATTGTACGACTGCGCCATGTCGGAATATGGCAAAGAACTCGCTCGATACGTCAGCCTATTCGTCGTGAGCATGGTGGCCCTGCGCCATGGTTGGTACATGACTTCGGCGGCCTTCTTGGGTCTCTTCTGGGTTCGTCCAGCGCATCCCAAGACCCCCAATATCTGCTAACGTCCTATGGGTAGCACCAAATCATGTTCACCGCACATGATGCCGGACATCTCGCCATTACGCACATCTTTGCCGTGGATACGCTCATTGGCTTGTTCATCGCCGACTTCTGCTGCGGCCTTTCGCTCGGGTGGTGGAAGAGTAGCCATAATGTCCATCATCTCATAACAAATCATCCGGTTCGTCTCATAAAGCCCACAGTCGTGCCATCCCTGCTCCCTCTAGCTAACAGCGTCCCAGGAGCATGACCCAGATATTCAAAACGTTCCCCTCTTCGCGACGTGTCCTTCCTTCTTCCGGTCCATTTGTTCCACGTACTACGACAACTTCGTGTTCGCCTGGGATGCCGTAGCCGATTTCATGGTTCCGTACCAGCGCTACACGTACTACCCGATCATGGGCGTCGCTCGCTTCAACCTCTATCTCCTCTCCTGGCTGCATGTTCTCTCGGCCAAATCATCATCGCTCGGTCGCAGCAAGGCATGGTGGATCCGACCGACGGAGATCACCTTTATCTGCTGCTACCTGTTTTTGTACGGATACTGCCTGGTCTGGCGCGCTCTGCCGACCTGGACGATTCGCGTCGCCTTCGTACTCGTGTCGCACATCATCACCATGCCCCTCCACGTCCAGATCACTCTATCTCACTGGGGTATGTCGACATCCGAACTCGGCGAGGCCGAATCGTTCCCACAGCGCCAGCTGCGCACCACGATGGATGTGGACTGCCCGGCATGGCTCGATTTCATCCACGGTGGTCTGCAATTCCAGGCAGTCCATCATCTATTTCCACGAGTCCCACGGCACAACCTCCGGAAGGTTCAGGTGCTGGTGAGAGAGTTCTGCCAAGATGTGGATATCCCTTACACGATCCTCGGATTTGCCGATGGAAATCGCAAGGTGCTGGGGCGCTTAGAAGAAGTCAGCGAGCAGCTTAAGAACCTGGTGCAATGCCAGAAATATATGGCCGAAACAGGCGAGAGTGGTCTACATTGATGGACACTTGGGGTTTCCGTTTCCATGCGACCTGTATATATCATGTAATGCGAGATTTTATAGAATAATAATCCTGTGTGAGGCTTTTCTGGGACCTGGTACTGTGAGGAGTAGCTTCTGGCAAGTGCTTTAGATGTAAAAACAGATTATTCTACTAAGAGATGGAATGTGACCTTGGAACCTGGCTGTGCACGATTCTTATTCTTATGCCCGGGACGCTCGGATGGTTTATCAAGACCTCACTTATCCGTTTTGGGAAGTAGCCTGACTCACTCTCGCCCGTAGAACTCCGAACCTTTCAGCCGCCGGAATGAGACGGACTCGCTTACCTCATCTATAACCGTCTCTCCCTCGTCCGCCGCCATGCGCAATGCTTCGAAACCGCCACAGCTGAGCACATCAACTCACGCACGATGGCTCTCATCAACCCTTTGGGACACCGCACAGGGCAGGATAGCTACAGCATACGCATCCCGCTGCATAAGCTGAAAGCGGGAATCACCAACGAGGAAATCCTCGCGCGGTTTACAAAAGGATTCTTCCGAGGTTGGATATTTACGCCTAGTGTCGCCGAATTACATTCACGACCGATCTATGAGATACTAGGTAGTTAGTTCCGCATAACCAACCAGCAACGCTAATCTACAAAGTAAATAATGCCCAGATACACCAGCAAGGAAGATGGTAAGGGACGATGCCGAGCACAGAATATACCACCACTATTAAACGACTTACCCTTGATGAGGACTCTCGGCTTATTGCGAATGCGGTTTTAGGACTCGTATGTTAGGCTTTTCCTGGACCTATCGTGGAACTCTAGGCAAACGGATTTCGTATATTATGCAGATTCTTATAATTCATATTCTTATAATTCAGCCATTTGTCTCAGATTCCCTATAGCGTAGCTAATCTCTTCACTTCATATTCAATCGGTAGTTAGGTTACGCTATTCATAAGCCATCATAGCCACCTTAATGAGGATAATACAAACAGCGATTTCCTAGCGATTAATACTGCATAAACTTCAGACTCCCTCTTACGATACAGTTGTAAGTTAGGCAACCTATGTGGACGAAAGACATCGTGAATTATGACTAACATTTCTCCATCGTCTACGCTGTGTACAGCGTGCATTAGTGTTGATGGTTGCTTTGCCACTCATGGGGATGCAGTGAAAATTCCGCGATTCATCTTTTAGTAGCTAATTAATACCTAATTGGAGGAAGCCCTCAACTGACTACACTGATAGCGCCTCCGCACTTCATTCTTTCTCTCCTTCGGGCGTGTCGTCGTTCGTAATGCCCGGGGAGTTACCTTCATAGAGACACTTGTTTTAAAAGAAGTAATATGAATTAATACAGCAGTTCAGACAAAGCGCTGAAAAACTTAGTTATGAATGTGCATAGCTTATGGGGGAAGGAGATGGAATTCGAAGGCTCAGATAACTAAAAGCACCTACATCCTTCGGGACAATCCGCATTCGCTACAACCTCAAGACTCTACGCGCTGCTTATAAGCATACGCCCGCCCCGTTAGCTAGACAGATTGGCCACTGTAAAGCAGTTGGTCAAGCAGCAGTAAGCCTGTACACTATAGTGACGTCACTTCAATCAAGACAGCAATAACCCAGGCCAGGTGTGATGATGTGATATCATTCCAGTAGACCAGTACTTGAGGACATTATCATCAACATCCAACACCGCTCCTCGATCTAATGCTCGCGAAAAATGTGAATCAGTTTGCTGAATCAGGCATTCGATTATTTCTGACGCTTTTCGGGACGAATATTCACCAGTTCAAACCTCTTCTCCCCATCAAGTTAAAATGAAACTCTCCAAGTTTCTTTTATCTTTCTCTCTCCCCGCCTTCATGTCTTTCGCATACGTATTTCCTTCCAACCTTCAGGCGCCACTTGTCCGACCTCCACTTTCTCGGACCCCGGACTCCCGCCGCATTGTCCTCCGGTCCACTTCCAACTCCATATCCGGCTCGTATCCACTCTACGACCTCCTCTCCATCTCCACAGAGTCTGGGAGCATCTCCGTAGATGTGACCCCGCACTCCGCCTCCTCGGAAGGCCCATCTGAACCCGCGTCTCTCCAGCTTAAGTCAAGTTCCGGTAGCGTCCATGTGACTTTCCCAGAGCCGTTTGTTGAGCATCACATGAGGTCGGACGGTGCCACGTCGAACCCCCCGCCTCCATACCAGCCCACGATTGAAGCAGCAGACCATGATGATAGTGCCCGATACGACACCCAAACCGACCGATACAGCAACTCGGAGCAAAATTACGGAGACGGATCCGGGAACGCCGCTACAGAGTCTGGAATTCCCGCTCGAGAGTACATCACCTCCGTAAGCACGCGGTCTGCGTCGATCTCGGGGACCTTCCCGCTCGGCTCGCAGACATCGCTCGACTCTCGCTCCGGTAGCCTCGGCGGTATCGAGCTGGTCGTTGTACCCATAAATACATCTGGGGCGCGACGGCTAAGAACCGTATCAGTTGATGGGATGCAGAACGTGCGGGTTGTGGACGATGGCTTTTGGGATATGGCAAAGAGTGCGTGGTGGCAAGGGATGGTGTCAAAGCATGAGAGCCACAGCGGGTCGATCAACGTGGAATATCCAGATAGTTGGGAGGGGACGATTGAGGTGCAAACGGAAAGTGGAAGCATAGGCGTTACAGGACGAGGAGTAGAGATTATTAGGGAAGGGCAGGGCAAAGTGGTTGCGCGGAAGGGAAAAGAGGGTGGGGGGAAAGTAATAGTTAGGGCAAGGAGTGGGAGTGTGGATTTAAGGTTCGGATGAGTGCGTTGTATCTTTTGTTAACAGCGCAGTGCTAATATGTGACGTTGCTCGTGGGCTGAATTCAGTCTACTTCATCTTATATTTATGACCTTCTCATGTTCATAGTGTACTTATGTCCCCCATCATGGCTACTTTTAAGGCGTAGTAGACCCAGAAGATGCTGTCGACTATGATTATACCCTCCATGATATTAAAGGATGGCAGAATAGAAGTGAGATAGTTTTCTAATTGCCTCTCACTCATGGTTTCTGTTAGTCATATACGTACCTATATACTCGTACACAATTTCACATGCGGATCTCGACAGCGTTGCCTGCTGTCTAATTACTCGCTTGACACTAGCCATTTCATCTCATAGTCCCTCGAATTCCATCCGCAAAGGGAAGCCTCGCATATAACCCATGGGACACCTGAATCGCACCTGGGAATATGCTCTTGCCCGTGAGCGGGTTACAGTGAATAAACAAGGCGGTAATGGTAATTAATATAACTTTATATAAAATAACCTACCTAGTCGCGGACCATCCCCTCACGGACATAGCTAAACTGTACGTAATTACATACAAATTTAAGCTAACTAATATAGTTAAATTAAAAGCGGGGAAAAGTCCTAAAAATAACTAATTATTTTAAAATTTAAAGTATATTAAAATATATTAAATAAATTTTTATTGGTATATTTTATTCAAAATTTAATTTAATATAAATAATTTTAACAAAATTTTAATATTAAAATTATATTGTTAACAGTTTTATATATATTTTACTAATAAATTTATTAACACTATATTTTTAAAATTATTTTCACTTACTTTAACATTTTATTATATAATATTATTATATAATATTATTATATAATATTAATATTTTTTATTTTTATTTTTAAACAATATTAAACATAATATTTAATAAAATTAAGTTTAAAAACTTATATTAATTTTTTTAATTTATATATTTAATTTTATATGAAATATTTTAACTTTTTTTTCCTATATAATTTTTTATAGTATATATAGTAAAAAATCGTCCGAAAAACTATACGGATTTTTACCTTTAAAAAAATCAAACAATTAAATTAAATATTTAATATTTAATTTAAAAAAAAGATTATAAGCTAGTAAAAATTAGTTTATTATATATTAACTTTTAAATAATTTAATTAAACTTTAAAATTATTTATTAGTTAATTTTAATCGTAAAAAATTTAACGATAAATTTATAGTGCTAAGGAAAAAAGTTACACCGTTAACAAATTTACTAGTAAAATATATATAAAACTATTAACAACATAATTTCAATATTAAAATTTTGCTAAAATTATTTATATTAAATTAAATATTTAATAAAATATACTAATAAAAATCTATTTAACACATTTTAATATACTTTAAATTTTAAAATTAATTAGTTATTTTTAAGATTTTTCCCCGCTTTTAATTTAACTATATTAGTTAGCTTAAATTTATATATAATTACGTACAGTATAGCCCTGTCCGTAAGGGGATAGTCCGTGACTAGGTAAGTTATCTTATATATTTTTGTTTTTGAATTCATTTATTTTAAAACTTAGTAATATTCTTTTATATTTTAATACATTCATTAATTAATTATTATATTTTTAAAACTGCTGCTGTAGTTTCGTTTTCATCTATCTAAGAAAAATGCGTCGATAATTACCGACAGCTATCACTGCCTCCCGGCATAGAGTACCTGAGCCTTCTGCGGTATTTGGTCTCATCGATGGGGTTCAAAACGGAGGAATAGGGGACAAAATGGCATGCGCTTAGTTCCTTGGCCTAGCGAAGTTGAAAAAGGTCGCGTTTTATTTTCATGACTCGGTTTACCATCACAAACTTGCAGAGATAAGGTCATGAGCAGAGACTCAATCATGGTATATTCCTACCAAGCTCTCTGTTATAGCTATAGGTGATAATATTCAGGTCCGTTTCTGGTTATAGGTTTTTGCTTCGTTTTTTTTAAGTAAAAAGTCACCTCCGATGCGTTAGGATCATAAACAGACATAATGCCATTAGTCTTAACTGTCGCTTTCACGAACATCGTGTATATGATCATGGTTATACATTATACCTCTTGAGTTTCCGAATGAAAAGGTAAAAGTTACAGTACCAGGGGTATAATAACCGACTAAACTAAACAACTTGTCTGACGCCAGATATAAGTCTTCATTGCTAGTGAGCCATTCTATCTCCGAGTTTCAGCCCTACAGCGCATTTTTATAAAGATGGAAGAAGCCTAGACTTTTAGCGACATTATTGGACAAGGTGCAGAGATATGCCGACCAACATTACCACAGTTTAATCAAGCATCGTTTCAGATCTCGGAGATCTACCTATCCAGCTCCAGCTTGTCACGATATTAGTGCTAGAACAAAGAACACATATGTATATAGCCGGAGACTAGCCCATGAAGGTATCTAGGCCCTTCGCGCTACAACAAGAGTCTACACGTAACCCCATATACGAGATCCAGTTCCAGCTATTATTCTTCTCCTCCCTGCTTCGTCGGAACCAAAGTCTCGACGACAGTTTCTATAAAGTTCCCCATGGCATAATGGTTCACTCCATCGAACTCATGAAGTTCGCAATGCGGCAGGCGTTCCGCCAGGAACCGAATCATACGGATTGGTGACTGCCAGTCCTTACTTCCGTGCCAAATATGGATCTTGTTGTACGCCACGTCCTCGATAGGAAATCCCAACCCTTCCCATGTTAACAACTGCGAGTCTCGCACCGTTCTAGCGGTGCCCTGACGGAAAGCTTCAAAGACAAAGTGCTGAAAAAGCGCCTCGCGCCTTTCTCTTGCTGATCTTGCTGGCGTCCCGATCTCAGCCGACCCGGAGCTTGTTTTGTTGTCGGACGTTTCGGGAGACGAAGTCTTCCCCTCTTCCTCCTTGTGAGAATATGAGGCTTTACGCGCCGCTTTTTCCCGGTCTTTCTGTTCGAGCCACTTGTCTATCCTCCGAACTACTGGCCCTGTAGTCACAAGCCACCTAGAAAAGCCAATGAGGGCACTCAACAGGACTCGCACGCTGGCTGGCCACCAATAAGTCATGAAAGCCGTCGCTCTAGACTACATCGTTCATTGTCATTAGGTCTATGTTCCCAAACTTTGAAAGGGCGCGGTTGGGAGATGACATACAGCAAACGGTGCATCCTGTGCACCAGCCTCCTTCCACGGACCCGCCGATGCGAGTAGCCCGACGCCGGAAAGCATTTCAACAGGTAAAGCATGTACGCAAGCAAGCGCATACAGGCCTCCGCCCGAACAGCCGAGTACTGCAAACCGAGTCAACCCCAAGTGGTCAGCGAGGGCGCGTACATCTCCTGGCCAGTCAGTGATTCGGCGGTCAGGGTCGAAAGTCGATAATCCGAAGCCTGGCCGATCCGGTGATATGATTCGAAGATCTTGCCGCTGGCAGGCTTCATGGATGCCGATGGCCTAGTTCGCGTTGATTAGTACCATGGAAAAAAACTCGTGTTCTGTTGCTATGTTCAAGTGGTAAGTTGCCGTGTTCATACGGGCTTGTAGAAGAAAAGACAACCCCAGATCTACTGAGTTAGAGGTGAAAAAAGGTAAGATTATAAGTAGGGGACATGAAATAGGCTCATAACTAACCTCATATCGCGAAGAGGGAAACCCATGGAAGTAGAACAGAGGCTTTCCTGTTGGCGATCCATACTCGGCAAATCCTAAGGTTCTCCCATCTGGAAGTTTCAACGTTTGAGAATCTCTGGATGCCATTCTTGAAGTGCAACTAAATGATACTTTTGGTCTGGATCGCCTACTGCTTTTTAGTGCATAATTCCGTGCTAGACTGAACGAGTTTCGAAGTGTAACTGCTTTGGACGAAACAACAGCGTTCATTCTCGAAGTAGAGAGTCATAAGCAAGATTTCTGATGGAAAATATTGAATGATAAATCATGATAAAATAATTCGATCGAATAGAGTGTAGTTGTCTTTTATATATGTTCGAGGGCATTTCGATTCTCATGTGCTAACCTTGGAACTAAGTCAGTCGGACTGATACAACGATCAAAATCTATCTGATTGGCTAGTCTAAATCGAATACGGCGTATTCAGAAATAACCCACTCTCTGCCCCACTTCTGGATCCCCTCAAACGAACCCGTGCCGCTCCCACTTCGCCGTCTCTTGAAAATTCAAAACACATCTCTATCTACTCTTGGGTGCTATCCTTGCGTAGACAGTGATTCTATACTAATGTACACGTAGTTCTGGGTCTCTCGAGGCTTGCTCCTCTTGCTCTGCATTCTGTTTATTTAACTTCAGTCTCCACCAGTGCTCGGCTTCGTCTGCCCTAGGATCTGCGTCTGTTCCATAAGAAAAATGATAATGGATTCCTAGCTATCGTCCAACGGTGTTCCTAAATTTGTTGCACAACCCATTTAAGTTCGCTGGTTGATTTGCCTGTCTCTATAAATGGCCTCCTGTGTAGACAGGTCTCTCTTGAAGTCATCGGTTTGTCTCGCAACGCTAATTAGATCTTCTCTGTCTAATTTTCTACCCTCTGCCTGTGCAATGCCCAGCGCTGTTGACAACACATTACGTATCTGCCGGCCCTTGAAGTCATATCGCTTTCCATCTTTCTTAGCCCACATCTCAAGGTCTCTTAAATTGTCAACAAGACCTTTGTTGGAAAGCTGGTGTAGGAAGGAAATGTAAATGTTGGTTTTTTGGTCCGGACTAACGTAAACTTGACGGCTAGGTCTGTGCCGATTAGCTTTCTAAACCAAATAAATTATGTGTGAGCGCTTACGAATGCGGCTTTGGACAGCAATATCAAGTGATCTCATTCGGTTCGTGGTCAGTATTATCAGTATGCCGTCATAATATTCAAGGACGCGCAATAATACTGTCCAGTTGAGCGACAACTCCAGATGTTACGGTTCGTGGAGTTCTTACCTGACACCATTGCATTCCTCTGAAGATCATTGTCTCCTTCTCCCCTTGACTCGAGAAATACGTCTGCTTCGTCACTACGCACGCATCAGTCAGCTCAAGTATTTTTATAGATTTGGAGACCTACAATAGCAAGACGGCTTCCCAAAGTCCAGCGAGAGCGAATATCTTCTGGAGGTTCAATTCAACTTTGTCGCCCTCAATGCCGATGTCTGATACGCCTACGGAAAGTAAAGGTTTGCTGGTCATTTGGGCCACACTTTCTGCTGTGAGCGTTTTGCCCACGCCAGGTTGCCCTATTTATATTAATCTCGCAATTTGAGCTTGAATAAGCTTCAACGGAAGTAACATACCGTAGAGCATGATGACCAAGCCCCTGCCTTTTTCTGGTGCAAAATCGTCAAGCCCTTGAGATCTGTTCCCTGACCTTGCGTGCGCCTGTACGGACTTTAAAATGAGATCCTTGGCATCGGAATCCAATTGCAATTCGTTTTTGAAGGTACTATCGTCGACCTCGTTGGATCGATCAAGGTACCTAACTAGAAGTTGTACCCATGTTTTCTGTTTCAGCGCGTAGCCAAGGACTCTAGGGGGACAGCAGAAAACCTGCTCGGGGCTCATGGCCCTGTGAGGTGGGTGTCTATCCCATTCGAACTTATACATGTCTTTAAACACATCTTTACCGCGTCGTGAGGGGGATAGTTCTACAAGAGCTCCTTCGTATCTTGGTAGATACCCAAGTATTGGCGCTTTGGTTGGTATGTTAGGTAAGATGCAAAGTTAACGATAACTGCGCCCTCAATCTATTCTCAAAATTAGCATTAACCTTGGTGAACTCACATTATGGTATACCTACAGGCTTCCAGCTAGCTCTTAGACCGAACGCTGAAGCTCCCGTCTCATCTGAGATTGCAGAAGACGAACTGTCCTGCTGATCGTCCAGCTCTGTACCCGAATCGGTTTGTTTGCGTTGCAAAAAGGTGCCACCTCTATGGAAGTAGGCCTCGCCCTTTGAATATTTGAACATTTGCTTTCCCTTTCCAGCGATGCAGAATGATACAAACTTTCGGCCTCTCTCAATGAGACGTTTCTTCAACGTTTCAACTGATTCGTCCCGACTCAACCCATTTTCTTCATGTAACTCGAGGGGGTAAAGTGGAAGCGATGTCACACTTTTTCTGTCTCCCCCCCATGGATCAATTCCGATCACAAATGGTACTCTGCTGAAAAGCGAACCATTCCAGTCAAAGCTGTAGCAGACAACGTCGAATGTCTCATCGTCCGCCAAGAACTTGTCGCAGGAATCAACGACGAAAATCTGGGGTTCGTCATGGCACGGCCGGCCCACTACCAATCTTCCTGGTGGGAACAGGGTCCAAAGCGCCTCGTGTGTGATTGTGCCCTCGCTCAAGAGAGCCTGGCGGTCTTTGAAATATCGGTCCAGGCGTACATCACCGGATGAACTCGAAATGATTCTGAGCAATTCCTTCAAATCGTCACGGGCTTGCTTCTCATCATCTGATTCACCGTCTATGATGGCACTGGCTTCCTTCTGGGCTTCATCCCACGCATATATTAAGGCGCTGTAGGGACTTGAGCACTTCGTAATAACGTCTTCTGCCCATCCCCACTTGGATGTGAGGCGGCCGAGCAGTTTCTGTAGCGGTGGGAAAACAACATCGACCTCGGAGGTCGAGGAGAAGTCATTATTCAAAATCGAGCGCGAGGACCTTATTCCCGTGATCTTACGGAAAGTGAAAGCCCGATTAGGTTTCGTTTCAGGCCCAAAAGGGGCCCCATCTTTAAGTCCTGGCAACGACTGCTCCTGAAACTGTCCTTTGCGAGAGTCCCATTCGGTAAGTATCATGTGATATCGAGATTCCTTTTTCTCGGCTTCCTTAGATTCTTCTTCAGAACTTCCAATAGCGCCCTAGAATTTGGTAATCATATGTTAAGGTAGGCGGGTAAAACGTATTATTCCATAGAGTACGTACCGGATGAGCACTATTCACGTTCACTGGAGCCGTGGTTTCTGCATCTACTTTGTCACGATCATCGTCATCCTGTACCCCTTTAGTATGATATTGTACTCACTCACTACTATATCCTCGAAAGTCGTCGGTATAATGAATTCTACACACCTCTACAGTTGAACCTATTTGCAGTTTATGATGCTCAATTTGTGATTC
The DNA here is from genome assembly GCA_025201785.1 of Xylaria longipes. Classification (NCBI taxonomy): domain Eukaryota; kingdom Fungi; phylum Ascomycota; class Sordariomycetes; order Xylariales; family Xylariaceae; genus Xylaria; species Xylaria longipes. The sequence goes on along the minus strand of MU619704.1, from coordinate 456,436 downwards.
GAGGTGAGTAATCTTCGATTCTAAGAGCTTAATGTAACGGTCTTCAAGATTAGAAATGATCTCTTTCTTTGAAGTCGTCTGTAATACGGTATGAGTCAGTATTAACTTCCAGTCAAACGGGCTAACAAGCGTACAGAATTATAGTCGTCGGTCCTCGCCTCTTGACGAGACATCTTTGCAATTGATTACTCAGGACTCGTTGATAATCAAAGTGGAATTAGCTTTTCTGACTGCAAACGTTTTGTAATGCGACGGAAGTGTTATATAACACTTTTTGAGGCTTACAATGCAATCATATCGTGCATAGTTTTGCTGGCCAACATGTACACATGCGAATGCCTCGCTACGCCCGGTTTGTTTCCGTCTTTTGTAGTCCAGCCTGCCTTAGATTTGTGTGGTCCGATATGAGGTGAACTGCGACAGGGTGTAGGTTGCATTTGTATTCCATTCGTGGTCGGGACGATTTGACAATATCGCCGAATACGACTACAGCACTATGGCGCCACACTACTATGATTAGAACGTTGTCAAGATGAGCGACTTATGCTGACGGCTGGAAGCAGGCTGCAATATCAGGGCTCCAGACTTAGCCGAGCTCCCCGAAGTATTGATTTTTGCGTCTTACGTAGTACCCGACATTTCAACTAGCCATTGGCATTGTCGCGGTATTATTGGTGTTGTATAAGTTATGGAGCAAGGACGTGAGTCGTTCCGTGAGGGGTCCTTACACACACACTGTACACTGTACTTCCTTTCAAGGTGGTATCCAACTCATTGCCTTCCACCGGCACGATATGTTATTTATAATAGCTTGGTGTTATATCCCTATCAAGGTTTTAACTGGAAAAACCTTGGCGTGTAGCAAAACAGGATCGTGGCAACCACGATGAAAACCACACCAATCTTGAGAGCTTCAAGTAACTTAATCGCAGTCAACATCAGCCGAGTTCCACTGCAGAAAACATCCATCTCACAGCCATTGATCGATGAAATACAGTTGGGGTCCGAAATAATCCTGGATTGAATTTAATTTCGGAATTTTGTGATATTGCATTTTCTGAGATCTTGTAAGGCCGGACCTTTGTTCAAACCATCGTGCCAAGCAGTACGAGAGGTTCTCGTAAGGTCAATATATTTGGGGGCTGTACAGTTACTGTTACATTATACCTTTCATGCATCTACTGTACCATTTTAATCAAATTTGCTAAATTGTTCAGTATGTATCTCTTGCTCGCAGCCAGTCCAGTAATTCCTCACTTCAATGCATAGACTAGGATCTTCATGGTTGCCGGTAATATCAGCAGGTCCCTAAGCCTTGTCATTGCCGACTATGATTGACCATCGAAACCTTACGAAGCAATAGGTCGAGTTTAGGTTTATTAGACCCCTTTATCTTACAAGGCTTGGGCATTCCATGATTTGATTTTGCTTGGAATTTAGATTTTCAGTCAGACTGGTTGCTTTCTCGACGCGGACCGTCAACAAGGTGCCTTGATCAGCACTGCAGCACACTATCTGTCGACAGCTCAATCTTCTCAAGTGCTAGCATTTCACGCAATATTTGAAAGCGACAATGCACAAGTTACATCGCTAAGAATGTAAGACGCCGTAGAAAATCATAATGCACACAGCCCCCTATCACGCGCTTGCATTATTGGTCTGGGTCAATTGAATGGTTCTGCGTAGTATCGGTGCTGTGATGTAATGGATCAAGTGACATAATATCTGAGGGGTCGCCACGTAAACACTGTCCCTCATATTATTTTGTTTACCATATCGCCCCAATGGGCAAATAATCTCTCTTCATTATAGTTAATGGCAAGAGAATTCGAACCGTATAAGTACGAGATGCAGCGTATTACTTGCGGAGAAAATCGACCGTCTTACCGCAGACAACCAGAGTAGGTAACTTAGCTGGCTCTCATGAAGGCGAAACTAAAGGCAGGATAGTGCTACACGACAGGGAAAACGAAAGAGTGATTAGGGAGATGGCGAAAATACTCAAGCTACAAAATTACCGAACCGAACGCATGCGCAAGGAGCTAATGGAAGACCAACACATTCTCAGGCATCAATTTGGAAGCGATAGACGTCGGCAGAAGATGGATGGACGACGCTTCTTGAGCACAACACATGGGCAATGCTGGGAAAGCCCGGGCCGTAAATTATTGCTTTTGTTCGGTCGCAATGAAATCAGCAGCAACACCGCTCACTCTTGGTTGTCGCTTGTCGCAGCTGAGTTAGCCGAAGGACATCTCCAAGCCACCAATTCAGCTGCATATGAGAGATGTAGTAAGTCTAGCACTCTTGAGCTAACCTTGTCGCACCTCATTTTCCAATTACTCGAGAGGAACCCGGCACTTGTCAGACGAGCGCAGGGTTTTCGAGAGATTGACTCTCAGATTTCGCGGGATGGAGATCACTTTGAGAGAGTTGAGGCACTCCGAATGGCCCTTTTGCGTATTATCAACCTTTGTGACGGTCGCGTCTACATCATCTTGGATGGACCAGAGCTGTGCGAAGCCCAGCCGGAGGAGAGTTGTACAGAGTATATTACCACTATGCTTTCATTGGTCAAGGAGACAACGACAGAGCTGAAGATCTTGGTCGTCGTGAAAAGCGAGCTCTGGGATTTTGAGAAGAACAGAAAAGGAATTGATGGCGTTGACTTGGAGATATTTCATGAAGTGCGGCTGGACCAAGCAAGGCCTGACCTAGCTAGCTGACCCTATGACGAGTCTTTTGAGACATGGTTCGATGATCTTGACTAGAGATCTAATCACGGGTCCGCCTTCTTCGGAGGATCGCTTCCTCAATGCTACAATGTGCGCATACAGGAAAACTACACTTATACCTAGTAGTCTGTCCATACTAAATTCGCAACTAATATCTACCGTCATTTAGTTTCAAGTCGCTCCTTAAAGGCCTGGAGAAAAGCTCACGTAGATAATCACGATCCCCGATTGAGAGAACTTTAGCCGGCATTGAGGTACGTGTCCATCTCCAAATCACCCTATCATTCCCTGCGAAGTGCGGAAGGGGACTCTCTTAATCACAGGGCAGCCAGAACCTTTGAATTGCGAAGAGCAGCTTTGTGCAGATGTGAGAAAGCATTGCGATGAGGAAATGAGTATGAGCAATCAAGAATACACGAGATTCGGCATCGAAAAGAACTATGCGGAAAGAGCGCGAGTGGTCATGGACCCGCAGGCGGTATGAGGTGTCTTGACTGTTGTTCCTGTTAGCTAGGTACTGCTACGGATGCCAACCACAGGGAAGGCCTGATCTGGCGAGGGGGCATGGCCCATTTCACCTCAAACACACGGTAACTATAGCGAAATTAAGAGTTTCATACAATGCCCTACCAAGACTTAATGAAGATTCAATGCGACTCAGGGGCTTGCTTCGACCCCCGTCCGCACCATCCTACACTCAATGATCAGGGGTACCAGGCTTGGAGCGTAGATTTCGAGCGAGCTCCAGCACTGCTTCGCCTCGTGATGCGATGCTCATGATACGGATGTTAGACCGCGCCCCACGTTGCAGTAGCTCTTCAGCCAGGCGATGCGAACCATTCGTAATCGCAGCGTTCTATGCACTACCCCAGTCGAAATCACTCGCATAGCCACGACTATTATGTACCCATTTTGGCGCATCAAGGTTCGTCCCCACGTCGATAAGATAGCGGAGGAACGGTCAGTCAGAATTTAATTCTGATTGAGACGAATCGGAAGTCATAGGATTTGGTGGCCAATGAGAGCACACAAACGGCACCGCAATAGCCGTCGAAGCTCCCGCAGCGTGCAACAGCGCTACTGTCGACAGTGGCACGGAGCCACGGCCCGCAGGAAAGGGGTGAGGCCGAAGCTCGACTCGGTATTTGGATCGGCGCCGTGCTCTAGAAACCAGCTTACCAAGGCCTCGCCAGGTAACATATACCTTTCAAGTTATCTCAGTATAGTTCAGGACGGCCGCTTCGAGGATTTGCATGTGGTAACGGTACACTTGACTTGCCACATGGCTAGCGACGCCTCGGAGGCTACAGCTTATATCTGAGGTTATAAACACATTAATATAATTACTTGTTTCTATTTTAGAAACCCTTTAGTAATGGACGAGACTATGCTGATTAATGTTCGTAGAATTAAAAATATTAATAAACTATATATACGCAGTATACCGAGTAATGCTTAAAGGCACTTGAGGAGCGTCTTTGCTAGCACTCATTCCACTAGGATGTGGTTCTTGGCTATGTCTTTTTCAATGCAACATGTTTGACTTTTAATCCACTCACTAAGGTGTGGTGTTAACTTGCAACTCTGTGTATTAATCCCGCTAAAAATTAATCTTTCCTGGCTTTTTTAATCCCAGGAAATGAAGATTTTCATGGAACTTGAAGATAGTGTAGTGCTTGGCTCTAATCTTTTTGCTTGCGAAATTTGATATTGATTCTTGCACCCTGATAGTGCCTATAGAGCACATTAGGCCTATGGCTACCCAGAGAGAATGAGGACGTTGCCAATGAATATAGGCACGACCTGACCACCTACACAAGCCATCATGTATCTCACTTGCGTATTTTCAGTGAGATATTCCAGTCGTAGGAGGATAGAATCAGCACTTAGAATGATTTTATAATTGAGGTATCTCACGAGACTTCAGACCCCTCTATCTTCCCCTTCTTATATGGAGTTTCTTTGCGGATCAGTGGATGGTGAAAGTCCCTCGTGCTCTTCAAGAAGAGGAGATTAAGTTTATTAAGCTGTAATACGCTCGATCCTATTATGAGGTTAGCCGCGAGAACGATTCAATGCAGGAACGTGCCAAAGAATGGTCTAAACCAAATACACGGAGTGCAACAAATGAAACAAGAAATTCCAACGTTTCGTCTCTTTCGACGGCTAATGATAGTGTCGGGGGAGACACTGTTCTACGCTCGGAGGAGCCAGATACCAAGGAAACACCTTCTGTTGGACGGGATTCCGAAGAAGAATTTGACCTCCCTCAGCTGAGCCGCTCCACCAGAAGTTTTCCCTCTAACATGGACCTCACGCCACAGCAGAGCGTTTATATTTATACTGACGTCACATCAAACGGCCCAAATAAGGGGACAACCAACGGCCTGTATGCAGAACTACTAAAATCTAGGGAAACGTCGCAGGTGTTCAGCATTATAGTGCGCATCTCGCCATCGGTTAACAACAGGATTCCAGACAGCGTTCCACACAGACAAAACATTATCTTGTTTGGTTAACAAATAATTTGAACAACCAAAATAAAACAAAAGCTTGAATTTTATTTTAAAACAAGATAAAGATTTTTATTATTTCTAGTTAACTAACAATTAATTGCAAATAATTTTTCTTATTTTTTTCTATTTTTTACAGGGTATTTTTAATAAGAAATATAGATTGCAGCTCTTGTTATAAATTTTTTATCGATAAACTTCGCTACACCTAGCCACACCTAGCCACCTTCTTTACACCTTTTCACACCTCTCCACACCTCTTCACACCAAGGCTAGTCTAAAGACCTACTTACGAAGACTTATTTACGCAGGCAGACCTACCTACGCACCTACGCGTACAGGCTAGCAAGTGGTCTAGAGACCTAGCTACGTAGACCAACCAACCTACGAAAACCTACCTACGAAAACCTACCTACGAAGACCTACGAAGACCTACCTACGAAGACTTACGAAGGCCTACGTACGAAGACCTACGTACGAAGACCTACGCGTACGGGCTAGCAGTTTTAGATCTACTTGTTTAATATATTTAATCAGTTAACTGATTCAAATCAAATAACAGAACTAACTAAACAAAACAAACAAGCCTTTTTTTCAACCCAAATCAGGTAAAACAAAATAAAAGCGATTATCTTGTATTGTTTTGTCTGTGTGGAACGCTAATTCCAGACGAAGTGTCACACGGACACAAGGGACTGGGACTAGGCCCGGCCTAGGTCAGGGCCTAGGTCAGCCCCTTAGGTCTAGCGAACTGCATATATGCATATTCGTGATTCTGTAAATAGTCATATGATCGGGTGGCAGAGCCTATGGATTATCAGAGGCTTCCCCGTCTCTGTCCCGTATGTTCTGATCTATCCGAGACAGCAATACGAGGGCGCGAGGGCAAAGGGAAGCGAGGAAGCCAGGCGGCTGCCCCAGGTGAAGCTATTCGTATATATAGCCTGGACTTTCCCCGCCTGGCTAGATAGGAGGACTGGGGATCTAGAGCCTCCTTGATCGCATAGATGATTATTAGTCAATTTGGACAGTTCTCAAGCCCTTGAACACAAGCCCTTGTAACACGAAGCAAGAATGGAAACCCGCAAGATGAGTATTTTAACAATGATTACTAATGCACCATTATAACTATTATTCCTCTCGCGTAGGTGTGGAGTAGCGATTATATATAGGAAGTGAACCAGTACACTCTCCAGTAACGATCTCCTAGAGTATATTCAAGTAATCTATTTTTTTAAATTTAAATAACTAAAAAGGTTCTCTAGTGTGGCTATATATATATAGGATTTACTAAACTAAAGTTAATCCGCTTTATTTTGTATAAGGATTAGTTAAAACTTATTTATCTATAATATACCCCTTAGTTTTAAAGCTAACTAAAAATAAAGTAAATAAATAAAATAAACAATAAATATAAAGATTATAAGGAGCGATATATTTATATTCCTATAAGCTTTTTTTTATTATAGGAGCTTTATATCCGTATTTTTATATTTTTTATATATAAAAAAAACTATTATTACTAGTATAGTTAACACTTTAAAAAAATATTCTTAAAAGCCTTTATATAAATATTTGTTTGCTTTAAACTATAGTTGTTTTTTATATTTATAATAAGCTATATAGCTTGTTTTTTAGCTGGATAGTTTTTTTTTTTTTTTTTTTTTTTTTTTTTTAGCTTTTATATATATATTTTTTATAAATAATTAAAATAATCCTATTATTAGCTATAAAATATCAGCTAATTTAAATATAATTATAGCAAAAAATATTAAAAAACTTTTTACCGCGTAAGTTATTTTTTTTTTAACGTTTTTAATATTATTTTACCGCTTGTTTTAGCTTTAAAAACAGCAAATTAATAGTTTAAATAAGCTAATTATAAATAATATTATTATTATTATTATTATATCGGCCCCTGCCGCCCCCGGCTTGCCCTTAAGCACTTTATAAGTACTTTTTTAGCTATATAAAATTATTATTAATTATAAGAATAGCTTATAGCCCGCTGCTGCTGCTATTATTATTTTTTCCGTTTTTATTACTACTACTACTAACGTTATTAAAAACGCTATTACTGCTTATTATATTTTTTAAGTTTTAGCGAGCGCTTTAGCTGCTACTGCTAGCTCGCCTGTTTTGCCTAGCTCGGTTAGCTCCTTTAGCTTTATTTTTGCTACTTTTTAACGCGCGCGCTAAAGCCCTTAAATCCGCGTTTAAAACGCTTATTATATAATCCTTTACGCTAGCTATTTATTATTAACTTTTATAAGCAGCTTTTTTAAAGCTTATTATAAAAAGTTAATAAATAGTATTTAGTACTATAAATATACCTCCGAGCACTTTTATCGGCTTTTATAAATATTTTTTATATTTTTTTAATTTATTTATTTTATATTAACTTATTTGTTTAAAAATTTATATATTATTTTTATAATAATATATTTAGTTATTACTTTTAAAAATAACGCTATTAAAAATATTAATATATTTTTTTTTATTTATTTAAACTTTTTTTAAAAAATTATTATTTAATAGCTAATAAAAAATGTTACGTTTACGCTTAGCTTACTAAGTGTTTTTTAAAATCTCGCCCGCTAAATTTTTTAGTATTATTATTATTTTTACGCTTGTTACTATACCTGCGCTCGTGTTTGCACCAGCTTTTACCCCTACGCCTACGCTTATACCTACTGCTGCTACTACTCTTAGTATTACTTCTACTACTTTTAATACTTGTTATTATTTTTATAAAATAATTATAAATTTATTAAATTTAATATAATTTTTTAAGTTTAGTTTTATTAAAGTTTTAGCTTATAATTTTTAAAATTATTTTATATTAATTTAAAAAAAGTTTTTTAACTTAATAATAGTTATATTTTTTTATTTTTATATAATTTATTATATATTAAATAATATATATTTTATAAATTAATTAATATATAAAAATATTTATATTAAACTTTTAATAAGTTTTTAATAAGCTTATTTATTAATATTTAATTAATAAATAAATAAATAATTTTAAAAAAACTTTTATAATATTTTTACTTTATTTATATATTTTATATATTTATATAATATAATTAAATATTAATTTTTTTATTTTTTTTAACTATTAAATAAATTATTTAAATATTATTTAAATAAATTGTTTATTTTTAGCTAAGTTTTAAAATAATATTTTTAAAAAACCTTTTTAAAGCTATTATTTTTACCCCGGTTAAACTTAAAACGTTAATTTTAGCTTTAATAATAAATATAAAAATAATATTTTATTTAATAGTTTTTTAAAAAATTATATTTTTAAATAAAAATATAATATACCTATAAAATAATCTTTTTATTTTTTTATTATTACTAAATAAAATATTTTTAGCTATTAATAATATTTATATATTTTATTTAGCTTATTTATAAATAATTTTTAAAAACTTAATATAATAAAAATATTTAATTATTTAATTAGTTATAGCTAAGTATTTTTAACTAAAATTAATAAAATATTTTAATAATTAAACTATTATAAAAACTATATTTAATTTTATTATAATTATAATATATAAAATTAATTTTACGTGTTTTTAAAATACTTTTACTTAAGCTTTAAAAGCTTTTTTAAAATATTTTATTAGTTTTTTAAAAAATAAAAAAATAACTAAAATTTAGCTATTATTTATTAAATTATAATAAAATATAATTTTTTTAATATATTAATTATATATTAAAAATATTTTTTATATTTTTTTATTTTTTATTATTTTAATTTTTAAAAACTAATATATATTATTTTATTTTTTAATTTTATATATTTTTTTAATTTTATTAATTATTTTTTAAGCTTATTTTTTATAATTATAATAATATAATATTAAAAAATTATTTATATAAAATATTATATATATTTAGCGATTTTTTAAATAAAATAAATAAAACTTTTTTAATAAAATAATTAAATAAAAAAATTTAAAAATAAATATAAACTTTTTATATTATAATAAAAAAAAGTTTTAAAGCTTATATAATATTTTATTAAGCAGTATTATTTTATTTTTTTATTTAAAGCTATTTAACAATTTATAAACTATAAGCTTTTTGCTTTTTTTAAAAGTATTTAAAAAAGTTAAAATTATATTAAACTGTTTTATTTTTAGGTTAAACTATATAATTATAGCTATTATAATTTTAAACGTTTTTATTATAAGTATTATAATATAAGTTAATTAAAATATATTTTTATATTAAAAATTTTTTTAAACTATTAAATATATTTTATAAACTTTTAAATAATTTTTTTTATTAAACTTATATATAAATATTTATTTTAAAAATAATAAGTTATATTTTATTTTATAGCGTAGTATAATTGTTATTATTTTAAGCTTTTAAAAATTAATAATTTTTTTAGCTATATTTTTTTTAAAATAATCTTTTAAAAAATACTTAGCTAAATCTTTTTATATTTTAAAAAATAGCTTAAAAAAATCGTTTTAGTATATTCGGGGCTAAAAAGCAGCTTTAAAATATTTTATTTTATATTAATTTACTGCTATTATAAATACTATATGTAGGGTTTTATATTTTTAATTATTTTAATAAATCGCTTTTAGTTAATTAAATAAAAAAGTTTTTAAAAAATTTAATTAAATATAATTATTTAAAGGGTTTATTTTATGCTTTTTATAAATTTATTTAATAAAAATAGTAAATACTATAATATTTTTTTAGTTTTTACCTATTTTTAAATTTTTAAAAAGCTTTTTTTTAATTTTTCGGTTTATTTTTATTGCTGTTAAATAAATTTTATAGTTATATTTTTATTAAGCCGGCTATCCGTTTATTATTATTATATTTTTAACTAGGTTTTTTTTTTTTAATAAATTAGTAGTTGTTTTTTTTTTTAATAAATATACTTTTTAAAAAAATTATAAAGCTTTATTTTATAGTTTAGCTAATTTTAATAGTTTTTTTATTTAACTAAGATTTTTATTATAAGTTTTAGCTAATTTAGATTATTCTTTTGCTTTAATAAGTTATTTTATTAGGTTAAATATTTATTAAAAAGTTATAAGTTTTTATAGTTAATTTTTAAAAACTTTTAAGCTTTTTTTACCCTGCTTTTTAAACGTTTTTATTTTTAACTTATATTTTTTTAGTTAATTTTTAAATAATAAATTATAAAATTAAAAATTACCCCTGGACTTGCCGGGAGTATTAGCGCTTAGCTTATTTTATTTTAGCAGCTTTTTATTTTATATATTTATTATTTTAAAAAAGTTTTTAAAAACTAGTTTAACGTTAATATTATTTATTAAAACTATATTAATTTTAATAGCGTGTTTTTTTTAATTTTTTTAATAAAAAATCTTTTTATTAAAATATATATTACGCGTAGTAATTATTTTATTTAATTAAAAAATTTATATATAATATAAATTAAAAGCTTAATAGCTAATTAAATAACTTATATAAGCTTGCTAATTTATTTTATATATTTGTTTATACTTGTTAGCTAGCTTGTTTTTTTTTATTAAGTATATTTTATATTTAAATATTTAAATTAAACTTTAGTTAAGTTATAAGTTAATTTTTCGGTTAATTATAAGCTTAAGTAAATATTATTTAAAATACTACTTAAACTAAATTAAAAGTATTTTATTAAAAGCACGCAAATTATAAGCTTTGGATAAGCTTTAATTATATAGCTATACAGCTATATAAACTACTTTTAGCTAAAACTTTTTAGGTAATTTAACGTTTTTTAATATTTTAATAGCTTTATTAATTATTTTTTAACCTGCTTGTTTTTTTTTACCTACTAGTTTTTTTATATAAGCTAGGGGAAGTTTTAAATTAATTTTCTCTTTTTCTGCTTATTTTTAAAAGTTTATAAATCTTTTTTTAAAAATTACTATATATTTTTTATTATTTTAAAACTTATAAATAAAAAACTTATAATAATATTTTATTTAGCGTTTAAACTTATAAAAAGTCCTAAAAACTTAAAGTTTTATTTTTTAAATTAAAATAAATATATAAATTATTTTATTATATTTATTTTTAATTATAAATATTTAAAAGTTTTTATTATACTTTTATAAATAGTTAAATAAATTTTAGTTAGCTTTTTAAAAAAGTTATATAGCGCGCTTTTTTAAAACCTTTTAAAATATAACTTATAAAATATACGTTTTAGCGTAGCTTTTATACTTTATTTTTTTTATTTTTTTAATTTTAACGTTTTTTATATACTTTATTAATATTTTAAAAACTTTTAGGCTTAAATAATTAAATTTTATATGCTAAACTTTTTTAATATTTTTATAAAGCTTTGGTTAATTTATAAAAAACCTTTACGGGCGCTTTTTATATATTAATATAATTAACCCTATAGCGTTTAATAAAATCTTTTAAAGTATTTTATTAATATTAATTACTAAAGAACTATTTAAATAAAACGTAATAAAGCTATATTTAAAAAAAACTAAGTTATATTTTTTAATTAATTTTTTTATAAAAATATTTATTTATAAACTTTTATATTTAAAAAAGTAGTTTAAGCTATAATATTAAATTTTTTTATTTTTAAAACAAGCTTTTAAAATAATATTTATATAAAACCTTTTTATTAATATAATGTTTTTTAAAATTAAATTATTTTTATTTTTATTTTAAATGTTTACTAGTATATTATAAATAATCTTTTTTTTTTTATTTATAATAAAAAAACTTGTTATACCTGCTTTTATATTATTTTTATTAATAAAAAGAATAAATAAACTTTTTTTTAACAAATTTTTATTATTAATAAAGTATAAAGCTCCGTAGTTATTTAATATAATATTTTTTAAAAACGGGTAAAAACTATACTTAAAAATAGTATATATTTTTAATACTATATTAAACTACTATAAAAAAAATTAATTAATAACTATATAAGCTAAATTAAAATTAAGCTATTTATTTATACTTGCTCCTTTATTAGCTTATTTTTAACAAGTATAACCTTTTTTAATAGCTTATTTTAATTTTTTAATTAACTTATATAAGTTTAACTAACACGTATAACTTTAACTAATTTTAATATTTTTAATTAACTCTGCTAAAAAAGTTTTAATAAATTTATTATTAAATTTTATTATTATTTTTTATAAACATTTATATTTATATAATAACTATATATAAATATTTTTAAAGTTTAATAAATAAAAGTATTAATATTTTTTATACTAATATAAGCTTTTTTTATTAAATAATCTATTATAAGCTTTATTTTATTTTTATAATTAGTTTAAAGATTTTTTTTTTAAAAAGGCGAAAATTTTTTTCCTGTTATATTTATTTTTAAAGAGCTTTTTATAGACTAACGCGGAAAAAACCTTTTTATACTATTTAAAAATTATTATAAGTTTGCTTAGCTGCTTATTTATAGTTAAGCTCGTAAGCTATTAATAAGCTTAGTTTAAAGCTATTTTTACCCTAATTGCTTTTAAAAAGCTTTTTATTATAATTATTTTTTTAACCTTTATAAAATTTAACATTTAGGCTTTTAAAAATACTTTATACCAGCTCGCGTACTAGATTTTTAGTTTAACGCCCCTGCTAGTAGCTTTTTTAAACGTTTCTTTATACTTTTAAAAAACTATAAACTCTATAACAAATTAAATAAAAGCTAAATAATTTTTTATTATTTTTACTATAGCTTATAAGTTAATTATTTTATTTATAATAAGCTTTATAGTAATAAATATTATAATTTTTTAGTTAATTATATTATTAACCTAGTTAAATATTGCTGTATATTTATTAAACTAAGCTAATTAAGCTAAAAAAGTAAAAAAAAAGGTTTAAATCTGTTTATTTAGCTTTAACTTAATCTTTTTATTTATAGCAATAGCGGGCAACTTATTTGCTTTAATTTTTTTATTAACTATAGCCTTTATTATAGCGCTTTTTAAAGGAGCTATTAAAATATAGCTAGGTATATAGTTTATATTAAAAGTTTCCGGGTTGATTAGCTCTTATACGCTTTAAACGGATATATAAAACTTTAATTAATTAATTTAACTAAAATAATTATATTAAATATAAAACACTGTATTTTTAGTAATTTTATTGTTTAAATTAATAAAAAATATATTAATTAAAGTAACTTTATTAAAATAATTGCTTAGCAATTTTAAATAAATATTTAAAATAAAAAATAAAATTAATAAAATACTTTTTAGTTAATCGCTTTAAAAATTTTAAAGCATTAGTTTTTATTATAAACCGGGCTTATAACTTTCGCGTAAGTATAAAATAATAATTATATATAAGAAGTAAACTAGTATATTTTTTAATAATAATCTCTTAAAATATATTTAAATAATTTATTTTCTTAAATTTAAATAACTAAAAAGGTTCTCTAGTACGGCTATATATATATAGGATTTACTAAACTAAAGTTAATCCGCTCCATTTCGTGTAGGGATCAGTTGAGACCCACTTATCCGTGACAATTCCTATCGCCAAGATTTAAGTACTTACAAACTCGTAGCTTGCTATAAAAAGCCTGCATAAGACTACCTTACACGAGGCCGATGGCCGCCGCAGAAACTAGTATACCACAGCGTAGTCCTCCACAACGCAAGGATGTATATTGGTGCAACGATAAGGTGTACACGGAGCCGTTGCAAACAATACTGTACGAAGTTGATAATTGGGACTCCCTACAATGCGACAAGGACTTCTATGAGCGTGTAAACTAATAAATGGGGTTCTTCAAGGTCGGCTGTTTTCGCTTCTGTCGTGGAAACGATGCACCAAAGTCGATTTTGTAAAGGTAAAACCTGTTTTAATGCGTTATTTATATTGTGCCGTAGTTTCGATTTCGGCACTCTTGATCTCGCGCTAATTCTGGGTAGTTTTATGTCGTGGTCAATAATCAAGACCAAGTGCTCCCGCAGATCAAAGATCTCGCTCCAGCAGAACAAAAGACTATGAACACGGCGTACTAGAACCTTTCGACGTTCATATACAACTAGCAGGCTTGGAGATTATCCAGGGCCTCCTCGACTCACGCATCGGTGCCAATAAGAAGGATGTAATCAAACTACTACCCAGAAAAAGAAATCCCCCATCACTTAACAGAAAGAGGGGTGTTGAGGGCTGGGGCCTACATGCGACGATGGGGTTTTCTGTTCACAAATTCTGCCACTGGATTGTCGTCTGTTTTTCTGTCAATGCAGCTTTTATCATTGCCTGGCTGATCTGTATCAGTCCAACCGACCTCCAGAATGCCTTCGTCCCGGCATTCGTTGTTACCACAGCGCTGACTATAGGTCTAGCTGTAATGCAAAGCCTGGAGAAATAGTATTGCTCTGGAGATGGGAATCAGGACAGCGTTAAGGCAAAGAAGGATAATTGATATCATGGTTGAAAGCTAGCAATGAAAATAGAGCTCTATAGCTTGACTGTATGCGCACATTGTAGCATCAAGCAAACAACCCTCCGAAGAAGGCGGACCCGTGATTAGAAGCTTAACAGCTTTAAATCGCAAGCCAGCTGTAACCACCACATATTATAAGTTATAATATCAGCAAATAGACATGTCACAGAGGCGTGTACAAGAACTTTAAAAAAACAAAATACATCATATTACAACCGCAAGTATACAACATGTCCATCTATCCGTGGAACACAACACACACCTATAGTCAGAACAAACCACAATCACAGCAAGACTCTATCCAAATAATGGTGACAAAATTGCCTTGGTTGACATTATCATTAGTCATACAATAATGGGTATCTACATCGACAGCAAAAGCACAGCGCAGAACAGCTTAGCGCAGCGGCATTCATACATACGTCGCAGGTACGGCAGGGCGTTCGGCGACCTTCCTCCCATGCATCATAATCATGATCACGATGAATATCCCTTCCCGCATCACAGGCTCAGATCAACAACGACCTACGCAGCTGCAGCTTCCTCAGGCTTCTTCTCTTGGGCGGCAGCTTCGGCAGCCTTGACAGCCTTTTCCTTTTCATTCTCCAGCGACTTCTCGAGTTCCTTCTTCTCGGTTTCTAAATTGTCGACATGGGATTGTAGCTCCGACTTGGCGTCCTGAGCCTTCTTGACGTCCGCCTCAACCTCGGCAAGTTTTGTCTCGAGGGCGGCCTTATCCTGTGTTGTTGTTAGTCGTATACTCACACCACGCTGCAAGGAGGATATTGGGGGTCATACCTTCTGCGCAGCCTGGAGACCATTCTCGGCCGCCGCGGCCTTCTTCTGGGCAGCTTCGCTTTCCTCCCGAAGGCTAGCGACCTCCGTCTTAGCCTTGCCGCTCTCCCCCTCTGCGGTCTTCAACTTCTCCTGCAGCTCAGCGACTTGCTTCGTCGCGTCCTGGGCCTCAGTTGTCTTGTCATCAATTTGGGTTTGGAGCCTTTTGCTCGTCTCCTCGGTAGATTTAAGCTTCGCCTCCAGTTCGGTGACTTGTTGAGACGTCTTCTCGACTGCAGTCTTGAGACTGTTGTTGCCGTCCTGTAGCTCGGCCAGGTCCTTCTCGACTCTCGCCTTGTCGCCACGGATCTTCTCCAGCTCGGTCTCGTGACTGCTCGCCTTCTCATCTTGTTGCTTGACGAGGGCGTTGTACTTCTCCTGGAGGTTCTCCTGTTGTTTCTTAGCGGATTCCAATTCCTGTTTCAGCGACTCGGATGCCTTGGACGCCTTGTCTTGTGCACCCCGCAGAGACTTGAGATTTTCTTCCAGTTCGGAAGATCCCTTCTTTGCTGCTTCTAACTGTGTAGTTAAGCCACTCTGCTTCTCTTTCAAGTCAGACGTCTCTTTCTGGGAGGCCTCTAGCGCTTTTGCGATGCTGCTGTACTTGTCCTCCGAGACCTTATTCTTTTCCTTCAGCTCCAATGATCCCTTATTGGCGGCATCTAATTCGCTCGCAGCAGTGGTATGCTTCTGCTGCCATTCAGATGACTCCTTCTTAGCTGCCTCCAGGTCGGTAGAAACGGCGTGAAACTTCTCCTGCCATTGGGAGACTTGCTTCTTCGCATCAGCGGACTCGCCGACAAGGCCGTCGTAATTAGTCTGCAGGGTTTGATGCTTCTCCTGCCATGAAGCGGCATCTTTAGTAGCAGCCTTCAGTTCGTTGGCAATGCTGTTCAGCTTCTCTTCCGACACCTTGAGCTTCTCTTGCCACTTGGCAGTTTCCTTCTTGGAGGCTTCGGAATCGTTGACAAGGCTATCGTAAGTGGCCTGCAGCGTCTTGTGCTTCTCTTGCCATTTGGCAACATCCTTCTTCGTAGCGTCCCGTTCGGCGGCGAGCGTATCATAACTCGACTGCAATGTCTTGTACTTCTCTTCCCACTCAGCAATCTGTTTCTTCGCTGCTTCCGACTCAGTCTGCAAGCTCTCGTATGTTACTTGCAAGGCCTGGTGCTTCTGTTGCCATTTAGATGACTCCTTCGTAGAAGCATCGGACTGGCTGATAAGGCTGTCATATGTAGACTGCAGAGCTTTGTGTTTCTCCTGCCACTCGGTAGCTTCCTTCCTGGCAGCATCTGATTGGCCAATTAGATTCTCGTGTGTGGACTGTAAGGCCTGATGCTTCTTTTGCCATTCGGCAGCTGCTTTCTCGGTGGTCTTGGATTGACTGACCAGGTCATCGTATGTGGACTGTAGGGTCTTTTGCTTCTGCTGCCACTCGGCAGCCTCGGCTTTAGCAGCATTCAATTCGGCAGTAAGCTTCTCGTGTGCCTGCTGGAGGTCGGACCGCTTCTGCTGCTCCTTGGCCAAACTAGCCTTGGCGGCAGACAGCTGCTCTTCAGACCCCTTGCCGAGCTCTTCGTTCGACTGTTGTAGTTTCTGGTTGTTGCTCTGCAATTGGGCCAGAGCAACCTTCTGCTCGTCCAGGGCCTTTTTGGCAGAGGCCAGCTCACCGGCGATCTTGGTCCGCTCCGCTTGCAGGGCGTCCCGGGCGGCTGTCGTATCGGAGAGCTCCTTCTTAACAGCGGCCAGGTCGGACTCGAGGGAGCGGCTCTTCTCTGTGGATCCATCCAAACCCTGTTTGGCGGCAGACAGCTCTTGTGAAAGCGACTCCTTGGCCTTATCGAGGGCCTGCAGCTTCTCCTCCAGGGCCGTTAGCTGCTCTTTCGCAGCGTCATCCAACTCGAGTGCGCGGGCGGCAGCCTTGCTCTCCCGTTCTTTTGATTCGGCTTCATGCTTGTCCGCCTGCTGCTGGCTTTCGCGTTCCAGTGTAGCTATCTTGGCCCGTAGCGCATCGGCTTCTTGCTGGAGTTCATCTACTCGTCGGTCTTGCTCGGCGATCTTCTTGTCGAACTGGTCCTTGGCTAAGGGATCAGCGCCTGATAGGGTGGAGAGGATGTTTCCCATTGTAGCTCGGACTATGTGTGAATTGATATAGGAATGAGGATTGGGGGCGGGCGGTCGATTGAGGTGGAGAGGCGTGGGTGAGCTGGGTGTGTGTCGGGGGGCTGGCTGCCGATAAGATGACACACAGCACGGAGCGGTCAGGGCAGAGTCAGGGTACGCAAGGTCACAAACAATCAGCGAACTGCGTTGTTTGTACGGGCACAACTCGCTGGGAGACGAGACGAGAGGATTTGAGAGGGGTCGATTGAAGCAGAGGGAGTACGGGAAGGGGCCAAGTGGTCTCGTGAACGACAGTAGGATAAAAGAAAATTCTCGGATTCCCACTCTGCACTCTGGCGGTCAGTGTATTGGTCGGGCCGGCCAGTCTGGTTGGTTGGTTGGCCTGGTGATTTTTTTTCTCTCGACTTTTTTGATATGGTGACAGATGAAGTGTGCACTACTGCACTTGCACTGTACCGTACGGACAGTGCGGTCAAGAGTGCAGTTGGCGCTATGCTATTTGTGTCATGTACCTAAGGCATCTAGGTAGAGGAGATATGGATACAACATGTTTACTACTACCTACCGTACATATGTAGGTAGCTTGACAACGTGTAGCCCGGATGAAAACAAATTGTCAAATTTAGGGATGGACACTTGTAAGCGCCGTAGTATCGGTGGCGGTCCTCTATTGTCTTGCTAGTCAGGTACAAAAGATACACTATCACTCAGGGCTCCACTCGTCATTTTAATAGTGTTCGGTTGAAAGCTCGTGATACTGTAAAATGTTGAATTCTTGGAGTTAGGGAAAGAAGCGCTATTGTTCAGTCAACTGAGTCAACTGTTTCCCAACTGTACACTACTTCTGAAAACACAACTCATGCCTACCGGGTACCAGACGATTCGTTCTTGGGCTAGACCTACTGCGAACAAGTTCATGCAAATGGAGGGATGCTGCATGATGCTAAGTAATCGACGCATTAGTTATCTCGCGTCATTTCCAAGTTTGCGACCATATTTATGCTAAGTTAGGATAGTGGGTACCTACCTACGTGTTCCAACTAGCTCCCTTTTCTTCCCTTGATTCGCTTAATGCTGTCGTGGACATACTGTATACTATCTATATCATGGATACTGTACGGTACTATGGCCTGGTCCTAGAAAAAACCACGCCCTTCGGGTACTTTCAACAGCAGGGGTCTCTAAACTACACCTATTCTAGTATAAGTTTCCTACCCTTAACAGTTAAAGGTACATCTGCTTTTAAAACCTATAAATATAAAATATTATATAACTTTATATAGTTTTAAATAACTTTATGTACAGCTTTTTATATAGCCTTTTATATAACTTTTTATATAACTTTTATAATAATTTAAGTTTTTAACTACTTAACTAATAAAAAAATAAATTATATACATATATTATATTATAATAACGGTTTAACATAAATAATTATTATATAAAATAATTGCTTGTTAAACTTTTATATAAATTTTTTATATATTTAATTCTTTAATAAAACTTATTAGCTAGTATAAACAAGGATAAAAATAACCTATAATATATAACTAAGTTATTTTTATAAAAAAATACACTAGTATATATTATTATAATAATAATTATAAAAATAATATAAACCTTTAAAAGGTTTATTATATAAAACAGCTACTTTATAATCCTAGGTAATAAAACAAATATATATTCCTTTAACTCCGCTAAAAAAATATGTATTTGTTTTTTTTAATATTCATGCTTTTATTTTACTACCCTAGTTAACTTTATTAAAAAAGTTAAAAAGTTTTTTTAATAAAAAACTTTTTTAAAATAAAATAAAGTTTTAATAAAAACAAAACTTTTAAATTAAATAAAACTTTTAAACTAAATAAAACTTTTATAAATTTAAAGCTTTAATTAGCTAAATTTTATAAAGCTTTAAAACAAAAACCCTTTAGCTATATTTAAACAGCTATATATTAAATATTTTAATAATAAAAACAACGTTATAAACAACGTTATAAACAAAAAGCATTTAAAAGCAATTATAAAGCGGTTACTTTATTATTATACTATAAAGGTATTCACGATTATAGTTATATTTATAAGCATATAAGCCGACCAGTTATTTCGATATAAAATTTCAAGGGCAATAAATCCTATTTTTAAATAATACTTTTAAAAAAAAAAAAAAAATCTTGTTTAGTATAAAAGTCTTGTTTAATTCAAAAGTCTTGTTTAATTCAGAAGTCTTGTTTGGTAGGGAACTTTTAGTAGACTTGCCAAGGCCACAGAAGACTTCTTTACCCACTAGTTTTCCCACTACGGTACGTAGGTTGGGTATCTTGACAACCAAACACTCTGCTAAGATGGGAATAATGACACGACTTTCAATTGCTGCTAGCCGGTTCAAGGTTAAGATACATAAGTACTCATAAGCTATACAATAGTACACGTACACTACCCGACTGCACTGTACACTACGTCACGGGTACTACATGGGCCATCCCAGGTATGGGTATGAACTATTCCTGGTTCCGATACCTCATGCATAGCATTTGAAGGTTCCTCCGACATTTGCTTAACTCTCTTACGGATTTACCGCACTGTACGGTACCTATTGCAGCGATAGAGTGGGATGATCAACCCACATAGCGTATGCTATTTGTACTGTAAGTACTTACCTATCTACGGCGATGTAGACTGCCAAAATCCGCTCCGGATTCCGACTGGTAAATGTCCTTACATTAAATGAATAGGTACCTAGGTGGTACATAGGAGACATCTGTGTCATCTAGGTACTCATATCATGAAAGCCTGGAGCCTCTGATAGCGAGATGTAAGTTGACTTGGAAGTTGTCAAGTCCTCCCTTTAGAGTACCTATACCACAAGTGGCTACCTGGATACCTGGCAATATTGTTGAGCACACCGTTGCTCGTTGTCGCAATGCCGGTGTTTCCTGATGTGAACACATGAATTGGCACCTTGGAGTAGGTAATTGAATTGCCTAGCAGCACATCAAGCCCGCGTCAAATGCCTCGAGCCTCGTCGTCCTAACCATAAACGCCCCCGTCCAGGATGAGACCCTCATTATCATCCAGATCATCCTGCACCCTTCGCCACTTTGTGGCATTCACCTTGCGGCCCTCCCGAATACCGCCTTTACCTTTGGAGTCAAACACGGGTTTAATCAAGCCACCAAGCAGAGGATTCTTGCTAAAGGCACCGCCACTGCCCGCGCCCCGGTTCCCGCTCGTATCCTCCAAGACCGCCCCATTATCCTCGTCGACGTCGTCGTCAGGGCTCTCTGGTCGTTCGACAGGCGCCATTTTGCGTATGACCTTACCCCGGACTAGGTCGATGCTGACCACCTGCTGCCGCTTCTCATAATCCGGACGGGCATTCCACTCCATCTCCCTCAGAATTCTTTGCTGCCGTTTGAGCTCGCGTGCACGTTCTTCGGGAGTCGCCCACTACAAAAACTTCATCAGCAATTGCATTCGCACCTGTGGCGCAATTCTGAAATGTTTCGGGTCGAGATCCACACGAGGATAAGGGGGGTATGAAAGACTAGAAGGCCTCGACTTCCGAAGACGATAATGTAGACAACGACTTACCATGTTTCCGCCCGTCCCGGCCACGGCTCCGCTGATGTCGAAGTCGGCAGCTTCGTCCCTCACTGTAGTTCTGCGTGCATTCTGGGCCTGGAAGTCGAGCAGACGATCTCGATGTTCCAGAGCCTTAATCTCTGCCTCACTAGTTGTGCCATGCACTTCTCTCGGTCTTGAGAAGGGCGCCGGTGCTTTTGACACCTCGGCTCTTTTGTGAGCCTGGCGATCGACTTCAACGTCAAGTGTCAGTAATTCTAGTCAAGGTTACGAATGTGAATACGCCGGGAGTGCGTAGAGCCCTTGCAAATCATATGCACTCCGGCTGTAATGGTAGATAGTACTCACTCGCCATCTTTTCTTTACCACGTTCATCCCGTAGCTCGCGGATCATGGATTGAACCTCTGCCGAGCTTAAAAGTGGCGTGCCGCAGAAGGTGCAGGGACCAAGACCTTCCTTGACGCATATAATTTTCCCACAGCTGAGACAGTTAGGGGTAGCGATCAGGAGAGGGTGCCGAGCTGCCACACAGTTGCATCGTCGTAGGCTAGCATCAGTCGTTTGGGAGGGGTTGGTGGTCATCTCCAGCGTGCGAATGGCATCATCAAGGTCTGATAACGCAGTCGAGGCACCATGCATAGCGGTACCACCCGAGATGTGGACTTTGGTCTTCGGCGCCGGTGTGGAAGACCGCGAGCCAGGCGTAGACTTGGACTTGGGAGGTGGTAGATCAGATATTAGACGTCCCAGTCCAGACGAGGTAGGTTTTGGTACAGGCGGTGGTGTCGCGGATTGGCGCGGTACGGTCTTCACCGACAACGACGCAACCGATGGTGCCGGGGCAGGGCTAGACCGTCTTGCAACATAGTCGTCATCAAGGCTCTTCTTGCTGTATGCTATTCCCGCGGGAGGGCCAGATTCCAGCACCTTTCGCGGCGCAGGCGTGTGCAGAGGCGCCTTTTTCTTCTTGCCTTGGCCCCTGACGGATTTGGGCACCGGTTCAATAGTAGATCCGTGACTGCTAACACCGGGGCTAGAACCAGAACCCGCTGCCGCACCCGAAGTAGCATTGGGGACAGCCAGCTTAGGGGCCTGTCTTCTCGAGTTGAACGAGGCAATGAAGTCGACGGCATCGGGTGAGTCGCCCAGCAAGTTGCGGAAATGGTCGGCAGCATCTGATTTAGACAAAGTGGCTGCGTAGTCAAGGACCTGTCTCAGCTCATCATCAGGCAGTGGTAGAAGCCTAGAGAGCTGTATTGTCGACATGGCGATGGCGTGGATGTGTAATTCCTTATTCGGTCTGCGTGATTGATTGTGTGCCGACAAGCAGCTAGAAAGGCGTGAGTGTTTGTTGCATGTGCGCCAACTCTCACACTAATAAAAATCCAAGGCGTCGTGGTCTATTTCATTGGCATCATCTTGAATCATAAGCATAGGCTCTTTTAGTAGAAGCCACAGGCTCCCGGTGAGGACTCACACTAGGTACCTAATTCCCGACTCCCCACAAAATCAGGTGTCGGGCACCTGCATCAGTCCACATGCATGTAGGAGGTCCTGGTTCCGTATGTTTATGTGCATATGTATATAAGCCATTTTCGAACATTGCGACCTATGCACTTCCAAGGTTCCAATAGGTACACCTGGGCAGTGCCGGGCCCGGTAGTCTCGTTTAGCCCAGTAGTCTCGTTTAGCAGTAATCTCGTTTAGCCCAGTCAATTGTCAAGATGGGCTGTGGTGTCTGCTCAACATGCACATGTGAGGCTTGCAATTGTGTTCTCCTGTCTACTATGACACGTATTGAGTCAGTACATTGCCTGCTCTTTTTTGTCTTCTCGCTAACTGGAATAGGGGCTGTAACTGATCCTCTTCAAAATCAAGTCGGTTGGTTGATTACCTCGGTGGAAGCCAAATGCCACCTTCCTCATTCGCCTCAATCAGAGGTCTTCTTCTTCATCATTCATTCATTCATTCACCTACTCGTAACCGTTAAGTGCTTCCAAGACAACAGTAGCAGAGGTTAATCATGGATCTAGAATCTCTAGAAGTTCCAGAATCGCATGGGAATGTAGCCAGATTCCCGTCTTGTGAGTCGGGAGAGGAGTTGGGTGCGACTGGCTGAGACATGGTTGCTCACGGTATCGGTTCATGTGAGCGTGGCATCCGCAGCAGTGTATTTGAATTAATTGACCGGGTTTCCGGGCGGATCAGGAACCGTGCTAACATCCACAATCGAACAAGAGCTAGAGCAGGGCCAAGCGTCCGGGAAATGCGCCCGCCCCGGCAACGGAGTATCTGTTCAGTCTATGACGGTCCCATGAGCCGGTACGCGTGAGCATCCCATCCGACCCTGGGTTCTCACGAGGAGAGCACCCGAAACCCTCTCACCTCGCACCCCCGCATCATCACCGGGACCACCGTTTCCGCCCTTTGCAGATATGCAAAAGAATCAGTCTTTATTTAAGAGGCGCTAAATAGATCTCATGGAATGGGATTTAGACTGATTCAGTCGGGGTTGAAGATTGAAACAGCACTCACTCATTACCGCATTCCCGCGCTGTCTGACGCGTCCGTCGCTTATCCGACCCAGCCATCTCTCACCAGAGTCACTTGCCTGCCACTGAGAGCGCATCCGGCCCCCCTGGTAATGCCTCTCTTCGAACAGCAAACATTTCATTCTAGTATATAGAGCCTCGCTTTCAAGTTTCCACACTGGCCTCATCCTGGTAATATCACGATTAACGAACCGCCGACCGTGTGTCCCCGCTCCCGATACTACCACCGAAATCACCGGCCTGCTATAGCGACAGTGCATGCGGAGGCGCGGGCACGTGGAGACCCGAGAGCACTAACATTGTTTAGCCTTCTGCTCGAGTTTGTTGTCTCAGGGCAAACTAGTAGAGTACGTGACGTCGCATCCAGCCGTACTCCTCCGACTAATCGAGCATTGGTTCAAGATAGATAGTTGAGTTGCCCAAATCAGCTTGACGCTCGACGGCTGTTGGGGATGCGGGTATAGACAGGTGCACGTCGTCGGTACCTACACCTGCTCGCGTGTGAGTCAACGTTGCATACCTACCATATCAAGCATCGACGTGCCGTACCCGTTACTCACTACCTGAGTTCTTCCGTTGGCTCGAGTTACATGTTCTATGCAGGTACTGCTGTATTCCCTGCATGCTTGCTTCTTGATCGTTCGGACCAGCAATGGCGAAATTACCGTCATATGACCCTTTCAAACAACCCCTGACCCCCAACACTGGAAACGTGAAAACGAGGGCCACGGTCGTGTTGCCTCTGAATGTTATCGACGATGGCGAGTTTAAAAGAGGCTGTGGCCACCATTTTGGTCACCATGGCTTCTCTTCACAGGCCAAAGACATCATACGTAAAATGGCGGTGTCATTATCTACCATCATCATATTCTTAGGGCTTGCCTACACAGTCCTAGCACGCCACCAGCTGCTGCCACGTCAAGACACCAGCGATGTCAAGGGTACCTCGTTTCTCGACCATGAGGACCCCATATCTGGTTTTCTTGGACGCACTTTCTTGCGGGACAACATCCCCTACATCGACATCCCTGACAAGCTCATCCAGGATGTATACTATTACAGGTGGACATCACTACAGCGAAATATTCGCTATGTGACAGCCGGCACAGGCTACATGTGCACAGAGTTCGTACATCCCGTCGGCTATGCCAAAGCCTTTGGTACCATTGATGCCGCTGCCGGTCATCAGATCGACGAGGCGAGGTGGTTGAGGAACACCGCCTACGCCGACGACTACATCCAGCTCTATACCCGAGGACCTGCTGATCCGCTCCAGTATACTCAATGGATCTTGGATGCCACGAGCCGTCGCGCTATGGTGACGGGCGATAGTGAATTCTTGAGTACCCAGCTTGACGACATGATTCGAGTGTGGCATCTATGGGATCAATATTTTGATTCCACCGTCGGGCTGTACTACTACCAACCAGTTTGGGACGCCCAGGAACTGTCTCTGCCTGGCTTCATAGCAGACCCGAACAATACGAACTGGGAATTGAGGAAAGATGGCCCTGATACCTACCGGCCAAGTCACAAGTATGTTTACTCTATCATTCGCGACGACTGCCTGCCGCGTTGCAGTACTCTACCTCCTACACCTGCCTACTCGCGTACATCACCAACCGCAGGCAGAATTCTTGTTAACGCTATGTCACGTTACAGTGCCTATATGGTCGCAAATGCCAGAGCCATTGCGAGGGCTGCCGGAATCGCCCATGATGGCCTTACCGAATCTCAATTTTCCAAGATTGCCGACGATCTTGAGACGGCCATGTATGACCGTTTGTGGGCACCTGAACAGGAGTTTTTCGTACGTGGATGTTCAATTTAATCCCCTCTCGGTTCTCATCACGCTGGCCGGGGGTTAGATGACACGACATCCCGATGACAGTGAGCTGACAAAATGTCTACGGCAGATGGATGTCATTCGTCCCAATAATCCCGACTTGACTCGTCTCACTGGTCGCGAGCAAGTCGGGCTGTTCCCTTATCGGTTCGGCATCGGCTTGAACGAAAGCTACGCTCAGCCGGCTCTTGATTCCATGTTTGACCCGCAAGGTTTCTTTGCACCATACGGTCCAACTACTCTAGAAATCCGCAACCCATGGTTTACCGCTACAAAGCCCACGGACTACTGTAAGTAGTCCTCAGATATACATTGTGTCGTGGGCATAGACACTGACAGTGATAGGCTGCTGGTGGAATGGCATGTCCTGGCCATACTCTACTGGCCATACCCTCAAATCGTTGGCGGCGATCTATCGATCAGGAGTCACCAATGCTACAGCGGAGCAGTATCATCAATACCTCCAAATCTACGCTCGGACGCAGCAAAAGAACGGGATGCCATATGTGGCTGAGTCCCACGCTCCATTTGAGGATGTCTGGAGCCGGGATGATTACAATCACTCGGAGCATTATGATCATTCAACCAACAACGAGTAAGTGATGCTACAGTCTTTGTGACTTTGGTTTCGAATGGTTCTCGAAACTTGGGTTGCCTAGTCGCACAAGTTCCCCAATCCCGTATCTAGAGCACTCGAATCTTGACCTTGGACGAGATGACTAATACCTGTGGGTAATCAGCGACGTTATCACCGGGCTTCTGGGTATCATACCACAGCCTGACGATACCCTCCAAATCTCCCCCATTATCCCAAGTAATTGGACATACTTTGCCCTCGAGAATCTGGCCTACCATGGGCATCTGGTCACCATCCTCTACGACGAGGACGGGTCGAGGTACAATTCAGGCCCAGGCTTGAGCGTCTACGTCGACGGCGTAAAGGTGCACCACGGAGTAGATCAATCGGTCATGGTTCCGATCCCGCCGCCGGTCCTCCCAGACGAGGACGCGCCGATCAACATCGCCGCGAACCCGGACGGCCCAGGCCAATATCCCGTGGTCGACGCAACATTCACATACTCGGGCGACTGGAGCTACGAGGCCATCGACGGCGTGCTCTACTACGACCAGGTGCCGAACAACCGCTGGACGGATTACACATCGCCCAACCCAAACGACACGCTCGCGGTGTACTTCGCGCGGCCACGCAACGTGTCGTCGGTCACACTGGCGCTCTACACAGACGTCGAGCGAGGTGGCAGCGTGGACCTGCCGTCGCGCATCGAGATCTACGGCTCGGGCGGCGCCATCGCATCGGTGGACTCGTCCAACACACGACTGCTGTCCAACGACGTCAACGAGATCAGCTTCGCCGCGGTGGAGACGACGTTCGTGGCAGTCAACCTGTACCGGCGGTCGTCGACGACGTGGGTGGGCGTGTGCGAGCTCGAGGTGTGGACGCGGCCAGCGACGGGGCCGACGTATTTCGCGGTGGACGCGCACCTGACGGGGGCTACGACGCGGGTCGTCTTCGACACGGCGTCGACGGCCACGGGGAACGGGGCGGTGGTGGGCGGGGTGAAGTCCGACAGCGCGGTAGCCTTCTCGGGGATCAAGTCGGACGGACGGCGCCGGCGCCTGACGCTTAGCTACGTGAACGCGGGCAGTGACGCGGTGAGCGTGGACGTGGCGGTGAACCAAGTTGCGCAGACGGTGCTGGAGCTGGCGCCGTCGGGCGGCAAATATGCCACTGTCACAACAGACGTCACGCTGGCGGTTGGAAAGAACTACATTACTCTATACGGTGGCTCGGACACGGCGGATGTCCGGTATGAGACATTGACGATATCTTGAATACTCCCTACCTAGGTACCTACTTATAGTAGGTTAGGTACTTGGCGATACGGACCATGTTGTATATATCATTGTGTAAAGCATCTATGTTCACATGTACTTAAGAGCATTAGAAATGCGTCTTGCAGATATTTTATTTTATTTATTCTTCCATTTTCAATATTCATGTTTCATTTTCTTTGAACCTTTTGACTCTCTCGTGTCAAGCAGTCCCACATGAGTCGATTGGGCGATTGGACGTGGATGGAACGCAGAAGATTGCCCAACGCACGTGTTCGCAGCATGATACAGTTAGGTAGGTAGGTACATACCTACAGTACCTAATCTTAGGTAATCTATTGGCCTTGAAACAGCCCCCAAACCCGACCCTAACTCTCAATAAAAAGTACCTAGAAAGTCAAGGCTTCAGCCGCAAACAGCCCGCCAACTTCAGGTTCTCATACCTGCCTACCAGTAATCTTCAATAGTACCTTACATACAGTACACGTACTCGTACTGTACCAGATCCACTGCCTTTGCCTCCCTCCACCAGTGGTAACTCTACTTAGGCATTCGAGGGGACACATACGCCACATTTCATATTCAAAACTTCCTCAATACCATCTAAGCCCGTCGTCGTCATCGCCATCGCCATCGTTGTCGTTGTCGTTGTCGTTGTCGTTGTCTCTTGTAATACCACTGCTTCCTTCTCTATTGCTTCTTCTTCTTCTTCCTCCTCTGCTTCTACTCATGGTAGGGGCTTCTCTCATCTCCTCATGAGCGCCGACTCAATATAACGACGACCCACGCCCCTCCCGCCGTCGCCGTCGACCGCCCGTCTCCGGCATCAATCGCATCATGGCCGCCCGCCCGCTCGTCGACAACGCCCAGATCAGGAGCGCCCAGCTCTTGTCCCCGCTCCCCTTCTATCTCCACGCCTACGTCTGGCCCTTTGCCATCCTGTGGCCCGTCTTCGCCCGCTATTACTACACCCCCGAGCTCTACGAGAAGCACATTTCCTCGTCCGAGTGGACCTTCGTCTGGTGCGGCACCATCATCACCCTCCAGAGCCTCGTGTGGCTGAGCACCAATTGGAGCGTCGACCTCAAGGCCTCATTTACTGCCACCAAGGCGAAGAACCTGGAGGACGCCCAGCTCATCAAGATCATCCCCATCGCGAACGCCGGCTCCGCCGAGATCTGCGCCCTCACCCGCCAAAAGGTACTGTGTCTCTCTCTCTCCCTCCCTCTCTCTCTCTCTCTCTCTCTGTCGTCATCTGCCACAGGCATCATCCGTCTACACCCCGCAGAGACGTATACGGAGAACATGGACATGACTCGCTAACGTCTCGCCGCTCTTCCCAGGTCAATGGCAACTCGAGCCTGTCTTTCCTTTTCCAGAAGCGCCGCTTTCTCTACGACCCCGCGCAGCAGACCTTCAGCCCGCTGACCTACGAGATTGATGCCGAACCCAAACCCCACGTCGACAAGTTCCAGGCGTGTCGGGGCGTCACCACCGAGGCCGAGCTGTCGAGGCTCGAGCAGTATTACGGCACCAACACTTTCGACATCCCCGTGCCCACCTTCACCGAGCTTTTCAAGGAACATGCCGTCGCTCCCTTCTTCGTCTTCCAGATCTTCTGCGTCGGCCTCTGGATGCTGGACGAGTATTGGTACTATTCCCTCTTCACTCTCTTCATGCTCGTCGCCTTCGAGAGCACTGTCGTATGGCAGCGCCAGAGGACCCTCACCGAGTTCCGTGGCATGAGCATCAAGCCCTACGACATGTGGGTGTACCGGCTGGGCAGATGGACCGAGATTCACAGTGACAAGCTGGTGCCCGGGGACCTGGTCTCCGTCGGGCGCACCAAGGAGGACGGTGGCGTGGCCTGTGACATGCTTCTCGTCGAAGGCACTGCCATCGTCAACGAGGCCATGTTGTCCGGCGAGAGTACCCCGCTGCTAAAAGACTCGATCCAGCTGCGACCCGGCAATGCGCCCATCGACCCCGAGGGACTAGACAAGAATGCTTTCTTATGGGGTGGTACCAAGGTGCTCCAGGTAACGCATGGGAACCCCGACGAGGAGAAGCCCAAGCTCGCTTCCGGTGTCCCCGCTCCGCCCGACAATGGTGTCATGGCCGTCGTCATCAAGACGGGCTTTGAGACGTCGCAAGGCAGCCTTGTCCGCACCATGATCTACTCGACCGAGCGGGTCTCGGCGAACAACGTCGAGGCCTTGCTCTTCATCTTGTTCCTCCTGATCTTTGCCCTCGCTGCCTCGTGGTATGTGTGGGATGAGGGTGTCAAGAAGGACCGCAAGCGGTCGAAGCTTCTCCTCGACTGCGTCTTGATCGTGACCAGTGTCGTCCCTCCCGAACTGCCCATGGAACTCAGCCTCGCTGTCAACACCAGTCTGGCCGCCCTAGCCAAGTTTGCCATCTTCTGCACAGAGCCGTTCCGCATTCCCTTCGCCGGCCGTATCGACGTGGCCTGCTTCGACAAGACTGGCACGCTCACCGGCGAGGATCTCGTCGTCGAAGGCATCGCTGGTCTAGGACTCGGACACAGCGGCACCGACACGCCTCGCGAATCCGACGGCGCTCACAGCCACATGACTCCCGTCACACAGGTCGGTATGGAAACAACCCTCGTGCTTGCGACAGCCCATGCTCTTGTCAAGCTCGAAGAAGGCGACATCGTGGGTGATCCTATGGAAAAGGCGACTTTGAATGCCCTCGGATGGGGTCTAGGCAAGAACGATATCCTTGCCGCCAAGACGGCTGCTGCTGCTTCTGGTGCCAAGGGAACCGTCGGGACTGTCCAAATTAAACGTCGTTTCCAGTTCTCCTCTGCCTTGAAACGTCAGAGCTCCGTGGCTACAGTAAATGCAGCCGATCCCAAGACGGGGCGGAAGACACGGGGCACGTTTGTTGGCGTCAAGGGAGCCCCGGAGACCATCATGAAGATGTTGGTAACGGTGCCGGCAGATTACGAAGAGACATACAAATACTTCACTCGACGGGGTTCTCGTGTCCTTGCTCTCGCATACAAGCAACTGACCGTCGACAACGAGTTAGGTTCAGCTAAGATCAACGATCTGAAACGGGAGAAGGTCGAGGCCGATCTAACCTTTGCCGGTTTCCTGGTACTCCAATGCCCCCTGAAAGACGATGCGAAGCAGGCCGTTCAGATGTTGAACGAAAGTAGCCACCGAGTCGTCATGATCACGGGAGACAACCCGCTCACAGCTGTCCACGTGGCCCGTGAGGTCGAGATAGTAGACCGAGACGTGCTCATTCTCGATGCGCCCGAGAAGAACGATGGTGGTCGACTCGTCTGGCGTAGTGTAGATGACCAGGTTAGCATTGAAGTGGACGCATCCAAGCCTATCGACCCCGAGATTCTCAGGTCCAAGGATATATGTGTTACTGGATACGCGCTGGCTCAGTTCAAGGACAACGTGGGCGCGTGGCGGTCCCTGCTTCGCTACACCTGGGTATATGCACGCGTTTCTCCCAAGCAGAAGGAAGAGATCCTTCTCGGCCTCAAAGATATGGGCTACTTTACGCTGATGGCCGGAGACGGTACCAATGATGTCGGCGCTTTGAAGCAGGCCCATATCGGTGTCGCCTTGCTCAACGGGACGCAGGACGACTTGAATAGAATTGCTGAACACTCGCGAAACACCAAGATGAAGGAGCTCTACCAGAAACAGGTCGAGCTCATGCAAAGATTCAACCAACCTGCACCCCCCGTTCCCGTCATGATCGCCCACCTATACCCACCTGGGCCCTCCAACCCTCATTACCAAAAAGCAATCGAACGAGAAGCGCAGAAGAAGGGTATTTCGGCAGAGGCGTATGCCAAGATGAACGGGTACAGCACGGAGGGCCTTTCTTCTGCTGCTGCTATTCAGCAGCCTTCACAAGCCGACGCTCGACTATCCAAACAGCAGGAGACGATGAACAAAGCGGCAGGATTTGCTGATAAGATGACCAGCGCCATGATGGAACAAGAGCTGGGTGAGGACGAGCCACCGTCGCTCAAGCTGGGTGATGCCTCAGTAGCCGCGCCGTTCACGAGCAAGTTACGCAACGTCATCGCCATTCCCAACATCATTCGTCAAGGTCGCTGTACGCTCGTTGCCACTATCCAGATGTACAAGATCCTGGCTCTCAATTGCCTGATCAGCGCCTATAGTCTGAGCGTCCTCTATCTAGAGGGAATCAAATTCGGAGATGGTCAGATCACAATCAGCGGCATGCTCATGAGCGTCTGCTTCCTGTCCATCTCTCGCGCCAAGTCTGTCGAAGGGCTCTCGAAAGAACGACCCCAACCAAACATCTTTAACTTCTACATCATTGGCTCGATCCTGGGTCAATTTGCTGTGCATATCGTTACGTTGATCTATATTGCCCGATTCTGTGACAGGCTTGAGCCGTAAGTCTGCCTTTTTCGTCGTGTTCAGACACCCAAAACATTTACTAACAGCTTATTGCAGGCGTTCTGATATGGTCGATCTCGAGGCCGAGTTCGCGCCGTCACTGTTGAACAGCGCCGTATATCTTTTGCAGCTCATCCAACAGATTTCCACCTTTGCAGTCAACTACCAGGGCAGACCTTTTCGGGAGTCGCTGTCTGAGAACAAGGGCATGTTTTGGGGCATTCTGGGAGTGACGGGGATCGCCTTCTCGTGCTCGACCGAGTTCATTCCCGAGATCAACGAGCAGATGAAGCTGGTCAAGTTCAGCGACGAGTTCAAGATGACCATGACGGCGGTCATGATCATCGACTACGTGGGTTGCTGGGTAATCGAAGTAGTGCTCAAGCGACTGTTTAGCGACTATCGTCCGCGTGACATCGCCACCAGACGGCCGGACCAGCTGAGACGCGAGCAGGAACGAAAAGCGGCTGAGCAGGCATTAAAAGATGCAGACGACGAGCGGAAGCGGCTGGCCAAGGTCGAAGAGTTCGAGAGGAAGGTCGAGGAGCGAAGACAGAAGATTCAGACGTGGGCCGGTGGTAATCGGTGAACAGCTGTCTTATGATGTGGTAGCTATACCGGTTCGACCTAGTTCATCTGTCCATCCGTACGGCACGAACAGCGAAGAGGTGCTGGGACATAGACGCGTGTATGTATATTCTAGAGTTAGACAGTCTACATTTAGAAGAAGCCTGGCCTTTTGTCTAAGACGGCTGGTCGTGAACAAAATTATGGGTTACATCTTGGTTTCGGTCCATTTCACGGGATAATACTATCGAATTGTCGCTCAATGCAACACATACTCTACATTTAGTTCAGGGTCCAGGCTTCTACTTGGATTCTAGAGAAGACCTCATATATAGATAGCCACGATACAACGACGACAACGGACAATAGCAAGCGTTTGATAGAAGTGGCAACATTATATAGCATCCAAGTCTCTCCGGATTGGTCTACCTACTGTACCTAGGTCCTAGGACAGGGTTGGTAATTAGTTAGTTTAGTTTAGTATGAGCCTATACTAATACTAATTAGTTTAGTATACAAAATTCCATACTAATACTAATTAGTTTAGTATAAAAAATTCTATACTAATATTAAACTAAAACTAATTAGTATACTAATTAATATATTAATTAGTATAAAATCACGTGATTTAAAAAAAATTAAAAAACATAAAAAAATAAAAAACATAAAAAATAAATATTTATTTAACAAAAATAAATTAAATAACAGGGTTAATTTTATAAAATTAAGCAAAAATTTAACTTTTAAATAATATAATTTTCTTTTATAAATTATATTATTATTAGCTTAAATAAATATATTTAATTATATTATTAATATAAACCTTTAAAGGGTTTATTATATAAAATAGCTGTTGTAGGTGGCCCTACCCCGGAGGGGTAGCTACCTGGCAACAGCTGCCTTATAATCTTAAGTAGCGGAACAAATACATATTTTTCCAGCTCTGTTAAAGAAATATGTATTTGTTTTTTTTAATATTTATGTTTTTATTTTACTACTTTAATTAATTTTATTAATTATATAAAAATTAAAATATATTTTAAATTTTATTTATATATTAAATAAAGGTTTTTAATTTTAATAAATTTTGATAAATTTATTTATATTTTTTTTAATTTAATTTAATAAACTGTTTAATTTTTTAATTTATTTTAAAATTTATATATAAATTTAAAAAAAAATATATATAAAAAATATTTTTAAAAAATATTTTTATTATATATTTACTTATACGTTAATTATATTAAGTATTATATATTACGTATTATTTTTTTCATTAATTATATTAAGTAATTTAAATCACGTGATTTTTTAAAAATAAATTTAATATTAAAAATAATAAAACTTTTATTAAAAAAATCACGTGATTTATATTAATTAATATATTAATTAATATATTAAACTAAACTAATATTAAAGCTAAAAATTTATACTAATATTAAACTAAACTAATGTTAAGAAATCCATACTAATATTAAATTAAACTAATTAGTTTAGTATACTAATTACTAACCCTGTCCTAGGAAGCAGGTACCTATGTAGCTAGATCGGTACATGTACGATTTATCGATCAGTGTATGCATTAACCGGGGATATTGCAATATCTATGCAGTGTCCTGTGCGTGTTCCAAGGTTGCAGCCGCTGGAGCATTCCGGGTTGGTGGTTGGTCCATGTCGCTGGACAAATACGGCAATATCGTAGGTACGCTAGGTGTACGGAACATAGCCGACATCTTGAGAACGGGCACTGGAGATTGGAGAGTTAGGATTGGTAGCTGGGATGAAATCATCCCTTCTGGACTGGCCATTTCCTATGCTTCGTTGTTCACCATTATCATCATATCATCATCATACCTACTTCGTCGGCCTCATCGCAGCGGCACACTGACAAACATGGAATAAGAGGCAGGTGAGAATACGGCACGATCTCCGAAGTGACAGAAACATCATACGACCAGGAACGAAAGCATAAACGAAGAAGGCCAAGAAGGGAAGATAAAGCCGGAAGACGAGAGAGAGAGAGAGAGAGAGAGAGAGAGAGATGGACACGCCCAAGCCGCCAAGTGGCATCGTCGTCTTCGGCGGCGGCACGGCGACAAACAGCCTGGTCGACGTGTTCGAGAGGCTGCGCGAGAGCCGGGGCTGCACGCTGCAGTACGTCATCCCGATCAGCGACAACGGCGGCAGCAGTTCCGAGCTGATTCGTGTTTTCGGGGGCCCGGGTGAGTCTGAGTCTGGGTAGACGGGCGTTACTTGTTTACTCGTTTACTCACCTTCACTTGCATTGGCCATGGACGCTTGCTATTAAGCTGCATGGTTCTTGGGAAGGGTCATGGTTTTTCTTATTTTTCTCTTGATGTCTTTATTTTCATTTATTTTATTCGTATTTTCTGATTCATGCTTTCATGACCATATTTGCTGATACTAAAATACAGGTATCGGTGATGTACGAAGTATGTCCATGTTTCCGTTCGCCACACAATCGTCTCTCGCATTCATGTTCTCCCATCCCCTATCCCCTATCCCCTATTCATTCCTATCTCTCCTCCTGAAGCACGATAGTAACCAAAACAACTCGTCGTGACAGGCCGGCTAGTCCGTTTAATACCCCCATCAGAAACCGACGCAGAAAGAGCGTCGTTGAAATCCCTCTTCAACCACCGTCTCTCGTCTGACACTTCGTCGGCACGAGTAGAATGGTTGGACATCGTCGAGGGTCGGCACGCACTGTGGGCCGACATATCGAGTGAGAAGCGCGAGCTCATCCGCTCCATCTTCAACCACACGAACATGGAGATCGTGAAGCGGGCGCGGCCCAGCTCTGTTTTCAACTTCGCCAAGGCTAGTATTGGGAATCTGTTCTTGACTGGGTACGTTGTTTTTCTCGTCTCTTGATATGCGACACGGCATCGGCATGAATCGTACTTTATTCGGTTTATTTCATCTAGGTTGAATAGTGAAATGGTAAAAGGATGTATATATATATATATTTGTTTCTTTTCCCGGCAGAAGGGGGAAGTATTTAGGAGCATGGCGGATGGCCCAGCTTATTCTGCTTCATGCCCACCCTTCTCTCCTATACCATTCCCGCATATGTATGAGTACACTCGCGTTTCCCGGCCCCCCTATCTAACACGGGGAGCAGTGCACGACTCTTCACAGGGTCTCTAGAATCGGCCATCTACCTCCTGTCCACAATCTGCGCAATCCCGTCAACAGTAGCAACCCTCCCCGCCATCAACAGCAACTTCACGCACCACATCAGCGCCGGGTTGGAAGACGGGTCTCAGATCACGGGGCAAAATGCCATCTCCCACCCCTCGGCGCCAACAAGCCTGCCCGACGCAGGGGACACAGCGGCGTCGCCAGCAGAAACCCCTTCATCATCTCTCACTCCCATCCTCTTAACCTCCACCTCAACGCCACTCCTGCGACCAAAGCCCTCCACCCAAGAAGACCCGCAGACCGTGCTCCGCGAAACCGAAGCGCATGACCGGATAGAAGACGCCACGCTGCCCGGCTCCCTCCCCTCGCTACGGAAACAGTACATCACGTTCACCAAGTCCGGCTCACACAACGACGACCTGCCCTCGCGGATCTCGCGGATCTGGTACATCAACCCGTACGGGCACGAGATCTACCCGGTCGCGAACCCCAAGGTGCTCTCGGGCATCGCCGCGGCGCGCACCGTCGTCTACAGCATCGGCTCGCTGTACACCTCGCTCGTGCCGAGCCTGATCCTCCGCGGGGTCGGCGCCGCCGTCCGCGCCGCGCACGTGCGGCAGAAGATCCTGATCTTGAACTCGTCGCTCGACCGCGAGACGGGGCCGAGCGGCAGCCGCGCTCTGACCGCGGCGGATTTCGTGCGGGCCATCGCGCGTGCGTGTGCCGAGAGCGAGGGGACTCGCAGCCACAACCGCAGTCACGCTGGCCCCGAACACAACAACAACAACCATCGTGATCCCAGTCTGAATCCCAATGACACTCCAGAGCTACCGCCCGCAACCGAGCAGCAGCAGGTATATGCCCCTCCTAAGCTACAGGTCAGCCACGACGACTCGGATGTATCCTCGGTACGCGACTACGTGACGCATCTGCTCTACCTCGAGGGCGAGGGGGCGCCGCGGGTCGACAGGGCCGAGCTCGCGGCGCTAGGCGTCGACTGTGTGCGCGTATACGGGCGGCGGCAGGAGGACGGCGTGCTGCGGTACGACGAGGCTGGACTGGCGGGCGCGCTGGAGGCTGTCGTGGGCAAGGCTGAGATGGCGAGGAGCAGGCGGAATACGAGCGGGCAGTGAAAGGGCCGTAGGCGTAGGAGCATGACCGATGTGCGGGAGGACAACATTGGTTGAGTACAAAGTTAAATTGCGCAGTACAAAAAACTCGCCTTGACTATTATACTGGGTTACAGAGTCGTGGGAGTCTTTAAGAGAGAAGTTAAATGGTATCTTTCTGCATTCATCTATCATACAGTTCGCAAGTTCCAAACTAGAAATGGAGTCTTCATCGTCCAGTTCGCGTAAGGCACGAGCAATACCGACATCAAAGAGCCGTGAATTTCATGACCAAAAAAAGTCAAGCCAGGCCCGTCCCATCCAAGGCAGCCAGCCGCCAGCCCGTTGCCCGTTCCCAAATTTTGTTAAGTTTCAATCACGAGTCTATCTCACGAGACGCCGCGCTACCGTGCTGCTTATTTTCTACAGTACATGACATCACGTATAATGACTTATTTAGGGGGGTTAGCCTCGACGAAAGCCACACCCTTGGCGATATTCTTCTTGAGGTCGCCCAGGCAGGCCTCGAGAAGCTTCTGCTCATTAGCATCGACCTCACCCACGGGCAGGATCTTCTCGACACCGTTGGGGCCGAGTTCGACCTTGGAGGCGAAGAAGTCGATGCCCTGGTCCTTGTAGAGAGGGCTGTCGACGAACGAGGGCTCAACGACGCCCTTCTCGCCCTGAGCGGCGCGAAGCACGGCGTCGGCCATGCGGGCACCGGCCATGGCCATGGAGAGAGTAGCGGAGCCAGCACCGTCCTTGGCCTTGACGACCTCGTCACCACCGAACTGGACGCGGTTGACGAGCTCGGCGTTGGAGGTCAGGTCAGGGTGGTTGCTCTGGCTGAACAGGGGGACGATGGTGACGCCCGAGTGGCCACCGACGACGGTGATGTGCTCGTCGGCGGGGTCGGTGCCCTTGATCTCGCTGACGAAGCGGCTGGCACGCACAACATCGAGGGTGGTGACTCCGAAGAGGCGCTTGGGGTTGTAGACGCCGCGGGCCTTGAAGACCTCGGCGACAATGGGGACAGTAGAGTTGACGGGGTTGGCGATGATGAGGATGTTGGCCTCGGGGCTGGACTCGGCACAGGCCTTGGCGAGGTCGCGGACGATGGAGGCATTGGTGTTGAAGAGGTCGTCACGGGTCATGCCGGGCTTGCGAGGGACGCCGGCGGGAATGACGACGACATCGCTGCCCTTGAGGGCGGCGGCGAGGCCGGCGGGGCTGGGATCGTAGCCCTTCACGGTGCTCTTGGTGTTGACGTGGGAGACGTCGGCAGCAACACCTGCAGATCCATGTCACGTTAGGAATAGGAAAGGAGCATGGTGCGGATGAGACGAAGAATGCTGCAAGACAACAGACGTACCAGGACCTCCACGGATATCGTAGAGAGCGAGCTCGGTGACTCGGGGGTTGAGCTTCAACAGGAGGGACAGGGGCTGGCCTATACCACCGGCAGCACCGAGAACGGTGACCTTGGAGAGCTGTTCTCGCCGACAGGCGGCGTGACGTGAGCAATCGACCGGCAGTGCAAGAGGCAATGGGCACGCAGGGAGACGACGACGACGATCAACTTACGTTACGCGCAGAGACGGAGAAGGCTCGGCGTTGGCCGGCGGCAAAGACAGCTCGTGCAGCAAACATGATGACGTTTCTCTAATACTGCAATTGGGGACAAGAGGAGGAGGGTAATAAGAGATGTAAGGACGGAAGAGGAGGCTTGTGGTGGGTCGTGCAGCTAGCTGTACCGGATGGACAGAAGGATGAAAATAAAAATGAAGATGGAGATGGAGATGAGTTGGGAGAGCAGGTAAGCTCTTTTTAAGATTTGGAATTTTGAGAGAAATAATCATCAGATAAAAAAGAGAGCACCTGCAGTCAGTCCCCCGGCAAACTTACCTGGGTTAGGTACCTACCGTTGTGTGCTCTGCAGGAGATAGAGGTAGGTACCTACCTATAGGTACAGAGATAGAAAAAGAGTGGAGATCGGCGGAACGGATAGGACGAACGCTATAGCGGTTGCAGTTTAGTCTGCTATCCGCATGTGCGCAGATTCACAATGCTGCAGGTGCAACTACCTACAGTAGGTAGGTATACCCGGAGAAGGTTCACCTAGATTACAACACGTTAACTAATACATGCCATGGGAAAGATTCAGTAAGGTACCTACCTACCTACCTATACACAATAAATAAATGTTCACGCCCGGTGTTAGATGCTGTAGGTACCTCTCAAAGGTAAAGCACAAAATCAGAACCGTATACCGTGACCTGATCATCTAGGAAGTCTTCCCTCTCTCCTCTTTACATCTACTATTCGTGTGACGAGGACAGGTCTGGGTCAAGACCAGGCTTCATGCTATGTTGCGTGTTTTTGGTTGACAAGCCAGCCAGAGGAGAAACGAGCATCAGCAGTCTACGGCCTTACTTGCCACGCCAGCAACCCAGCTCTCTACTCGACATCTTCCATGGGTAGTAGGTTTGCGCGCGGAAAGGCACCCATTTCTGGAACTGCATACGGAGTACCGAGCCTATACATATTGACCAGTAAAACAACACCACCCGCAGTAGTGCTCTCCTTCTTTTGATATTGTGTTGAATCGGGGCAGATGTTGCTGAGCTGACAGTACGAATCCAGCGAGGTTTCGAAGAACCCCCCATCTGCAATGGTCAACATCCTAGAAGAGGAGCGGCAGCTAGAACGGTCGCCGTCGTACAACTCTCTCTTCGGTGACGATTCCGGTCGGGATATTGGCCGGGAAGAGTTGCCGAGCTTAACACCGCAACCGCCGCCCCATGCTACCGTCACGAACGCCACAAGTTCCGAGGAAAGTCAAGAAACACCCGTCAATGCCTCACCCGCACCACCATCATGGCTAGGAGGGGATCCGACGTGTGGTGTAGCCTGGGTCAAGCACGGACTGTGCCGCTACCCGACATGGACCGTCGAGCCGACAACTGAGTCCGTCATGGCGACGCTCAAGGTCGCCATCGGCCGCAACCACGAATACGGCGTTCAACTGCTTCATAACGGCACATTTGGCAAGTTGTACGACGTGTCTTTTGACAATCAAGCCTTCGTCATGCGTGTGTCCTTACCCGTCTGCCCCCGAACCAAAACGGAGGCCGAGGCAGCCACGCTTGGTTGGGTCAGCCAACACACTCCTCTGCCCGTTCCTCGTGTGAGAGCCTACGATTCGTCCCGAGATAATCCTCTTGGCTATGAGTGGCTTCTCATGACTAAGCTAGAGGGGAAACCACTCTCGGCTTGTTGGTCGTCTATGACGATGGGGTTGAAAGAACGCCTCGTGAAGCAAATTGCCGCCTTCTCCATCTCCGCGTTCGACCAACCATTCTACGAGGGCATCGGGAGCATCTTCAAGACAAGTTCCAACTCGAATAGCCGTGCCTATGTCATTGGTGAACTGGTTTCCATGGCGTTCTTTTAGGGGCAGCGCGCTACTTTAGACCATAGCCGTGGCCCTTTCCCCGAGACATCCGACTGGATGCGATGTCGGCTGAGGTTCGCGTCATCAGATCTGACTTCGCGACTTGAAAACGCCACGAACGCGAATGAAAGGTATACGCTACAGTGCATGTTAGACATGACTATACGAATAGAGAGATTGATGTCGCAGTTTCTCTCCTCCTACGGCAGAACATCCCCGACTAGTGCTGATAGGGAGGCTACCCTCGACAACACGAATACGAGGCCAGCGATCACTATGCTTTGCCATGATAGTCTCTCACTCGACAATATCCTTGTAGATGATAATGGCATATTGACGGGCGTTCTCGATTGGCAGTGTATTCCGTGTCTCCCCTTTCACGAGGCATGCCAGTTTCCGGCTTTTCTTCAACAAGCACATGACCGATTCACGGAGCCGGTTGGACGTTACTATCTCATCGACGATAGTGGCCCCCCATATCCAGCCTATTTCCGGGATCGTGAACGATACGAGTTGACAAAGTTACGGCATTTTTACATCAAGGAGATGTTGCATTGTGCACCGGATTTCGTGGACATCTGGCGCGATGAGGCAAGCGCGAGCTTGAGGGATTACGAAGCAGCCATCCAGAACTGCGACAATGAATTTACGATCGAGCCTGTCGAGGAATGGGTCGAGGCTATGGAGCAGGGAAGGCAACCAACTCAGGTGCCGAAGCGGCTTCATGAACTACTTGCAGAATATGACTTGAAGGACAGTCTCTTTGGTGGGACACTACAAGAGCAGTGATACTGTCACGGTCACGATGGGCATATGGTCGCGATTCGAGAACGGGGCTCTTTTTGTGAGTCATCCAAATAGCATTTTAAGTACTCTGCAGCAAAACGAAACGACATTTACCACCTTGACCGGAGTCAATGATCTCTCCTTCAGTATCATGTGTTAGATATAACGCATTAGCAACTCATGCAAAAACTCCAGAAACAAGGTCTCTAGAGCCAATGACCTTACCTAAAACGGGAATTCAAGCTTCTACGAACCTTGATAGTCGTCATATATCACGTACGTGACAATCAGGTCTCAAAATATATGACTGATCTTACCCACCTGGACACGTACCAAACAAGAGTGATTTGCCCGCTCGGTTTTAAAAGCGACGATTACTAAACTTACCAAGAAGTGTCGAGATGCCCCAACTGGGTGTCTTCGCGATCTGGCGTCCGGTTTTGTCCTCGTCTAAAGCCCAGAATACCATCATGTCGTCGTAAGAGGCACTCGATTCCGGCTCCTCGAGTTCGACTGTGTGTTCTGCTCTCGAGGTGCTTAGTTCACTAGCCGCAATCGGGCTAGGCGGCTCGATATCAAAGAATTCTTCCGAACCCTCGTTGTCGTCGTCGCCGTCGTCGTCCTCGTCCTCGGATTGAGTCACCAACTCACGTACCGTTTCCACAGCTATTAAACCGTCGCTTTGCAAATTCTCGCCCTTCCCGTCTTGCTGACACTCCGTATCTTGCTGATACTCTGTATCTTGCTGACACTCTGTATCTTGCTCATACTCCGTATCTTGTCGACACTCCGCATCTTGTCGACACTCCGCATCTTGCTCGACGCCACCTATGCCTTCTTCAGTGCTATCTACGAGTATATTCCCTACAGTGTCGCTCTTGTCTTCAAAGGCCATCACATCGCCCTGAACGGGAGCTGGGGTACGAATCGAGGCTGTAGCATAGGACCTCGGTACAAACGGCACAACCTCCGGCGAGAAGGCCAGGGGCTTTATCTTCCTTTCCATAAAAGCAACCTGACCAATAGTGAATGCCCCTTCGACCCTCTCCGGAAGGGCCGTGTCGATCTCGTCCCGCGGGACGCCGCCGAGGATGACGAGATCAAGTTGATCTGCCGTATCTACAACACTCGGGATCAGTTATCGCTATGCTGAGCGTGATTTGTGAGGGAAAAAACTGGTTCGGAGAATTACTCACCTTCCTCGCGCACAAATGCTAAAAGGGCAGGATTCGTAGCATTACACTACACTCGGAGTTAGTTATAGTCATTTTGGGCGTGATTTACGAGGATGTGGGAAGCTTTTAAACACTGTCTTCGCCTAAAAAGGAAAGCCTATATTCTAAAAGTTGCCAAACAAAGAGAAGAGGATTCCGAGGAATACTTAACTGCTTCCGTCTTGCCAGTCTTACATGGATGTGGCAGCTTCGCAACTACCACAGAGGGTGTGTCGTGCTGGCATGGGTTACTGGCGTGAAGGACCCGTGGGAAGGCGTCGGGGCATGGCCGACACTAGAAACACTCGGAGTTAGTTATTGCTATTTTAGGGGTGATTTGTGAAGGTTTGAGAAGCTCTAGATATAATCTTGGCCCCAAAAGGAAACTTGTACTCTGAAAGCTGCCAAAACAAGAAGACGATGGTTCCGAGAATTACTTACGCAGAAGAACGGCTCGGGAGTACGACAGCCACAGGAGTAGAAGAAGAAAATGGCTTTACAGAACGTTGATTGCCGTGTGCGCTCCGGCGCCCTTTCAGGTTTAGATATGGTGATGGGGGTTGAGGTCGACATATTTGGTAGGTATAGGAGTCTGGAAATTGTTAGCAGAATAAATACTCCGGAACCAGAGCGTAGGAGGTCGTAGTCTAAAATGTGAGGCTTTGCACGTAGAACCAGCGCGCAAGGAGTCCCGGTGCTAACTTTGTATCGTCGAGAAACCAAATGTTGACTATTAGACATCGTGTGTTGATTTTATATTTCTTAGCCGTAGTAGGCCTTGTCAATGTTATTGTCCATATTACATAAGGGTCTTTCGGTCATTTCTGGACATTGCCCATTGTGCTCGCCCGCGCCTTTCTTGTCACCTCTTGCTGTAATGGATAGTCTTTGTTACGGTATTGTCCGGAGCCAGGGCGCTTTCACCATCAAGTGGACTAATTCGGGTGATACTTCGGAATCATGAGAACAAAGAATTGGCCGTCGGGTGGTTTGTACGGGCCACAACCCTTGGATCATATAGATGAAGTACTACAGGCTTCCGAATCAAGTTGGGAACCAAAACCCGGTCGCTCCTTTACAGCCTATCACTTTCGCTGCTTGAGACATCTGCGAATGTGACAGCATCCGACGAAACCTTAGAACCATGTTTTCTGGGGGTTCCCTGATTCAATGAGAGCCGAGTTAGGGCGGGAGGGTGGCCGGCATGCGTCGATGAGGTTCGAACACATTCGTAAAGCACCAATTTAAGGGAATGGAGACCTTGAGCAGAGTGGGTTATTATCCCAGATGCTAAGACCCCGATGTCGAGCGTAAGGTAATGCGATGCCCAGGATAGGCATAACCCGTGACAACCCCCAGGCATAGAGCGCTGGAGGTCAAGATAGTTCCGTACGCCAGATACGATGTAGACCGTTGGCACGCTACCTGGAGTTGCTACATTCGAGCTGGTGAGGATAGGATTAGTCAGTTCGTCCGAAGCGGAACCGCAGTATCTATATAAGCAGATTCTACACTAGGATTAGCAAGACTCGACCATTATAAACGAAACCCTGGACCTCGGAGGAATTTACATCGCTTTCCCCGGCTTTTCCCATGTTGCCCCTCAGTGGTAGGAAACGCCGAGCGAGGAGTTTCGGACGTAAGGGAAAAAAGAGTTGCTGTATCTCCGTGTACTTACCTGGATGGGTAGACAAAGCACCCCCCCTCACATGCCCAAAGCACGCTATCTACAGTAGTGCAGTGCACCTAGTGTATAGGATTATAAATCATCAAAGCACACCATCGTGCCCCACGTTGTACGTGTACGTGTACGTGTACTGTGTATAGCATATATTTAAGACCGGCTACGTCTCGACGATAGGAAGCCCATTACATTGGAGGGTAGTCCCTTAGCAACCTACCCATATCATTGACATTATTATCCCGTAGCTGTCGTGGCAGAGCGGATAGCATTCGATCCATCATCATGGCCGTCGCAACCCCAAAACTGAGACTATATACCAACCACGGTTGCCCATGTAAGTGAGAGGTACCTCGTCACATCACAGCCGAACCATCGACACCTCTTCGCGCTAACGACCGACCACTAACCGCTAATTGGAAAAGGGGCGCATCGTGCTCACATCGCGCTCTCGGAGCTCAAGCTGCCATTCGAGGAAGAGATCATCGACCTCTCCGTGCCACGAACAGCCGAGTACCTCAAGGTCAACCCTCGGGGACTGGTGCCGTCTCTGGCAGTAGATGGCCAGA
Source organism: Xylaria longipes (assembly GCA_025201785.1). Lineage (NCBI taxonomy): Eukaryota > Fungi > Ascomycota > Sordariomycetes > Xylariales > Xylariaceae > Xylaria > Xylaria longipes. The sequence continues at coordinate 411,990 of MU619704.1, read as the reverse complement.
TCATCACCGAGTCGGGCATCGTGGCCGCATTCCTGGCCGACGCGTTCCCGTCGCACCTCGTGCCGGCGTCCGGCGACGCGAACGGCCCGTTGGCGCGTGCGCGGATCGCCTTCTTCGTCGACGCCTACATGTCCAAGGTGAACGCCCACATGTTCCCTCTCATCATGGCCAAGTCGGAGGAGGAGCGCGCGGCGTTGGTCCAGAAGACGGTGGATGGCGTCGTTAAGGAGGTCGAGCCGTTGCTGGCGAACGCCGGTCCGTTCTTCGGCGGTAGCGACAAGCTCACGCTTGCCGAGGTAAGTTCAGAACGAACATCCGCTCTTTTCGTCTGTCTCTTCCTCTTTGTCTTTACCATATAGGACGAGCAACGACCCTGTATTGACTGCGACGAACGCAATAGGTTCTGACGGGCTCATTCGTGGTCCGGCTGTGGAGTTGGCCCAAGTATGATCTGCTGCCCTCGGGTCTGGTTGATGAGCTGTCTGCCAAAGCGCCCAACTTCGCTCGCTGGGCGGAGGCCGTGGCGAAGCATCCAAGCGTCAATGGGATTTTTGATGCAGAAGATACTGCGGCCCGGACGAAGCAGAGACTTGCCAGCCTAAAGAAGTGAGTCTTTGTGCAGATACATAGCCAGCTTAGCTAGTTATTTTTATAAACAAAGATTGTTAAGAGATTAGGCACAAACTATTGTAGAAGTTGTAGGCCGCTTAGTCGACATATCACTTATAACTGTTAATCTATTATCAACAGAAACCTAGCCATCATCTCCTCTTACCTAGGCCTACGAACTCAACTCAACACTGCATCTGCATCCAGTGGGAAAAGCAAAAGGCTTGGGAGCACGAGAGCGTGCCGACCCGGCCAAGTCGGGGTGTGCACTACAGTATTTACGATAAGCAGTACTGTACACATATCTACCAAGTGTGCGATGTGCTAGCCCTCTTGGGCAAGCCTCCATTATGGATATTTGCTTCATGATAAACGCAAGGTTATGGAGCTCGAAATTGGGATCCTCCGAGTCGTCGTCCGTCTTTCCACCACATTACCAAAACATTACCTAGTCTACACTCAGTCCGAATCGAAATATCGCGCCCTACTCAGAATTTTGCAGTGTATCGCACACGTTTTCTATGTTGTACTAATAATTAATTTTTTATACCTATAATATACTTTAATTTATTAATTAAAGCCCTTTTTTTGTTAAAAAAAGCTTATATGTTTTAAAAAGCCTTAAAAAATACACTTAACATTTTAAAAGCTACTAAAGCCGCTAGATTATTACTAAATTTTTATAAATATTAAATTTAACTTTTAATACTTTTTTATTTATTAAAAAACAAATAGCTATACTAAATTATTATTTTTATTATTTAAAACATTTATTATATTATTAATTATTATTTATTTATTATTATTTATATTATTATTTTTACTATTGCTTATACTTTTATTATTAACGTTTTATCGCTTGTTTAAATTAATTTTATAAAAAGAAAGTTAGCTGAACTATATTTAATAGCGCCCACTTAGCTGTATAAGGTTTACTTTTATTATTATATAGTTTAATAACTTTACGAATAAATAAATCGAAATATTGCTATAAGATATGCTTTTAAAACATAGGAAACAGGCTATAAAAGTTTTTGTAAATGCTAAAAATGCTAATAAATATAATAATAATATATATAAAGCTATAGTTATTAAGCGAGCTAACGCTACTATAAAAAAAAACAGTTTAAGGGCTAACTTTATATTTATTAAACTAGTAAAAAAAAAGCTTAAACAACAAGTAGCTATATATTGCTAATAACGTAGGTAGTTTTTAAATACTAAAAATAATACTATTTTAACTACTATTATTATTAATCTTAAAACCTTTAAAGCCTTTAAAACCTTTAATTATAACTTTAATTATAACTTTTTTAAAGCTTTTACTATTAACTTTACCGCCAAGCTTTTTTTTCCGCTTTTATTAATACTTAAGGCAAAATTTTTCCTAATAAAAATTAACCTTTTAAAAATAATTTAACTTATAATAAATAATAAAATTTTAAAAACTTATACCTTATTTAAAAAACGTTATATTATTAAAGTTAATAATTTAAACAACTTTACTTATTATATTAATAAACTTTATTATATTATAATTAATAAATTTAAAGACTTTATATTAGCTTGTATAAAAGCGTATATTTTAAAAATATTCAATAAGCTATATATTTTTTATATTTTAAATATTAAAATTAAATTAAGTTCTTAAACTATTAAACAAATATTTTTATATATTACTTTATTAAAAACTAAAACAAACACTTTAAGCTTTTTAAATAGTAATAATTTTACTGCTTTTATTAAAAGCTCGAAGTTTATTTTTATTAATATTTAATATACTTTTAAGCTTAAAAACATTAAAAAACTAAGCTTAAGTATACTAACAAGTATAAAAAGCAAATTTTCCGAAATAAATAAACAATTATACCTTGTTTTATTATATAGCTTAAAAAAATATAAATAATTGTTAACTAATATATTAAATTTTAATATATTAATTAATAGCTATATATATAATATTATATTAAACATTATAAATAGTATTATTATAGCGTATATTATATTTATAATATAAAGCTTTAATTTATTTACTTTTAGGTTTATTAAAAATAAATAGTTTTTAAAATACTTAAAAGCTGCTATTATAATATTTATATAATATTACTTATAATATTATACTAATATATATTTAATAAAAAATTACTATATTATATATATTTTAACAAAATTCGCTATTTTTTTTATTACTTATACTATATACGGCTTAAAATATTACTTAAAAAAAACTTATTTATTTTATTAAAATTAATAATCCGTTCGCTCCGCAGCAAAAATTGCTATCCTAATAACTACTATTTTTAACACTTTTTATATACTAAAATTAATTTTATATACTTTATTATAAATCAATACTATAATTAATACTATTAATTAATAATAATAATAAATAGTAAAAATAGCTTAAATATATATAACTTATATAACATTTTGTTTATACGTTAAAAAACAAGTACTATAACTACTTTAGTTCTAAAGTTATTTTGTATTAAATAGATAAGTTATACTACTACTACGTTAATAAAAATAATTTATAAAAATAGACTTTTATTATTGTATAATAAAAAGCTATTTATAAAACGCCGCTGTTTAATTTATTAAATATATTTAAACAAACACGTATAGCTAAAAAAACCAGCTATTTAAATATAAACAAATAATATAAAACTATTTTATAAAACAATAATAATATTTAATAGCTATAAAATATAGTTTTAAATAATATAAAGCTTTTTTAATTAATAAAATAATATAAAAATAATACTATAAATATGAATTTATTAAATATAAATAATTTTAATTACTATATATATATTAATATAAAATTAATAAATATTATTATTATTTTTAGATTAAGCTGTTAACAGCTTTTTTAAAGCTATAATTAATAAAGCTATATATAATAAAGCTTGACTAGCGGTATATATAATAGCCGGATATTTTTTAAAGCTAGTTACGCAAGCACTTTTTTTAATAGCTATATATTTTTAAAAGCGTTATTTTATTAGCTTTTTTATATATTATTTTTATTAACTTTATTTATGCTTACTAAGTCTTTTAATATATTAATATAAAGCTTATTATTATTAAAAATTAATAAAAATAACTAATATTTATAAGTTAATTTATTTAAATAATTTAATAAATAATATAATATATTTTTGTTTATATTTTTAGCTTTATAAAACAACTTTAAAACTAAAAATATTAATTTATATAATATATATAAACTGTTTAATAAATAGTTCGAAAAATATAAAATTTTTGCTAGTATATATATATAGCTATAATATTTTATTATTATTTTTTTAAAAGCAAAAGTTTAATATAATAATATTTTATAAAAAAATAAAAAAGCTAACTTATTAATTTTTTAATATATTTTAATAATTTTATTAAAGCAGCTGTTATAAATAATTAATAAATAAAATATATTAAATATAATATGTTTTATTAATATTATTATATAGCAGTATTGTTTTTAATTTTTAGTTTTTTTTTTTAATAGCTAACTAATTTACTACTTTAATTATTATTAAACTTTTTTTTAATTTATAATAGTAAAAATAAAAATAACTAATAATAAAAATTAAATATAATATTAAAATTAAAATATAAAAATAATAAATAGTTATATTAAAAAAAACTTATTAATATATATATATATAAATAAAGCTATTTTATAAAATTATAACTAACGCTTATGTTTTTAAAATGTTTTTATATTTTATAATTTTAATTCTTAACTTTTTTAATATAAGTATAAAAAAAGCAGCTAAAATTATTATTAGTAGCAAAGTTGTTAATTTTTTATTTAGCGTGCCGCCGGATATATGTTTTTAATATTTTAAAAAAAAACTTAATAAAATTATAATTTAATAAATATAAAAATAAATACTATAACTTAATTTTATATAATTTTAATATATATATTATTTTAAAGTAATAAAAACTAGCGTTATTTATTATTAATATTAATTTAAGCCTTAAAAATAAATTTATTAAAAATAATATTATTTTTTAAAGCTATTTTTTGAACTTTTTTATATTTATTAAACTTTAATATATAAATATTATTTTATTTAAAATATTATTTATTATAATTGCTAATAATATATTAAACTAGTTATTTTATTTTAATAATTTTAAAATAAAAAAAGTATAGCTTTTAAATATTTAGCTATATTATTAATTTATATTTTATTTATTAATATTAGATTTATTAATAAAAATAAATATATTAGTAATAAAATCTGCGATTTAATATATATAAAAAAACTATTTTATTAGGTTTTATTATATTATTATAATTTTTAGCTTTTTTTATAACTAGTTATATTTTTTTAAATAATTTAAAATTGTTTAAATAAATATATATATATTAATATATATAGCTAAAAACTATTATATTTTATTAAAATAAAAATTAAAATAAACCTTAAGCTTATTAATTAATAATTTTATAGTTTATAAAAATAGCTTTAAAACGTTAAATTTATTTTAAAACTTCGTAAATTAGTTAATATAGCTGTAAAGTTTATATTATTTTTTTATATATTATATGGTTTTTATATTATAACTAAACTAGTTAATAATATTAATATTTGATTAATTTTTTTTTATAATTATAAATAATAAATTTAATTATTAAAATAATATTAAGCGTGGCTTAATGGTTATTTTAAGGGATTCAAGGTTATATAGCTTGATTTTAAAGGTTTTAATTAATTGTAAAGATTATAAAAATATGGATTTTAATAGTTTTAATTATAAGGGTTCTAAAGGTTATATAGTTTAATTTTAAAGGTTTTAATTAATTGTAAAAGCTATAAAATTGTTAATTTTAAGGGCTTTAAAAGCTATATATAGCTCAATTTTAAAAGCTTTAATTAAACTAACTAGGTTAAAAATATGTTTTTATTATAAAAATCGCTATTTTAAGCTAAAAAAGTAAGTTTAGCTAATTTGAAAGTTAATTAGAGTGTATTATAAGTATAAAAAATTAATTATTGGTACAATATAGAAAACGTGTGCGATATACTATAAAATTCTGAGTGGGGCGCGATATTTCGATTCGGACTAAGTGTATGTCCTGTACCAATAGGGTTGTGCTCGCCGAGTTGAATTGATTTGCAGCTGTAGGTAATCACGCTGTGCCGTCAGACGTGGCAAGCCTGCAGTCTATGTCAGATTTAAGGGGTTAAAATGACGGTCCACATGGCGTAGATTACCCACACACACTTATTTAATATAGGACAAAAGAATTTTTATAATATAACAAAATATATTAATTAATTACTTATAATATTTAATTAAAATCGCTTAATTTTAATAATTAAAAATTTTATATATATTAATTCTACTTTTAAGGTTAAAATAAACAACTAATTAAATAATAATAACGTTATTAGCAAATATAAAAATTACGCTAGCTAAGCTAAACAATTATACGCTTTAAAACAAAAAATTTACAACTAAAGCTATTTTTTTAAACCTTTAAGAGTATTTATAACTTATAAATAAATTTCCGTAGCTATAATTATTAAAAAAACCTAAATATAAATATTATTTTAAAAAAATAATTAATAAAATAACTAAAGCTTAATTAACTATTATTATTATTAAAAATAATATTAATTTTATTAATAAGCTAAATAATTTAATAAAAATAATAAAAAACAGTAAAAAAGTTTATTAAATTAATTAAAATAAATATTTTATAAAAAAATAAAACTTTAAAATATATTAAAAATATATAATTAATTTTATTATATAGCTAAATAAATTTATATTTTAAAACTATAAAAAAACTATATTTAAACTTATAAAATTAATTAATAAATAGTATAATAAGCTCCGAAAATTAAAAAAATATTTAAAAATAATATAACAACTATAAATAAAAGCTTAGTACTAAGCTTATATAAAAAAAATAAATAAACTTTTTAAAAATTTTAAAATATAAGCTATAAAATAAAAGTTAATTATTTTAATAGCTTTTAAATATAATATTTTAAAATTAAAAAATATAAACTATTTAATTATAAATTTTAAAATTTATTTAAACAAAGTTTTTAAAATATAAATTATTATTTTTAAAATAATTTATTAAAATAAAATTATTAATAATATATTAATATATTAAAAAATCGAAGCAAATTTTTAAAATAAAGCTAGCTAAAAAATTATTACTTATTAACTAGCTAAATAGTTATATTAAGGTATATTTAAAGCTGTTTAATTTAATAAAAAAAATTTTAATTATTTAAAAAATATTATTAATAAAACAAATTTATTTTTTAAAAATAATTATAACTAGTTATTATTAAAAAAATATAATAAAAAATATAAATATAAAAAAAATAAAAAAAATCTATAAAAATAACCTTATAATAATTTAAATATTTATAAATTAAAAGCTTAAGTTTATAAAAAATATAATAGTTTTTATTTAATATTTAAATATTATTATTTTTTTTTAAATATTATATTAAAAAAAAGTTTTTTAAACTAAATTATTTTAAAGTTAATATAAGGAAAAATAAAAATAAATAAAAGCTTTAAAAAGATTATTAAATATATTCGAAAAAAAAAAACCTAAAATAAAGCTAAAATAGTTTAATTAATTAAACTAAATATTAATATAAGCTTTATTTGCTATAAAAACTTTAAAAATAAAAAATATTTATTTATTAAAAAATTTAATAATTTTAAACTTAAAAACTATATTATATATATTTAATAAAATTAACAAATTTAATAACTTATAATTATTTATAAAAAAAAATATTGTTTACGCTAATAATAGCTTTGTTATAATCTAAGGATTTAATAATATTAATATTTATATTTAAAAACTTTAAAAGCTTAAAATTATAAAGCTATTTAATATAGCTTATTATTTTAAAATAGTTTATAACCTTATATTTTTTTAAAATCTTTTAAAGCAAGGGTTTTATTAAAATATAAAGCTTATAACTAACGTTTTTAAAAAAAATAATAAATTAGTTATTTATTATTTTTAAAACTAATATAATTAATTTATATTAAAATATTTTTTTTTTTATATTAATAAAAATATTTTTTATATATAAAAAAATAAATTAATTTTAATAATATTATAACCTATATTAAAAGTTAATTTTTATTAATAATATTTTAAACTTAAATATTTTAAATTTAACGCTTTATATTATTTAATAGCTTAAGCTAAAAAAATAAAACTTAAATAATTTTTAAATAATAAAATATATATAAATAAATATAAAAACTACGCTATAAAAAAAATATATTAATAAATTAATAAAATATTAAAAAATTATTTTAAATAACTTAAAATATATTTAATAATAAATTTTTATAACTATAAAAAAAATTATAATTTTAAAAATTTATTAATATTAGTTATAAATTAATATTTAAAGTTTAGTTTTAACTATTATTTTAAAAATAAACTAATTTTTATTTTAATTAAAGTTTTTAATAACTTTATTTTATATTTAAAAATATACTATAATTTAAGCGTATATATTTTTAAATATAATAATAAACTTATAAAATATAATAATTTTATTAATTATTTACGAAATAATTATAGCATATATTTTAAACTAAATACTTTTAATATTTAAAACTAAAATAATAACGCTAAAAAAACCGGTAATATTATTAAGCGAAAAGTTAAAATAATAAAAAATAGTTCGAAGTTTTTTACTATATTTTAAACTAATATTATAAAAACAGCTATATATTTATAAAATTAAGTTTTAAAATAGTTATACAAGTAAAAAAACCTATATAAACAATTTTACGCCTATTATTTTAATAAAAATAAAATTATTACTATTTATTATAAATTTAATTTATAATATTTATATATTTATAACTATAAAACCTATATATTTATTATAAATATAAAATTAAAAAAAAAAAAACTTAAAAAACTTAATTTTAAAACTTAAATAAGTTATTTTATTAAATATTAATTTTTTAATATTTATTATATTTAAATACTATTTATTAATTTAATTATATTTATTAAAAATATTATTTTTAATAAAAAAACTATTTTTTTAAATAATTTTAATAAATTAAAAAATAATCTTTTAAAATAAAAAATTAAAAAACTTAATAATTTTTTTATTAAAATTATAGTTATTAAACTAAAAATATTTTTTAATACTTTTAAAGCTATTATTATAAATTAAAAAATAAAAAATATATATCCTATAAAAAGCAAAAATAATATAGCTATTATAAATATATTAAAAAATAAAACAAATATAACTTATAAATACTTTATATTAAAAAAAGCTATAAAGTTTAATTAACTTTATATTAAAGCTTTTTTTTTATTATATTTTTTATTTTTTAAGTTTTTATAACTAAGCGTTTTTTTTATAGCTATTATTAAAAAACTTAATTTATAAATTTAAAATATTATAATAAATTTTATTAAGTTTAAAATTAAATTATAAACTTTAAAAAAAACTAAACTATTTTATATAAACTTTAATAATTTAATAAATATTTTTAATACTTAATTTTATATTAGCTTTAAGTTATATAAAAGCTATTAAAAAACTATATTTTTAAATAAATATTTAAGTGCTTTAAAAACATAAAATAATATAATAATAAATAAAGCTTTAATAGCTAAATCGTTAAAACAATTTTTAAACTATTTTAATAAATATATAAAAAATAAAAAAACTAAAACTTTAAGTTCTTTATATATAAATAAAAATATTTTTTTTAAATATATTTAAAACAAATAAAAACTATATTAAAAAAACTTATTTTTTTTGTTTAAATTTTATAAAAATCTTAAACAATACTTTATAAATAAAAGCTTTAAATAAATAAAAAAAAACTATTTATAAAGTTATTATAAAATAAAATTATAAATTAAAATTAATATAAATACTATTTAAAATAAACTAATATTTAGCTATATATAAGTATATATATATAAATTTAATAAATACGGCTATTATTTAAAATATAAAACAAAACTAATAGTTAAAAAAAATTAATAGCTTTAAAACATTATAAAAGCTATATATATATTAATTTTTATTAAAAAATTCTTTAAAATATTTATAGCTATTATAGTTAAATTTAATCTCGAACTAAAATAATATAACGTTATTAATATATTTATAAATATAAAACTTAATAAAAAAATTTATATAAAAATACTTTTTAGCTATAAAAAGCTTTAAACCGTTTTAAAACTTAATAAAGCTTTATATAGCTTAAAAAAATTATTTTTATTATAATAAAAAAAATTAACCTTAACTTTTATAAAAATAAAATATAAAGCTGTTTTATATAAGCTTTATTATTATTTATATAAAAAAATACTTATATTTATTTATATAAATAATATTATTATAGCTTATAAAAAAAACTAAAAAATTCTTGCTTAAAAAACTATAAAATAACTTAAATAAGCTTATTAAATAATTAATAATAATAATTTTTAATAGTTTTTAAAAGTTAAAATTATTTAAAATTATTAAAAATAATTAATCTAGCTATTTTAAACCTTATATTTAAAAAAGATTTCTAAGCTAAAAAATATATCCTTATTTTTATTATATATTTTAATAATAATAGCAAAACTACTACTTTATAAAAAATTAATTATTAAATAAAAAATATATTTTTATTAAAAAAAAAAAAAATTAATTATATATACAGCTATAATTACCCGGCTTAATATAGCTTTTAATATTTTAAAACTTTTATAATTTCTTTTAAATTTAAAACTTTAATATTATAAATTAATAAATTAATTATTTAAATATTTTAATTAAACTTAATATTATATTTTATAATTTAAAAATAATAATAATTTTAAAATTATTAATAATATATTTTTTATAAATAATACTTTTAATTAAAAAAGTTTATAAATATATATAATAAAACTATTCGGAAAAATAATTAAATAATAAATAAATAAATAAAATATAATAACTATTTTTACTATTAAAATTAAATTATTAATATTAGCTTAAACTACTAAAAAAGCTATATTTATAAGCCGCTTTATTAAAAAATTAAAAATTATTATAAATAATTAATATATTATTATTTAATATAATAATTAATAAATAATTAAACTTATTATAAAAAAAATAATAACTTTATAAATAAAGCTTTATTATATAAATATTTATAATTATTAGCTTTATTAAAAAATTAAAAAAAATATTTTATAAATAATTTATATATTAATAAACAATATAATTATTAATAAACTAATAAAAACTTTTAGCTAAAATAAATAAAATTAATTTTTTAATTAATTAAAGCTTATAAACATTTATAAATATTACTTTTATAAAAAATTAAATAATAAAAAATATTAAAGTTTAAAAGTTTTAAAAAACTTATTTTTAAAAAATAAATTAAGCTATTTAAAATTAAATAACTTTAAATAAAGCTAAAATAAAAAATAATTATATATATTTCGTTTATTATTTAAAGCCCTTATTTTAACCTATTTTATACTTTTTTTAAACGTTATAATAATTAAAATTAATTCCGTTATTTTTAATATTTATTTTATAAAAAACCTTATTTATATAAAACCTTTTTAAAAAAGTGTATTAAATTTAAAGGGTTAAAATAACGGTCTATATAGCGTAGATTACCTATATATACTTATTTAATATAGGATAAAAGAATTTTTATAATATAATAGAACATATCAATTAATTATTTATGATATTCAATTGGAATCGCTTAATTCTAACAGTCTACACCGTATGGTTGGTTGCCTCGGCCAGGCTTGACCGAAGATTACAGGTAAAAGTATGCTAACTTGCAAAGTGAGTCGGTGTGTCAGGCCGTTGCAAACCCTGCGACCGATCCCTCCGCCCCCTGCGCTGTGCCCACTTGCACTGCTGCGCTGTACCTGCAATATATCTTGGCTATCCGGTATCTTATTGTACGCCTTAGTTTGAGTATCATGCCAAACTTGAAATTGTAACTGTAGCAAGAGATGCAATGTCCAATGTAAATATGATACGCTACAGTGCCTGTCATGTTCTCGTAATACTACTGGTGTTGCCTCACAATACCCGCTTTACACATTCTCTTGACTATCTTAGGCCGTAGTGAATAGATTTTGCGTTCTAGAAGCGAAAGAGAGAGAGAGGAAAGGGAAGAAAAAGAGAATGAAGAAAAAGGAAGAAACGTCAAATCGAATCGAGCATGACCTACCAAGGCGAACACTGAGATATGACTGCGTTGCTACGAGTGCATCGTAACCCATTTCGCATACGAGTACCAGACCGGAAACCAGACAATCGGGACCGGAGTAGGCTGGACCCCCCAGCAGACAATGCATAAGATGCATTCGTAATTGGTCCTGGTGCGTAGAGCCATGGGGGCCCCTTGGCTGAAAATGAACGACCACCCCGGTCGTCCACGACAAGGGCATCTCTTGGCCTTCTTCCCCTGCAACAAGGCATATCCACATTGAAGTGAGAAGTCAGATTTCGACATCTCGACCTGATTTGTGCACCCGTCCTCCTCCATGCTTCCCACCGTCGACCTCGACAGCGATCCATCCATGACTATTATGGTGTCATTATAGCACCGAGCGACCGGCTGGAGGACACGACCCGGGGTTTAGATTGCTGGTTCCCTTCGGGGGTCTGGGGATCACCGCGAAGGCTTCATCCCCGGCGATTTCCCTCTTCTCTCCATTCCATCATCCATTACCAGCTCTTCGGGAACTAGAATAGACAAACAGAGTACATAACACCCCGACGATAAAGGTGAGATGAGCAAGCCTCCACGTGCCGTAGCCGTGAGCGGGAGGTATCCATCTCCCGACTCTGATAGGGATGTGGTGAGTTCTGCGGCGTCCACCGAGGCCGAAACGTTACCGGCCCCTGAGAGAGACTCCACGTCTTGTGAGCCGGTATCCACCGATATGCAACAGAGAGGAAAACGCCGTCGAAAGTCTCACAGCCCAGAGGCATGGGAAGCGGTGAAAGCAGACATTGCACGTTTATACTTAGAGGAGAACAGACGCCTGAAGGTTAGACTGAGTGTATTCCTCTTTAGCATGCTTGATACACAAGAGCCACTCGGCCATAAGCTCTCCGGTCTCCCTTACGCTTGTGCGCTCCTCTAGCGCTCATGTTCTCTCTCATAGTTGACGACTACTAACTATTGCCTCCTTGAGTAGGATGTGATGGCCATCTTAGAAGAACAGCGGGGGTTTTGGGCCTCGTGAGTGATCACGTCTCTTAAGAATCGCTGTGCGTAGAGATCGCGGCTGACATGGTTGAGAAGTCCCAAGATGTACAAGACGAAGCTGACACAATGGAAGTTCTTTAAGAACAACCGTCAAGCCGATGTGGCTAATCTGCTGTACCTGCAGCAACACCGGTTGGCGATGGGCAAAGAGAGCATGTTTCGCCGCAACGGTAGGACCGTCGACGTGGCGGCCTACATAAGAAGGAAAGGCCTTCGACCGGTCGACCTTCTCGAGGTAGCTGAGTCGGGTGACCTACCGCCCACGCTTCGATGTCGGACGCCGCCGCCGCCACCGCTGCTCCCCAAAGCGATTGGGGCCCCTGATGACTTTATGTTGCAGGAGGCGTACCTGCATTGGTCGCTGGATCACCACCTCATGCCACCGCAGCTAGACGCCAGGTACTTCCAGGAATTAGATCGATACCACGAGAGCGATGCCATGCGCTCTGTGACGCTCCTCACCCACGGCTGCTGGCTCCTATCGATAGGGAAGATGCGCGAGGGTGGAGGGTTTTGCCGGAAAGCGTTCTCCACCATCGACCGCGTGTTGGACAGGTCAGCACACTTCGCCGTCTACGAGCTCTTTGGGGTCGTCAGCCGATATCCGGATCTAGGGATCCACCGCTTACTCTGGAGCTACCTATCGAAATATGCAGCTAGGATCGGCGGCGTGAACGACAAGCTGCAACACCTGCTGGCCGCCTTCGCTAAGCTGGCGCGGGACTTCAGCCTCGAGCACAATGTCGAGATGTTGCAGTGGGGCCGGCGGTTCGCGTCGACGCAGAGCAACGGCACGTTCGACGGTAAGCCGTTCGATTACACGCTCATCCAACCGTGGGACATGTTGCCGGTGAGCAAGTCGTACCGCCACCGGTACTACCTGAGCCAGGGGGTGTGGAAGGCCGGCGAGATCCCGGCGGCGACCATATACAGCCCAGAGGGGGACGAGGATCCGTGGAACCTGCGGGCGGACCTGCTCGTCATCTTCGGGAACCAGACAGCTTGGTTAGATGATAGGATATCGACCATGGCGCTGAAGATGCTGGCGCAGGTGCCGCCGGATCGGCCGCCGGGGTACTTGCACTTCATGTGTCTTTACGCCCTAGCTCAGAACAACCGGGCGCGTTGCCGGGGTGGGAGCGCCCAGTCCAATCCCGACCATAAGCTAGCGAGAGAATACCTACGACAAGCCGCCGAGGGTGAGTGTAGACCGCATGCCTCCTTGCTCGCCCACACAGCCTGGAGAGCGCTGAGAGGCTTTTGCTGCTCGGCACGGCTCTAGAAGGGAAAGGGACTCTCGTCTTTGCCCATTTTCCCCGCCTACAGAGAGAACAAACATAGCTGACTCGTTGACACTAGTACAAAGCGAAGCATGGGAGGCGGGCAAGAACTACTACGAAACAATGTCGCTCCTCGAGGCGTGGCACCGAGAAGCCGGCGACGAACAAAAGGCCGAGACGACGCGGCAGAAACGCGACGTCGAGTGCGAAAAGGCCTTCAAGGACTTGCGTCTATAGGTATTAATCTCGTCGGCTTCTCATCAACCACCAGCTTATGTTCCATTCCCTTCCACGACTTCTTGCGGATGTGGCGGTGTTTACGAAGGTATGTGTTGTTATTGAACAACGGATGGTGTCATGCTAATATCGATACGTACCCAGACGCGACTGAAGGTATACCGGCGTGGTCATGGGTGGTTCTGTATTACGGTGGGATACAAGCGGTCGTGGCGATGGTAGGGTAAAGTAGGCGGAGGTTAGTTGGGCAAGCGATGAGCAAGAAATCCCTTCACATATAATCTTGTCAAAGCAAAAAGACGAATCAAATGACATACTTAGAGTCCAAGATGAGGTTGGGCAGTTTGTGATGTATTTCCGGATGATGTACAGGCCGGGTTTGGATGCGTGGAAGGATTAGCAACATGAGTGGGTGAGGGAAAAGCACACAACAACTTGTTGTAACACGAAATACGGCCAAGCATGAAAATAACAACCCAAACATTACCGAGTGGCTATCGTCGGGGTCGAAATATCGGATACATCCAACCTGTTAGTCCAGTGATCCTCATCGCGCACTCTCCGCTGCATCTTTTCGTGGCCAGGGCTGTCACACATTGGCCCTTTTACCTCTATAAGTTTGAGTGGCTAATGGATATCTGAAGGCGATTTTAGTCGTTGTTTGTGTGGCAATTTCGAGTCCATCACACACTCGCTGTGTACTACTGAGGTTAGCACCTTGATGAAAGTCCTTTATTTTTCCGCTTCATCACATTTGGGGAGGGTCAAGGGTTGCCTTGTATCACAAGCAAATGTCCCACTGCAGACCATTCAACCCTGAAAATTCGTAGATGCCCTATCATGGCAGCAATTGCTAATATATCATTTATATAGTTCATCCAGAGTAAAATTAGCTGTGAATGGTTTATTAAAATTTGTGAGTAGTATCTTATTTTGGGGGGGCAACTACGTACTCCTTGTAATCTATCATCTAGACGGGAATGTGTTGACTATTAGATCTTCAAGTTTAGGTCTACGAACCCATGCAACGCGAGTACGGCCGATGGGTAAGCGAAACGCCATGATATCTGATCTTGTATAGCTCTTGTTAAACACGGTAGACCAGAGTATTACAGGGATCGTTCTCTCCAAGAGAAAAATAATGAAGTTGGTGGAGAAGAAGATTGTACGAGGATGGATGATCCCAGGCTATATACTTTAATCGCGCAAGTACTGTCAACTCTGTTAAGGGGTGTCGGATATAGTCAAACCCGCGAAAGATCTCGCTAGGGGAAAGTACTGGCTACCCGTGCCAAAGCATCAAACAACGAGGTGTGCCCTCAGGCGCCGTTGTCGAGTTCGTCTCAGAGCTTAGAGTCACCACCGCACCCAGTATCATCCAAATCTCGAGATTCGAGCAGACAGTCCGAAGATACCTGGAGCGTATGATACCAAAACTAATGCCCGTCCTCGACCCGGTCCCTGCCATCATCAAAGATGCAGAGGAAGTAGAGGTCGACGTACCTTTCTCTCCCAAGAACTTAACTCTCATATTCTAAGCAGTACCGAAATATTAGGTTCTTTTTACTGTAAACTAGATAGACTACAGTCGGTATTATTGATGCATAAATTGTGTAGTGTTTGAAAGAGACACAATATTTCTACCCCTGTGTTTTTTTAGTCTGCTGCAAATACCTTGATATTAATGACGAGTATAATAAGAGATGTTCCGTTCTTATTTTGTGGGTTATTAAAGATAAACTAGGACTCAATATTTCGTATCATATAATTTAAAGATCATCTTCCTCCTTTTAATACTAGATCGAGGATGCTCGTCTTCCTTCTACCCGTGCTATACTTGATTTCTATTTCTTTGGTTTTTATGTTAGGCAACTAGATTTTCACCATGGGCAGTCACTCGCTATTCACTCGAAGTGGCAACATCAAGTGTTCGTGAGGCTATATTACTGACTGATATAGAGCGTACTGATGTGAGTAGCAGCAAAATTCGATATCGACCTCAGATTTCTTGAAAAGGGATTATTGCGTTCCACAAGGCGGAACGGTGTATAGAGTCGATGCTGCGGAATATGCGGATACATGGGATGGTACGTCCGCTTCTATATACAGGCCGCATCAAAAGTCGTATCGGGCGCCAGCCTTCGTATCGAGTCTGTAACCGCCCGGCTAATTGTGTCTGCCTTGCCGACCGGCACTGACAAACCACTAGACTAGTCCATTCGAGTCACGGACGTCCATGAAGCAATTAATCTATGCTGTATATCATGACCTATCAGGTAAATACCGTCTTAGGCCCAACAACAACCACGGCACCCCCAATATCACAGGAGCACAAAATATGGCTCGGCAGTGCGCTACAGTACAGCACAGCAGCGGCGGGCTCATCGTCCCTTTCCGCACCGCCCTGTCTATTTTTGTATAAACATACATGCAAGCCGTGGGCCGTGGGCTTGTACGTTCTTCCCCAGCTCAGTACAGCTTAGCACACCACACCACACCACATTCATCGCACGACTCACTCGTTGGAGAATGTATTGGTCTACGATACTCGGCCTCTCGACGCTCGCCGGGGCGGTGCCGCAGTTTGGCGGTGGCGGCGGGCTCACGATGCTGCGGTTCGGGTGCGCGCAGGTTGTCATCGACCGGCTCGACCCGCTCGTGAACCCGGGGACGATCCCGTCGCCGCATGTGCACCAGATCGTGGGCGGCAACACGTTCAACGCGTCCATGACGACGGGCGACGTCTCGACCGCGGCGTCGTGTACCACATGCGCCTTCAGTGAAGATTTCAGCAACTACTGGACGGCCAACTTGTATTTCAAGGCCCGGAACGGCACCTATAAACGAGTTCCTCAGGGCGGTGCTGCGTATGCTACCACTCTCGTCGATTACCCGCGTCTCTACTCCCCATTCTCCAAGCCCTACCGCTTTCGTCTTTTGTCTCGAGACCACAGCTAACTTGATTGGATTCGTTCAGGTTGCAATTCAACGACAACTTCAGCACGCAGATCGCCGGGGGTGTTCTCGTGTACTACGTCTCTGCCCAGCCGGGAAAGATTACCGCATTCAAGCCGGTCCGTCTTCCTCTCCCCTGGCTTGCTACCACCACTCTTGGGGGTATTTAGACACGTACTAACAGGCAGCCCATCCAGGGTTTCCGCATGCTAGTCGGAGATGCCATGGCGCGCTCGCGCACCGGCACCCAGCTCAAGAAACAGAACTGCTACCGCTGCTACACCGGCCCCAACTTCGGGGGCGACTACGCCGCTCCATGCGCCGACGGCACGTGCGTCTAAACCACGATACGACACGTACCCCCTTACAGAGATGATCGCTGACGTATAGACATAACATAGACTCGACACCGAGTATCTGCCCAAGAAGCAATGTGCCGGCGGCATCCGGTCTAACATCCTCTTCCCCACGTAAGTTGCCTACCCAGCTACCCGCCTACCGCTCCCCTCCCCCGAATCTCTCATAAAAACTAACTGCCAAAAAGCTGCTGGGACGGCAAGAACCTCGACACGCCAAACCACCAAGACCATGTGGCGTACCCAACAACGGGGCCGGCGGACTTCCTGAGCCTGGGCGGCGCATGCCCGTCGACGCACCCGATACGGATCCCGCAGCTGATGTATGAGGTGGTCTGGGACACTACCAAGTTCAACAACCCGGCCGACTGGCCGACAGACGGGTCGCAGCCCTTCTACTTTTCCACGGGAGACAACACAGGTACGTGCCCAACTTGAAGAATAATCGCCGTGCCAGGCTTATAAATTTTTAGGCTACGGACAACACGGAGACTACGTCTTCGGGTGGAAGGGCGACTCGCTGCAGAAGGCCATGGATGCGACGAACTGCATGGGCGCCAAATGCTCCACGCTCGCCAACCAGGCCATCACCAACGCCAAAGCGTGCTCCATCAAGCCCATCGTGCAGGAGGATCACGAAGGCTGTGAGTTTTCTGCTCCGTTCTGCCCTGTTCCACTCTCGAGTGATTTGAGTTTCGGTCTCCTTTTCTCCTTCTCGCTTTCTAAGAAACCGCTATGATTCCCGCGACGAGAAGACACTAACAGCCATCGCAGGGCTCACCCAGCTTCCCGGCCTAAGCATGCCGATGATGTAATTAGTCCGGCAAGGATCCAGATTTGGATGTAGAGGCGTTACGCTGTGGCTTCTGTCCCGTATATGAGCCAAGTGATAGAAACAAAGGGTGTGTTAATTTGGCTAATCTGGCTTGTTACATGTGGTTGGCCCCGAGATAAATTACACCGATATTGCATAGCCTCCCTCCTTTTTATACCTAGGTACCTATCTACTTGAGTCTCAATATGTTACCACAACACCGAGCTTCTGCGGCGTAGAGTAACCCCGATACCAACTAACTATAGTTCAATGTAGCGGGATTTCACCTTGTGTAGAGTCTGAGCGGCCTTTATTTTACTTCCAATTCCAGTCGTTTCTGGCCGTCAATTGCTTATGGGTGTATGTTATGTACACGACCAAATACCATCTCAATTACTCCTAGGTAATGTATTAGGTAGTGTACGAATTTTATGTACTTAGTAAATACCGTACTGGGAAGGCTAGAGCATGTGGGCTGGATCACGTTAACGAGAGTAACGGCACAAATAGTAGACGATAGGTCAGATAACTATATATGTTGCCGAGGGCCTCTAAGCTCAGGTAGATCGGTCGATTGTATTGTCGGCCACAGTCGCGACCTCAGTCTCTCCTCAAGCAGCTTTCGGTGGCGACGCAGCCATAGCCCCAGGCTCGTGGCCAGCTCCGAGGTCGAGGCAGAGCACCTGTTTAGCTTCCGGCGGTTCCTCTAGCAGGCCTTCATGCACGACCCCGTGCTGCGCGAGTACATCTGACACACGATAATTCCGAGAAATAACACCTCACTAAGGGGCTCATGTAAGGTGGTGATAACGGCGAAGAGGGACTATGGCATGTCGTTGCCCTAGTGGCCGGCTATCGCGTTCCGGTCTAGCACTAACGTTATACTCGTCCTAAGACCTCTCTCCGTCGGCATTTCCCCCCCAGCGCCGCTGGAGGCTAGCCGCAGCGCTGACGTAGCAGACAAACGTTGTAACAACCCCTAGAAGTGGCAGACCGCGACAGTTCCGCCGCCTCCGTCCCGCGGTGGTGATGTTACGCTCGAGGAGATACTAATGACACCGACGCCACCGAGCTGCGGCAGACATGGCCTCCCATCCACGCAATGAAGCGACGAGGCGAAACAACCGCAGAAGTAGAAGGGCATGGCCTTAGATAGAGGGTCACGGGTGATCCACGCATCTCCCCAGACAATGAGCGCGGCACATGGGAGACGGGTCATTCTCGCGTAGGTTGTGGCTGACTACACCAGGCCGGAGAGTGAGTTCATTTGATCTGTTAGCTCGACTACTTGGAGGAGCAATGCTCCTACCGGGATGGATACTGCGCTATGCTTACTTACCCCAACCACATCCCGTCTGTGTCGCTGTAGATGATGAGTAGGGAGGCTTCGGTCGACATATGTGCCCTTGGTTGCCATAGTCTATGCTATGCTGCGAGTATGCTCTTCGAATGAACATGGCCATGGCTTTGTTCGCGTGAAGCTAATCCCGCCATTTGGCAGCCATATTGTCGACGGCGGTACTCCATCACTCGAGGCCGTCTCTCTTCCATCCAAGTCGATTAGTCAGTGAAGGCGCAGAGCACACCATGCAAACAGAAGGCAGAAGAAGTCAATTGATTGGGCTGGCACAGTCAACCGAGTCGGGGTAACGAGATCCAACTCGGTGTAGGTATCCACGACAAACCATATTGCAGCGTGGCCGAGGGGATGATTGGTTGAATGGCCCTTCCGTTGCACGAGAATGTCGTGCGTCTCGCCTCGGTGCAGCGCCCGTCGTGAAGCGACCTCTCCATTGGACCGTCGACGGCGGCCTGGACAAGATGAATCACGTGGCAGTTGTTGCCCACGTCCTCGCTCTGTTTGACTTGACCTGACGTAGGTACTGTACGTGGTCTGAGACACGAGACCTGACACCCGAGACCCGGGATCTGAGACCTCCCGCCATGCACAACCTTATTGTTTTACCCCGAGTCCCTCCTATTCTCTCCTGCTCCCTTGCTCGTCCCCGACCTGGCACAGCAGCCCTACACAAGCCCGAGTGAGTGGCCGCGCGCCTGATGAGAAAGCAAGCAGCAAGCAAAGATAAAACCTTGCCCCCGTCACCCCCAAGACTCCGTACTACCGGCATACTATTCGCCATTCACCCCATGCCGAGAAAGACCATCCCGCGCGATAGGCTGCCGGCGCTGCAGAAGAGCTACGACCAGCTCTGCGCGTGGCTGAACTACGACACCAACACCCGGCACTTCGTGCGCCACCTGCTCGACAGCAGCTACGTGAAGCCTTTCTTCCGGGAGTACCGCCGGGACTTCCTCGAGGTCTTCCACGGGGATGTGGGCGTGCAGTGCGCCGAGCTGTACAGCTGGTGCGTGTCGACGAACGCCTTCGTCCAGCCCAAGTATGCCGGTTCCGAGATCCCGTCGAACAAGAGGGACTGGACTCCGCTAGAGTGAGTGGATCGGGTCTTGTTTTGTGGGATGTGCCGGATACGACGACGCATCTTGATACTTTCTGCACTATTCCCCAGATGGCCCTATTCGCAGGGACATATACATATACTGACTTCCCCTTCACATAGCCACGCAGCGCGTTTTCTGGTCCGTGTTCTGCGCTTCAGCTGGGAGAATGACGGCGAGTGGAGCAGCGGCAAGTTTGATCCCGACAACGACGGGGACGGCGAGGGCGAGTTGGAGTTCTACCAGGTATGGGCCATCTTGCAGTACCTGCAGGCGGAATGGGAGGCTGCCAACGTGGACGATTGGGAGGTGGAGCGCGTGGTTGGAAGTAAGTGACTTGACGATGTTTGTTCGCCGCGAGGGTAATTCTCATTCATGAGTTGATCCTCGATGCTGGCAGCTGTGGATGATCCCAACAATCTTTGAAAAGTATGCGACGACTAGCTAACCTTGAAGCTCCAGTGTTCACTGAGATGATGACTAGTCGCCTCTGAAGAAGCCAGCACTCGCTGCCTCGACTTCTGGTTCGTGTTGTCCACGATGCGATATCCCGTTGGCGTTACCCGGATGAAGTTTCTATAGGCATCAAACTGAATTTCTCATCCGGCATCGTGGTGGACACGCCTTCGGTGTACAGCTTCAAATCAGACTCGGTAGTTCCCTGAAATAGTATTGAAGATATTGATGAAAACATGAGAAACGGCATGAGCATGGCACGACGACGGGTTATGATGAGACGACGGCGGAGTTCTCGATCTAGTTTTTCATAGTATCCTCGCTCTAATAAAGGTGTGCACTATTGGCATAGAGTAGAGAAGCGGGCAACGGTCAATGCAAGACAGTTAGCGTCTCTCGAGCTAGCAACCGAACGACCACTCGGCGTACTAGATAGATCGGTGCCCCGAGCACCGACCGTTCTCTGCAATACTGTACACTAAGGTACTGGTGGGGTTAATTCGAGATTGTGGCTGGCCTACTGCTACGTAGTATCAATATTTATTTGATACTAAATAAGTTGTATGGGGCAAGTTTTAATGAACGATAATCCACGCTCGTCCACCGCAGTGCTGGCGGAGAAAGCGAGACGTCGGGGTCCCGGATGTCCGTAGCACCATCTACATACGTAGGTAGCCGTATCAAATATCTAATGAGACATATGACGCTGTTAAGTCACCATCTCGGGGCCAGGTTTCATGGTGGTGGTGCGGGGCCTACCCAATCAACATGGGCTTCATAAAATATATTCTGTTGACCGTGTTAGTTGTGGGTATGTAGTATGTTCGGTTTCCGATTTTGTAAATGCAGACGAAGAAGAATAATACAAGTCAAACAAAGCCTTTGATGTTAATGCCATGTTGTCATTTATTATACGTTTGAGGGATGATTCTATTCTATGCGGGGTATCACTAATATTAGTACAAAATAAATTATACGATCGTGAGATCACTTTTTTTTAACTCTCTTCTTAATCTCCTCCACCCATTGTCGTTAACTAGACCTGATCATCGCTGGTATCACTCGGCTCGCTCTTTTCCATGGTCGTCTGCTCGCTCACGCGATTGGAGTAATCCCCGGGCTGCTTGCTACCATTAGGGATATGGAAGCGTTTGTCGACACGGGAGAAGGTCAGAAGACTCAGGACCAGGAGCTCGAGGACGAAGCTGAAGACGTAGAAAGCCGGTTTGCTCTGATACCAAGCCGGGTTCGACCGGGGCCGGGGCGGCTCCCACGACGTGCCCGTCTTGAACCCGGCAATGAGGATGCAGGTGCACGTCGCAAGCACGTTGATGATGACCTTGGTCCGCATGCGTCCGTGGCCGAAGAGCTCCTCGTCGTCGGCCTTGGGAAGCAGGATATAGGCCACCAGTAGCAGCCACAGCGGCAGGGTAGTGAAGACGAGTAGGTACGTGCTGGCAGCGAGCTGGATGTCGCGGGCGGCGCGCAGGATGTCCGCGTCCAGGGTGTAGGCGCTCTGCACGGCCGAGTAGATGACGAGGATGAGGGCGCCGCCGATGCCGACGTAGAAGGCCTTGAGCACGGTACTAATACTGCGGTGCCAGCCGATGGCGGGCTGCTTGGCACGGAGGATGCGCTGGGCGAAGATGAGGTTGATGACGTAGGCAGCGAGGACGCCGGCGTTGACGAAGATGGTGGCGGCGATGGACACGCGCACGTTGTTCTGGTGCGTGGCCCACACGATGCGCAGGATGAAGGTGATGATCCTCGACATGGAGAAGCCGAACATCGCCCCCGATATGACGAACTTGTGCTGCCGCCGGAGGTTGATCTGTAGTATGGTCATGTTGGTGATGGCGAAGCCGAGGTAGAGAACGAGGAAGACGGCCGAGATGGGGACGTCGGGGATGACGTCGGGCAGACCACCGGGGCTGGCCACGCGTGAGGCGTAAGGCGGCCCCGACGGTTGTTGCGGTTGCATCTGTGACATGACGCTATCGTGGGTAACAGGGGTGTTGTCGTAGGTAACAAGAATAATGTCGGGGGTGGCTAATAATGCTGCTGGTTATAGTTTCGCTTGGATGCGATAGACCAGAAGACCAAATTCCGCGAGGATGTTACAGTAACTGTCTTGGACTCGGACAGCAAGCCTGTAACTTGTAGCTTGGAGCGTCAATAACTAAGTATAGTAGACAAAGATGCAAGGGTATGGGCGAGTATGAACAGAAGACAGGAGAAAGGCCCGTACGGCAGTGATATATATGGCTTGCTATATGTAGGTATTGATGCTGTCACACTAAATAGTATAGTAGATTGATTACACAACGCAGTCCTACAACACCTCCTCGGTCTTAATATATCTATTAACGTATTTGTGCTAGCAAATCCCAGTTGTATGGTCTCCAAACCCCGTTGCCAATTGCTGGCTCGGGTCGGGGATTAGGAGAAGCGCGATGCCGACAACTCGACATAATGAATCGGTTGTTTGCATCATCATCTAGGTACCTAGATCGCCCCGATCGCCTTGGCGCAAGGACCGGACCACCTGTTAACCGAGAAGGGCTAGTTATCTCCGCAGAGAGGCCCTGGTGGACAGGCCCAACAAAGGCCGCGAGCCACCGGCGGGCGTGTGGGCGCCCGAGACGCCGATGACAGCGCGAGAAAGGACGGAGATAGATGGATTGAATTGTTTGTCATGAGGAAGACTTGCTCGGTCCAAAATTGGTCCGCATTAGGATGCAATTCGTGGAATTTGAAACAGGATACTTGACAGGCCATAATCTAGATAGCGATGCCAAAACACTTTTCTCCATTAGATATCTCACATGGGCTTTTTCGAGGACTTGATTCTGCTTTGTTCGATTCTTGCTTGCCGCAACCCCGTATAAAGTCGAATGTTAAGCAAACGCAACAGCGACCAAGCGGAATGCCAAAATGAAGCCTCCGACAGGGGTAGCCCAAGGACTCGCCGCGAAGCCTAGTGTACACCCGACAGGCACAGCCTACTGATCACAACTCTTATCCGCGTTGCGTGGCACAGCCTACAGTAAGCGGTGCTGATGTTGACGGTAGCCTGGACCTCGAACGTGTCGTCACCCTGAAGGCGCCTCTCGAGGCATCATATCTTCACAAAGCGGAGGAATCGACCGAGTCTACTTATGCGGAAGACAAACCCATCACAACTCCAACCGCAACCGCAACCCCAGCCTCCACTTACACGGAACAAGTATGTTCTTGTTACCGTTTCTTGACACCTGCTAGGATGCCTGGAGTAAAATGAGCCAGTCTTCTCTCTTCGATAGGTAGTGATACGGAACACCATTAACCGACCGATCATGTACACACTGGCAAGAACCTCGCCGGAATTCATTATCGGCATTGTCACAAGAGAAAACGGCTAGTTATGCCTACAAGCTGCTGTAATTAACAAGTGGTCTCCCCGTGACAGTGTCATTCCTGAAATGAAACAGAATTAAGTGAAGAAACACAGCCATTGTCCACAGCGAGAAGTCCTGTCACGATGCACTCCTCATTGTCCGCCACACGAGGCAAGCATCCCGTTTCCATAATGTCTCAGACAGGGAAACAGAAAGAAGGCGACAAAGGAAACAGACGACTATGAAAGGGGCATTATAACCGGCCGCCGAGGGGGAAAAGAAACTCCTTCTGTACCGCATCCCCTTTCCCCAACGGTATCTGGAATCGCGACAGAACTCTCGATCGATTGTAGCAAAAACCACATCCCTAATCTCTAGGTAATCTTCCAATCCACACACGCTCACACATTCCGTCCAACTTAAGCCCAATATGTGTCAATTCTGGGCCACAACCTATCCGTGCGGACACTTCACCCGGCGTAACTCAGGTTACAAATTGTGCGCGCAACGAGGGGAGGAAGGGTGTACGATTTTACTTCAGAGGTATCAGTGGAAGACGTTCTGCCCGCTTGCTCGCAAGAGTCTAAAAGGACGGCGTTATACACCGGGCACACGGCTCCCTGCCTGCTGCGAGAAGCTCGACTGTGAACGGCTCTGTCACAAGTGCGACTCCATCACTTTGGAGGGTTCAATCTGTCCAGGTCACCTAGAACTAGTGTCAGAAGAGATTGTTGATCTCGAGACCGCCTCCGCAGTTTTTGAGAAGGCAGTCTGCTTATGGCCATCCGATCATCGTGGACGCTACCTCCGGCGGAAAGGGGATAAGACTTGTAAGGAAGTATGGTGGTCTTTTTAAGTGAGACAAACCTTTAGCGATTCATAACAGTTGTTTCTTCTCTCTTTCGTGTTAATATCTATTTGTTATTTTCATTTCGTGGGAAAAGAAGTAGACATTAAAAAAATCTAGGTATATATAATGCAGTTAGGAGCATGAAATGAAGAATTATTAGTTAATAACACACTACATACCCCTTTCCTTGCGTACACTTATATGTTTACTTACTTTTAACACCTCCTTCTTAACCTCACTCTTTCTTCAGCGACTCTGATCTTTAATACCTGCGTTGCCTCTAGGAGCAACATTTCATCCCTAACATTCTTCGGTTCTCGTGATTCGAAGGCTTCTGTCTTTAACAGGCATGCTACAGTTGCCTTTGTCCCCGAGTACCTACGAATCATGCTCTAGATTCAGCAGGTACAGTGCGTGAGCAATCTTGTCAGGCACTCGTGACAGACACGTAGTATCTAGCTGACTTCGTACAGTCCCTCGACCTTTTCCAATACGACAATCATCATTGCAATACAGCGCTTTCTGCTGGCTGCGAAAAGAATATGGCAGGTAACAGTATGCCTTCCATGGGCCCATGCCAGGCAGTGCAGTAGCATCAGCGCATCTGCATAGCTTGTGTTTCCCAAGGCTTTCCTTTTAGCAAGATCGCCTACGCTATGCAAAAGGAGCTGATCTGTTTTTTTCGGGCGCCTCGAGTCTCAATGGTGCCAGTATACTGGGTTAGAATTCAATTAGGATAGGGCGGCGTTAACTCGAGCCTGCATTCGGACTTCGGATGGCGTCCCAGAGTCAACGTTGGTCACTTTCACTTTTGTGGCTAGGTTACGTTGAGGACCTTACTCGCAATAGCCCACTTGGATTACATATCAAAGCAATATCACACACGTCGGATGGAAAATTTGAAGAGCATGTGTGTGTCTATCAATCAATCAAGTCTATTGAGTGACCCGTTGTTCATCTACTCCTTATGGTATCTTGGCGACCGAATCTTCCGAGTCAACCTCTCCTGGGCCTCCAATTCCAGGGAAGATGGCTCTGGTACTTCTGGTCGGCTATACTAAGAAGCGCTGCCGTTGGTCGTCATGTCTCTATCAACCAACCCGCGCTAGAATCGTGCGAAAAGAAACAACATGCCCCAACCATGCAAGACCGAACTTTTGGTTTCGTTCCACATATGACAAAAGAAATGTAGCTATATCATGCCGCCGTGCGGTATTAGGTCATCAGTGATTCGTGAAAATGCCGATGCGTCCAATCGTCCATCGTACGAGGGGTAACGTATTTAGTCGTCCTCGTCGGAGAAGACCTCCTCACCGCGCTTCCGGCGAGCCATACGCTCTACAAACTCAAGTTAGCAAATGTTGGAACAGAATCGAGCTCGAGGCTGTCAACTTACCCTTCTTCTTCTTTCGTGCCTCGGAGCTGGTCAACTTCGCCTTCTTCTTTGTTGAGACGATCTTGTTGCCCATAGCGTCGAATTTATCCTCCTCATCATCGTCACCCTGCTTTAGCCTGGGACCACCACCCTGACCTTGCACCCAGTTGTGACCCGAAGGAGTCATCTTGCCGTCCATGACAGCCCAGACTTCCTCGGTGAGATCCTTGGTGAACTCGGCGCTGTGGGTAATGATGATAACACCACCTTCGAACTTCTTCAACGCCTTGGACAGAGCACCTAGGGAGTCACGGTCCAGGTAGTTGGTAGGCTCGTCGAGGACGATCAAGTGGGGTCGTTGCCATGAGCAGGCCGCAAGCACGACCTTGACACGTTGACCACCGGACAGACCCTTCATACGAGAGTGAGAAACCAGCTCGGCATCGAGGCCGAAGTTGGCGCAGTGCGACTCAATCTCCTTGCGGACCAGAGGGCGGAACTGACCAGAGGCGAGAGCCTCCTTCATGTCGACATCTGCAACCATCTTTTGGTGAGATGCCAGTAGTTCGCTACGTGGCAGCCAGGCATTGTCAGCCGTCATCATGGGCGTCCAGCGCTCGTTCTTCATGCCGACGTTCTCACCAAGAGCGAATGAACACTCGTACTCGTAGCTGTTCTTGAACTTTCTCCGGCTGTTGATACCGATGACACGTCGCTGGCTGCCTTCGATCTTGAAGATCTTGTCCATGGCCTTCTCATCATCCTCGGTGATGATCTTGTTGGCACGGTCCATCGTCTCGCGATCCTCACCAGTCTGGAAACGCCATTGAATATACTCGGAAGGAGTCTTGTCGAGGTGGTTATCGATGTGGGCGAAAGCGTGCTGCTTGATGTAGGCAATACGGATGTTCTCGTGCTGGTAGATCTCACCCATGGTGGGGATAAGCTCACCAGTGAGGACGTTGATCAGGGTCGACTTGCCGGCACCGTTAGGACCGATGACAGCAATACGAGAGCCGAGAGAGCACTGGAACGTGATGTCGGCAATTTGTGGTTTGGGCGTGCCTGGATACTGGAAGCTCATCTTAGTAGCTCTCAGGATGGCCTTGGCCTTGGTCTTGACACCCTCGAGGAAACCTGGTTCCGGGAAGCTAAACTCGATCTCAGATTCTCCGAGTTCGTAGTAGGACTTCGCGTGGGGGTTCTTGTGGACAAATTCCTTTAGGTTGCCCTTGTACTTCTTGAGCTTGAATCGCTCGTAATGGATGATGTACTGCGTAACATTATCCAAGAAACCACTATCGTGCGAGACAATAATGGACGTGCAGGGCGAATTGATGAGGTAGTCCTCGAGCCACTTGACGTTCTTCACATCAAGATGGTTAGTAGGCTCGTCGAGGAGCAGGATATCAGGTGCTTCGAAGACGGCACGGCACAGGGCCAGCTTCATCTTCCAACCACCAGACAGGGCAGTAATATCGCCCGAAATCATGGTGGGCGAGAAGCCGAACTCGGCAAGACGGGCCTCAACCTCTTCTTTCGAAGAGGTGACACTAGCCTCAGCCAGTTTTTTCATCGTCCAGTCGATGGTCGTCATTTCAGTATCAGCCGAGTCCAGATCGTGCTCAACGAAGACAGTCTTGACCTCGCTCTGCTTGGGAAAGCCCTCGACCTGCTCGTTGTTGATGGCGCGCATCAAGGTCGATTTGCCGGAACCGTTGGGACCGCACAGACCGTAACGGCGGCCACGCTTGAGGCGCAGGTGGGTCTGGTTGAGCAGGATTTTCGCACCGTAGGCTAGCGAGAAGGTGCAGTTGCAGAGGTCCTCACCATCGTCATCCTCGTCCTCGTCTTTCTCGTCCTCTTCAAAGCCAGGGGAGGCGCGTTTTCGGAGAGCATCCACAACGGCTTCGGCATCGGCATCACCGACAAGGACAGAGACGAAAGGCTTGACAGCAGCAGCCCAGGTAGTTGACTCAACCTCCTTCTCGTCGACGAGCTGGCCACCGATGGCACCGATGTACTCAACAACAGCAGGAAGCTTCTCAACGACAGCGGAGTGCTTGGCAGGGATGACGGCCTTGAGATGGGCGACGACGGTGTCGATGTCACCATCGTGGCGAACCTCGGGGATCTTGCCATCCTTGATGTCACCAACGCGAACCAGGGTATCAAGAGCCTGCTTAGTCTTCTCACGAGCCTCGGGGTCGGCCAGAGTCTCGTAGTTCTTGGTCAACCCAGGCATCATCTTGGGTAAGAAGGGGGCAACGATGCTAGGGTCGTCGACTAGCTTGCACATGTTGTCGACAATGACGGCCGCCTTACGCTTGATGGCGGTTTCACGCTCGGCCAGACCACGGTCAAGCAGAGGAACCATGAGTGCGAGTGTAGGCTCGTGGACCTCGGTGACGAAAGTAGTGGCACCGAGCAAGTGCACGGTTTCAGGGACGTTCTCGGGCTTAGCAATACATTTGATGAGTTCAGGGATGAAGCGCTCGATATCACGGTTGACAATCAACTCGCAGATCTTCTCCATGGTCTTGTATGCACGGTCCTTGACTTCTTTCTTAGTATCCCACATAGACTCGGAAATGACAGGGATCAGCTCGGGAACACGGTACGCGAGCTGAGCCGGGGTAGTGCGGACCAGCGTGTCGATGCAGTCCAGAGCCGTCATCTTCTCGGGCCACTTCTGGGCGGTCAAGATGGAGTGGGTAATGTGCGGTAGAGCCGCCTTGACGGAGTTGGGGTTGATGGCCTCGATGATGGCAAGGGCAGCGGCGCTGGCAGCATTCTTGACAGCAGTGATCTTGTCACCGATAGCAGCCAGGACCAGGGGTAGGAGGACGACGAGGTAAGGCTCGACGTTGGGGGATATCTCGGAGTGTTGCGCAATCGCCTGGATGGCGTTGGCGGCCTTCTCCCGCAGGGCAGCATCTTTCTTGTTGGTGATTTGCTTCTTCAAAGCCTCGACGGTCCTATTGAAAACGAGTCAGCCGATTTGTTGCAGCCGACAAAATACATTATTCAGGTATAATGGTAGGTGCGACGAAAATGGAGCGATGCGAAGCCATGCCCATTACCCGCTCAGTGTGCTGAACGCTCTAGAGCTAGGATGGGATGCTGAGCCGGCTAAGCGAAATCACCGGTCGACTGAAGCCTGTCAAAAAACCGAGGCAAGCCGACGCTTGCAACACGGCGACAGACGTGACGGGAAAATTATGGTGGGAGGTACCAAAAGAAAAGCCCAGAAACGTGACACGCAGAGGGCAAAGAATCCCGCGTGTAATATAAGGTAGGCAAACGAATCTAGACACGGGGGTCTTGGGGGTTAGAAAATGTGCTTACTTTGTGGGAGCCGCCTGGTCCTCAATGGGGCCGTTGATGAAGGAGGCGAGGGCAGCGGATGCGTCCTTGGTAGCAGCAGCATCCTTGGAGATGGTGAGCTTGTTCATCAGGTCGTCGAGGACCTTGATGGATTGGGCGTTCTCGGAAGACATATTGATTGATTTTCCTCGTGATTCCTTTTGGTGTTGTAGGGAAGAGAGGGCGAGAACGGGTATCGTGGGGGTTGGTGAGATCTAGAGGAGGAATCTATCGAAGTGAATCGTTTTATCCGACCGGTCGTGATCCGTGGAGAAGAAAAGCGGAAATCTAGAGAATCTAATAGTGTCCGCGGGTGGTTCGTAGTCGAACAACGACGAAGCGCCGCACAGGTTTGGTTTGCTGACGGAGGAATCAGAAACAGAACCTGCTCTATGTCTGGCCTTTTTAAAGCAGAAACCCAAGTTGCGGGAAGACGAGCGAGCCGAGTGGAGGAACTCAGTTCTGAACTATCTTCCGGACAAGGAGATGGGGATGGATATTAGAAAAGAAAAGGGTGGTTTGAGGGGAGAGTGGGAAAGGTCAAAAGGGCCTGGAAAGAGGGGTGTGGACAAGATTTTATTTTCAGACGGTGGAACGGTGGATGCGCATTGCCTCAGAAAATTCTATCGATTTAAATTTTTTCCCCTTAGCCGTAGCCGTCCCCGATAAGGTACGACGGTACGTGTATTGCCCTGAGAGTTATCACTTATCTAAGTACCTACAGGTGGTACCTAGCATGTGGCATGTGCTAGGTTCGTTGGTTGATTGGCCGCGGGCAGTCATGCAACGCTCTACTAGGTATTTGGCCCTGCCTGCCTCAAACTCGACCGTGGAGGGGCAGAAGAAGAATTTGGTGGGATGGATGGTGGGCTGCCGTGTGTCTGGAGGGATTGTGGGGCTGGGAGCGAATCAGCACGCTGGAATTTTGTATGGCACAGGGCAGTCTGCGCAGGGTAGGGGCATCGATGGATTTTGTGGGCACCGCCACAGCAGAATTGTACCAGACATAAACTGCCCGCCCGTGTGCGATTCATTCAAGGTTGCTTCACTATCCAAATTGGAACCTTACCTAAGTACCTAGTCTCCAAGCGCTAGGCCAGATGGAGAAGTACAAACAGTAACGGTAGCCGAAGAACTGGGGAGCTGGAAGGCGGTGAGGGAAGCCGCATTTCTTACCGTAACTCACCTGCACACAACCGGCCCAAGTGTCAACTTTGAATTCCACAATTTCGCTATTCATTCATCATCTATGAAGTTTTCGTCTTAGTTTCTATGTTTTTTTTATACCTATCGTTTTCAAAGTTTCCACCTGTTAAAACCCTTACCAACTTCGCTTGAGAACCCACCTGAGAAACACCGGGCGTCGACAGACAATTTGTCTCGCCACCGCGACAGAAGTTACAGTATAATTCCACTGTCGCGCTCAAACTACTGGTAGATAGACTGCGAACCTCGGGCTCCTTCATAATCTTGCCACGCTTGCCAATTCCCGTGGCCGACATAAAGCTATCTGTATCTGAGGATTTGCCACTCGCCCAACTTGGTCTTGCCTTTAACCTATCTAGCGTAGTCGTGTACCGTTTGTATGATTCAGGGATCCGTCAATCCCGCCCTTTTCCGTTTTCTGGGGAATAGATCCAGGAACCTTTTCCCCTCGTAAACCTAGCCAAAAACCTAGCCAGCCTAGCAAAGCTGACTTGCATGAATTCCATTCACCCATGGTCGTTGCCACGTCTTAACCTCAGTCAACAACACCCAAAATTGCTATAGCCCAGGAGATCCACCGAGTATGTAGGTATTTCTAGAAGCTAACTAAAAGACAATTCGATGAATCTTTTATACCCCGTTAAAGCGAAGGGACCCCCGGCTTGGCGCGAACACCGCCCACCACCTCCCCAGAAACGGCATTGCCGAATGGGGCACTCTCGCTTCAACGTACTATGTGTAAGTACCTATCTATAGGTGTATATGCGCAGCAGCTATCTAATATAAATTTATCACCTTTCGACCCGTCGGCATCTCCCGACTAGCACGATTTAGATATTCTATTCGACAGCAAGGGCAGTCAGTGCTATCCGGAGCAGATCCGGAGGTATCGGTTGTTGAAGCCTTAACCGTGCAATAGTCCGGGTCTTATCTCCGTCCCAATTCAGCTGTCGTGTAAATGTCGAGGTAATCAATCACCCTCTGTCTACTACCTACGTAACAACTTCTCCTCTTAGCAATTCTCATAATGTAGGTAATTGGTAATTGGCATGGCATCCGCCGTGAATGATAGGCTTAATCACTCGGGGCTGTATGGTTGCATACTACTAGGTACCTAGGTAGTACTTTAGGTAGTATGGAAGTATCTTGCAAAGCGCCTTATCGATTACCATACAGGTACGGGGGGCACATGTAAGTTAGCGACGTCATTGTCTGCATCAACCCGTACGCCGCCCTCGGGGAATGCTTCCTCTGGTACGAGTTAAATAGTCTGCTACGCACACTCCATTGTTGCCGGCTCCCATCTGCAACCGAGGGAATACAAGCATGCCACAAGCCGATAGACATCCCAGAACTGTCTGACCTGGGAACGCTGCAAACCTCCCCAGTCCTCGTCCTCGTCTAGCTGGCACGATACCTGCCGTTCCATACCAGGTCTCAACCCGCCGACCTCGAACATCGCGTCCCATGCTCCACGCTGCCGCCAGGATGCTATCCGCCGACGAGATCCCGACCCTCGGCCTCTTATACAGGCACCAGAAGATGGGCCCCTCGCTCCTCAGCGCTTTCAACCATACCACTTCCGCCTACAACGACCGCATCGGCATCATCCGCGGCGACATCACAACCCTAGCCGTCGATGCCATCGTCAATGCCGCCAACACCTCGCTGCTCGGCGGCGGCGGCGTCGACGGCGCCATCCACAGGGCTGCGGGCCGCGGGCTTCTGACCGAGTGTCGCACCCTCAACGGCTGTGCCACGGGCTCCTCCAAGATCACCGACGCCTACAGGCTTCCCTGCAAGAAGGTTATCCACGCCGTCGGCCCCGTCTATTCGGACCTTTACCCACAGCGCTGCGAGACTGCCCTTCGAGGCTGCTACCAATCGGCTCTGCAGTTGGCTGTGCAAAACGGCCTGAAGACCATCGCCTTCAGTGCCATCAGCACCGGCATTTACGGCTATCCGAGCTACGACGCCGCCACCGTCGCCTGCTCTACCGTCAAGGCCTTCCTCGGCACCGAGGACGGTAACAAGCTCGACAAGGTTGTCTTTGTGACATTTGAGGAAAAGGATGTCCGTGTGTACAACAACCTTCTCCCGTGAGTTCTCCCCATTGTCGCCTCCGTTGCCCCTTTATGTTTACCCCCGCTTGCTAACCATGATCTCGATTGATGCAGTCGTTTCTTCCCGCCCGAAGATGAACCCTCTAGCGATGCAGACGATGCCACCGAAGAACAGATTATCGAGGCGGAGGCTACAGCGAACCAGCTACCCAGTGTCCCCAGAACCGACCCCTCCGACTCTGGGCATGCACAGAAGAAGCAGAAGCAGGATGGTGCGGATTGAGGAATGGTGATCGACGATGTGACGAAGACGCGTGTTTTATAACTTGACGACGGATCGCTTGCGGGGCTGGAGGCGGAGTTCCTGGTTTGCTTTAGAAGGAAAGGAGTTTGGCGAAAGGCAAGATTCTCCTGCTTGCAAGACCCGGGTCGGCCGTTGCGCCCAGCCAGATGCTTAATATGGGTGTGATTTACGAATAACGATGGATTCATTTTACGTAGCACGCGCTGGAACTTGATAAAGCCGTATTCTTTCAGAGGACAAGCATTGGACTGCTGCTCAAAGTACTATCCCGCCCTTCATCCCCATGGGGTCTACTGTTGCCATAAGGCATCTATCTTTATGCTCTTCAAAGATCTGGGTCAAACTCCTTTCCACCGACTGCTGGCGAGGTGCTGCCTTCAAAGAGTAGGGTCCAGTTTGTCAGCACAGAAACTTCCAGGCAAACCCCGACCGTGAATTCTACTTCTACCGGGGCTTTCACTATGCGGTTGCCTGTCTATAAGATACCAATCATCCATGACCTAGCCAACATCAAGCGCAACTGTACCCCAGCGATTGAACCCTCATTGCTAGCCAAGGTGTTTCGACGCGCGTGTACAGTCATATAAACTTCATGCCAAGAGTATCCCCGATCTCTAAAGGACGCTGTTGGCAGCATGTCGAAGAATCTGAACCCCGATATTCCTGCTAAGCCAGTGAGCTGCGACATCCTCAGTCACCTTGCAGCGAACAGCTCACCACAAGGAAGTCCTTCACCCTCGGATATCGCCGCACAGTCTCTCGAAGCCAGGTTCAGGGCTGTTGCCTTCATAAAGAAGAGAGAGTCATATCTTGAAGGCGAAAATCCCTACGATGACAGCTCAGCTCTAAGACGCCCAGGTAGCAGGACTGCTTGTCCAACGGTGCTGCGACCGAGCAAACCAGCAGATAGCAACAACCCGGCACAGAAATTTTTCAATCAGGTGCGTGCAAGAAAAGACAGTAGTGACCCCTATTATCCCACATCGACTTATCGCGCTCAGCAGGGTGAAAACGATGAGAACGTCCCAGAGCGACCAGACCATCCCGTTACAGAGAACAAACAACAACGAGCCACAGCCGAGTTTATACGCAGTATGCCTGTCGAAGCCCTCACAAAAACATTGGTTGCCCTAAAACACCCGATACAGAACAACTCCGATGCCGCGGTATCGCTCCGCGGAGGCGATCTCAACAGTGACTGGTGTCAACGCAAGAAACACGAACCAGAAATCACACCGCCAGACACCCCATTCGCCCAACCATCGCCGACAGTCGGGAGCAACGGCCCTCAAGACGCCACAACGCCAGCGCCGACACGGTCCGTATTCCCAGGCCTGGCAAGCAAACCCACCGCCACGGAGCGCGACACAGCAGCATACTTCGACTCCGCATCGACGCGGTTCCAGGCCCTCCCGATCGACGCCCAGCTGTCGACGCTCAGCTACCTCCGGGGGGACCCGGCGATGGACCGGGCGCGGGACCTGGGGCTGCCGCTGATGGACATGCTCCGGTGCCTGTGGTACTGCGTGCTGCTGCTCTGCGAGGACGAGAACCCGGCGCTGCGCAGCGTCCTCCGCGATCCGGTCCTCTACGCGCGCTTCCGCGATGGGCTGAACTCGAACTTCCTGGCGCCCGACGATGACTTTGTGCAGAGTGCGAGGGCACAGAACCCCTGCTTGGATGCGAGACTGAAGGATCCGTATCAGCGATGGCGTATTATCTTGGCGTTCCGAACTGTGGATTTCCCGGCCGTTGCGGAGAAGGGTGAGGGCGAAGATGCTATGTCTGGTGGTGAGAAAGGGGATGAGGAGAAGATTGAGGTTGATTCGTCTGGATTGGGGGATATGGAAATGAGTACTTGATTGTGGTTATGGTGCTAGGTTTTGGTGTGAGATTACCGAAGGGTGGAAGATGAAGTTGATGAGCTGTTCGGTCTAAGGAGAACGGGGCAAAGATGTGAGCGGATTCTGTGAGCAGGATGCCCTCATTGTCATCGTGTGTGAATCGAGGTTGGTGATAAGCAGTAGGTAGGGCCTGTCTGTCTACTATTCACAACAGAGCTCAATCGCGGCGTTATTAACACAGAATAAAAGAGGCCAAAAATGTGAACCAGTTACATCCATCTCCCATCCTAAGTATTATCTAGCCTGTTTTTCCCAAACAACGCCTCCTCCGTATCATACCCATAAACCATAGGCATCTGCCAATAGTGATCCGCATCCTGTCTCGCGACTCTCCAAGCCGCCTCGAGGGCGTCCAACAGCTCACGATCCAGGGGACCCTTCTCCAGCGCATCCAGATTCTCCCTCAGCTGCTCGAGTCTCGAAAACCCAATGACGACCCCATCCCCCTTGCCAGCGCTGAGCATAGAATGATGCGCAATCCATCGCAAGGCGACCTCGAGGGGCGGGATCCCCGCCCTCTCCGCCGCCTCGCGAATGATCCTCGCACCCTCAACAATCCCCTCGCGGAAGTACCGGCCGCGCGTAAGGTGCGCCATGGGCCCTCTGCTGCTAAAGCGGCCCTCGGCGGGATCCTCGGCCACGCTCGTGATGTTCCCCGCGAGGAACCCGCCGCCCGTGGGCGAGTAGGCGTCGATGGCGAGCCCGTACCGCCGGCACGCGGGCACGAGCTCGTCCTCAATGTTGCGGAACAGCGGGTTGTACAGCGCCTGGTACACGGTCGGCCGCACGCCCAGCCCGCGGTGCGCGCACGTCAGGGCGATCTCGGCTACCTCGAAGGCCGTATAGTTGCTCAGGCCCAGCCGCTTGAACTTCCCGGCTTTGTGCAGCTTGTCCACCGCTTCGAGGGTTGTGGCAAAGGGGATGGAGCGGTCCTCAGGGGTTATTAGTTTGGCCGATGGATGGCGGGTAAAAGGGGCGAAGGAGGGGTGGAAAGGGCGAAGTGAGAGAGAGGACTTACTGGTGCGTGTAAGTAGAATATATCAACACACTCGGTCCCCAGCTCCCTCAGCGAAGTCTCCAGCGTGTCGGCCAGGACGTCGGGTGCGTGGAGCCCCGGCCGGATGGGATATGCCTTGGTAGCGACGCGGAGCCCGCGTTCCTTCCACCGCGCCTCGCGCGTGAAGGCCTCTTGCTTTCCGCCCAGGTACAGGCGCGCCGTGTCGATCTCGGCGTGCCCCCGCGCCTGGAACATGTCGAAGGCCGCCGTGATGTTTTCGAGGCCCGTGAGCCGCGCCCCGGGCACGTCGGGCGGGCCGACCACCATGAGGCCTAGGATTACGCGGAGACCGGTCGGTTCTGACATTTTCCTTGCTGGGGTGTTGAGTCTTGCGGGGTTGGGAGCCTTTTGGAGAATTCGACAACGGGTAAAGGTGCGCAGCGAGGTTATACGTATGCCTCTCCGATACGGAACCCCTCGCGGCTAAAACCAATTCTGTATTGCCGCTACGTCTACCCATTCCGGTGCCGGGTATAGTAGGTCCTCATGGATGCGGAACATCATTCTCGGCTTTGAGCTTTCTTAGTGGTAGTATTATACAGTGGGTCGAATTGTCACCGTAGGGGTAATATCAAAGCCACTGCTAGACAGCATGTGTGATATCCTATACACTTCCTCTTGTTCACTTTCCTCTCACAAGACGATCTTCTCGAAGAGTTTCTTCGCATTCTCTGTTAGCTTATTAGACCTCAAGTCATGTCAACATATTGTAGGAACAGGGGAGACGGTGTAACAGTAACTCTAGACTCAGTTCTCCGTCAGTGGTCAATATTAGCACTCTGTCTTGACGATTCATCAGAACATAAAACTTTCTGCAACTGCTTGATGGATCGTCCGACGATGTGAGCGCTGTCAAGAATCAATTTGACATCGTCCAAAATAAAGATTCAAAGATTATTGCTTTTCTAGGAGGCCTATACATCGAAAACAAGGCTAAGTAATTGAGGTTTGTGTCTAAGGGTCATTTATCATGCTAAATAAAAACTTGGGATATACTTTTCCGTTATTTATCCTGCTTCAGGACTTTAAAAGGAGTAGAAGCCGAGGCCCTCTTCTCTCCGTGCGTGTACGTCTAAGTAGAAAGGAGATGCTGGTTTATGAATCAATGTGCATTATATATCCTCATCACAATAGTCATTTGGTAACACATTGATCAATCTAACTTTTCATCTAGGTGAGAGGGTTTCTAAATCATTTCGAGATGGGCTATTATAGCAAAGACTGTAATACCCAAAAAGAAGAAGCCAGTATTTCGTCACCAGACCCATATTCCCTACCACAGCGTCCACAATTCGCAACTCGGACAACGGCTGGGTGCCAGTGTCACACGGACCCAAGGGACTGGGACCAGATCCGAGACCCTGGGATTAGCGAATTACATATTCGTGTGCATATTCGTATCATGTAAATAATCATAGGTATGACCAGGAGGCAGAGCCTATAGGTGACCAGAGCCTCCCGTTTACCCGTATATGGCCTGATCTTCCCGAGACAGCTAGGCAGTTAAGCAAAGGCGAAGCTATTCGCACATGTAGACTAAAGACCGCTGGCCTAGCTAAATAGGAAAACAAGTCCTTCAGGAGCCCCTTTGACTCCATAGAAGCTTATTTACGGATCGAGCACTATTCCACGCCTTTGTTACAGCCAGTAAGCGACGTCGGTTCTGTTCTGGCTTATTATCACAGATGGTGGAGAGGGCGAAACAATGTCGATTAGTACACTAACAACATGCTAGGGAAGCTTGCATAGTTCAAAGCCATATTGGCATTCTGCTAGACAAAAGTCGATTGCGGTACGATAGAAGAAGAGTCACATCTAGGTGCCCGACATGGAGGCAATACTTGAATTTCTCGCAGAGCAAAGACATCGAAAAACTAGCAGGATATAAAGAAGCAGCTTGTCAACCTAGCTCACATTCCAACACAGGAGGTATTGTTTACTACAGCAGCAGGGTTGGGCAGCTTCACACTTGGCTATCTCGACATGGCGATGTCGGGGTCACGTTCCCTGCCACAAACAAGCCGCTCTACCATATGTATAGGGCTAGAACTAAGCCGCAGCAGTATGCACACACCGTACACCCTACTGTACCAAAGAAGAGGTTGCAGGAGGCTGAACCCGGATGACATCGGGCTTATCGAGAATGGGCCACGTCCTGCATCTCCATCTTCAACACGGAGACCGAAGATTCATGACGTGCTGCTGTTCGTATTGCTGGTGGTAGCACAACGTTTGACTTGGTCGTATCATTGGTCGAGACGGGGTGTCAGCTGGGACCCTCGACGTTCCACACATGCCCTTCGCGAGTTTGCTTATCTGTAGTTTCAATCATCGAGCGCTTGTCTCGTTCGATACATTCCCCAATTCGGACGGGCCAGCTTCTCCATTGGAGAAGCAGGCCAAATAGCTTCCTGAATCTGTCCCGGACACATGCAACTCTGGAAAGGTTGTGTAGTGTACATGGTAGGATTCGCGATGATGATGGTGAACAAGGGTCCCATGGTTGGCTGCGTCAGCGGGTGTTGGGGATGTCGGTGTGAGTGGACGGGATGAGGTGGTGGTGGTAAAAGTTGCAGGGTGCGCTACATGGGTAGCGCATACTTAGGTTCTGGAGATGATAGTGTACCTAGTAGCAATGGTTGCTAGCTGGCGGCCGACGACATGCTTCACGACATAACCAATTGGAATTTACAGTAAATACTTTTTGTGCGTCGGACGTCGTATTATGCTCGACCGTCTCGACGCTGGGGATTCGGTGTACGGTAATTGGATACAATCAGGTCAATATTAGGTAGTAGTACGGAGTACATCGAGTGACAAGCACGAGCTGAAGATTAGCAGTAGGGCAAGATGAGCCCTGTACCACAAATGTGCAACTTGTGACCAAATGATTTCATCTGTTTGGAGCACACCGCATTTTGAACCGTCCTACAAACCCTGTAGGTACCTTGAATAAGCAACTGGGTGGGTCATAGAGCGAGTTAGGTTCGATTCCTTCCGGCGCTATCTGGTCCTGAGTCCCGTTCTCAGCAACAAAGACATTGCACATGGCAGCGGTGCGGAGAAGGGTGAGAGGTGCGGGGAAATACATCTATACCTACTCTTCCTACCTAGGTATGTAGAGTCCTATGTAGGGCGGGTACTGTCCTATCCCACCTGCATGTAGTATGTTCCATCGCGAGCGCCTCAGGCATCCATCCCATTTTGATATATATACCGGCAATGGACAAGATCTTAGTTGGGAATAAACGCATTGCCGTTAAATATATATGCCGTACGGTAGGCGGGTAAGGTACGTACTAGTAATAGTAATAGTAATATATATTAGGTTAGACTACTGTACGTAACTCGAGTGACAGCAGACGGCGTTTCCGGGGACGTCGATCAATTGGCCCATGTTCTAGATCACCAGAACAGACCAGAACAGCAACCAGAACAAAACTAGAAGCGCTTTTCGCTTGTCCCTAGCATTCCCCGCACCCCCCCACACCGTTCTGCTGAGCAGGATGCTGAAGTGCACCGCGCTAAGCCCGCTAGAGCTACTTGTTCTTCCCCGTGGGCAGGGCGTGTACAGTACTAATTGTCCAGGGTCCAGGGTGCCGGGCCAAGGGCCAAGGGCCACTAGGTACAGTACTTACACCACTACAGAACCCGGGTGGTGGTGAATGGGTGAATGGTGAATGGTGAATGGTGAATGGTGAATGGCGATGGCCGGCTGAAAAAGGGACGATGACGCCCTCTCTGCTTTTGTCAGATCCTTTTCTTCTCCTACTCTCCCCTCCCTCCCCCCTCTCAGCATATGAGCTACCTACCGTTTCCTGCCTTTCTCTCTACTCTCCTCCTCCTAAATCGATGTTGTTCACCTAGGTACTCACCTACTTAGATTGCTGGTCCTATATATACTTACCTACCTAAGCGTACTGTCCGGAGTCACGCGGTCGTCTGTGGCCAGGCCAGATCCGGGAGAAGAGCAACGACGACCTACGAGATGGCTTACGCTCACGGCGGCCTTGACGAGTCCAACGTCTTTCCTCCTCACCATGGCATGTCCACCAGCACCTACTTGGCCACGCGCCTCAGCTCGCTCAAGCCGCCCATGAACGATGCCCCCAACCCCATCCGCCTCTTAAGGATGCTCAATCGTCAAAATTGGGCTTTCTTCTTCATCGCCTTCGTTGCTTGGGTGAGGCCATCTTCCCTACCTACATAATCTAGCATGGACCGTTCAACATGTGCTAATGATAGGCTTGGCGCTCCGTAGACCTGGGATGCCTTTGACTTTTTCACCGTCTCCTTGACAGCCTCGGATTTGGCTGAGACGTTTGGGAAAGATGTCACCGACATCACCTGGGGTATCACGCTCGTGCTCATGTTGCGGTCCGTCGGGTCCATCATCTTCGGTATTGCCGCCGATCGCTACGGCCGCAAGTGGCCCTTCGTTGTCAATAACCTGCTCTTTATCGTTCTCGAATTGGTGAGTTCATCGACTTCTTTAAATAAACTCTCGGCATACGCCCGTCGGAATGGGTAGCCAAGAGACGCTACCGGCAGTGCACCCGTCCATCTCACATTTCACATCACTTGGCGATACTTGGCGCAGTCTTAGCAAAAGCTTCGCATCCCTCATTTCAAATCCCTGCCAAAACGTATAGTGTAGGTCGGTTGGCAAACGAGCCAGCCAGCCAATCATACATACCCTCAAGTTGTTATACTCACCTTGAACGACCGTCTGAAACAACGGACGACTAAACTGACACGAGAACTTTACAGAGTACTGGCTTTACACAGACATATGGCCAGTTCCTTGCCACTCGTGCGCTTTTCGGCATTGCCATGGGCGGTCTATATGGCAACGCTGCCGCGACCGCCTTAGAAGACATCCCCGATGAAGCCCGTGGTTTGCTGAGTGGTATGTTGCAACAGGGTTACGCGTTGGGCTATCTTTTGGCCGCTGCCTTTGCGCGCGCTCTCGTGAACACGACACCTCACGGCTGGCGACCTCTTTACTGGTTCGGAGCAGCGCCTCCTGCCATCTTCATCGTCTGGCGGCTGTTCCTACCCGAGACCAACACCTACATCGCCCACCAGGAACTGCGCCGCGCCAACGGAAGCATTGGCAAAACCTTCGTGAAGGAGGGCAAGGTTGCGCTCAAACGTCACTGGCTCATCCTCATCTACCTGGTCCTTCTCATGGCCGGCTTCAACTTCATGTCCCACGGTTCTCAGGATCTATACCCTACGTTGCTGAAGAACGAGTTCGGGTTTAATGCTAACCAGGTCACCGTCACCCAAGTAGTTGCCAACGCAGGTGCTATTACGGGAGGCACTATTGTTGGGTTCTGCTCTCAGATCTTCGGTCGCCGGTTCAGCATCATCATCATGTGCATTATCGGCGGTGCATTGCTCTACCCCTACGGGTTCGTGTCGAATGAAAGAGTTATCGCCGCCGCCTTCTTCGAGCAATTCGCTGTTCAGGGTGCCTGGGGAGTAATCCCGGTTCACCTGATGGAGCTTTCGCCTGGCGCGTTCCGTACCTTCGTCGTCGGCACAGCTTACCAGCTGGGTAACCTCGTCTCGTCGGCCAGCTCCACCATCGAAGCCACGATTGGTGAGCGCTTCCCCCTCCCTCCATTGGAGAATGGAACGAAGAGGTACAACTACGGCATTGTCATTAGCATCTTCATGGGCGCCGTCTACGCTTACGTCATCGTTCTCACCATCTTGGGCCCCGAACACTTGGGAAGAAACATGGATGTCGCCTACGATGCCGACGCTGCTGAGGCAACCGGTCACAATCTATCCGAGAAAGTTGTAGAGAATGCTCGTGATGCATCTGTCAGTGAAGATGGTGATGTGGAGAAAGGAACTACACATCATACACAATAGAATTCCGGCTACACCTAGAAGGATACACACCAGTGGTTGTGAGCTCTCAGCGTCGAGATGCTCGGCATCAAGGTGACGCATTACTATCAGTAACGGAGAAAAAGGCGACCTCAGAAAACTTTCTGGAATTTTGAATTCGTTTGAATTAGGATCAGTTCGATGCGATGATCCCACGACCGAGTGCCAATACATCACGCACCCTGGAGCACTCAACGCATGTTTGGGAAATGACTTTGACGTTTCATACCCCGAGTGCCTACTTTCATACATACCTATATTTATATATACTAGGATACATTTCGCTCGCATGACAATGCATAACCAAAATATGAATCACTTAGCCTATAGTAGCCGAATTCGGCGCACTACTTTTAAACTGGTTTACTCAGCTGCGTTACTAAATCGCTTACTGACCGATACGGTTATCTCGTGTAGTATGTCGGCCATATCCAATGGAGCCTGATATTGATGAATGAGTCGTGGCGAGAACCTAAGGTCGTCAATCCTAACCAAGCAACGCATTTCAAATCTAGCTTCGAAGAGAAGGAATATTAACTACTTAGGTCACTATATTACAGACGCCATATCCCTCGACGTTATATGAATGAATGACAAGTCTCTCCACTTCCGCAGCTAGGATGTTTCCTCCCCCGTTACTCGGTTCGCATCATCTGTTGGCCCGTTTTTCTCTTCATTCTTGTCATCATCGTCTCCGTTGATAGTCTGTGTCGAAGGTTGAAATTCCTTTTCACCGTTTGGCTCGCCCTGCTCCTTTTGCTTGTCCACTACACCTGGTTCCTTTGTGTCCTGTCCCTCAGTCTTCTTGCCATTCGCCTCGTCACTTCCACCCCTTTTCTCCTTTTCCTCCTTACCCCGATTACCAACACCAACACCATCCTCGCCCTCACCCTCACCCTCACCGTCATCATCATCATACCAACCAGGCAAAAGCTCATTATCCGCCTCCCCCTCATCGACGTCGTCATCGTCCTCGAACCCGCGCACCAGCCTCCTCGCGGCCTCGCGTCCGACGACGGGGAGTTTCCTCACGCCCTTCGCCCTCGCCTTCTCGGGCACGACTTTCGGATCCAGAAGCCCGACCTGCACCAGCACGCTGGCCTGGTCCCAGTACACGTGTTCATGGTACAGCTTGCCGCCGCGCAGTGTGACGATGCTCACGACGGCGACCTCGACGCGCCGGTTCGTGGGCGGCACACCGGGTAGTATCCATGGCATCTCCTGGGTGTGTTTGAACGACACGTGCAGCTCGTCGACGACGCGGTCCGCGCCCGCCGTGCGCGACACTAGCGTCAGTTTGGTGGATTCCGGGTTCGTGGAGAGGAAGTAGTCTGCGTAGAACCGCCGCAGCTCCTGCGCGCCGATGCCGCCCGATAGCGTCGGGAAGTACGTGACGTGCGGCGACTTGTGCGTCGTGTATGTTGACATGGTCTGTCCTAGATTACGAGTGTAGAATTTCCCTGTCGCGGAAAACATCAGCTTCTGTTCCTTCT
This sequence comes from Xylaria longipes, assembly GCA_025201785.1. Classification (NCBI taxonomy): domain Eukaryota; kingdom Fungi; phylum Ascomycota; class Sordariomycetes; order Xylariales; family Xylariaceae; genus Xylaria; species Xylaria longipes. The sequence continues at coordinate 367,645 of MU619704.1, read as the reverse complement.
CTCCTTCTCCCCTACAACTGTCAATCCAACCAAGCAAAGCCCGACCAAGAAACAGGGCCCCCCTTTAAAAAGGAAGGAAACTCACCCTCCAAATTCCTCTCCACAACCCCCTCTAGCTCGACATCGATCCGAAACGCCGTCCTTAGCGCATCCAAACTCCGACTCCAAGCCAGCTCCGCAGCGACAGGCTCATACTCATCGAGGTCCCCCTCGGCAAACCCGGCGGCAGCCCCATACCGATAGCACGGATAGTTGGTCGGGTTCCCGTTGACGACGGCGACGCCGCCGACGCCGACGCCAGCAACGGCGCGCTTCACGACACGCCTCTTGCCCTGGATGCCGACCATCTGGCTGTGGTTGACGACGCCGACCTCGTCGCCGACGAGGTGCGAGAGGACCCTAATACCGCCGGGGAACGCGCCGCGCGGGTCCGGGACGCGCGTCGGGTAGTACGCGACGAGCGCGGCGAGCTTGAACTCGGGGTTGTTGTCCCTGCCGTGCCAGAACTCGAGACACAGGCTCGCGGCCTCGCCGAAGGCGACGACGGCGAAGGTCTCGCAGGGCCCGAGGCCCGCGACGTCCCTCAGGCCGGCCAGCCGCCGGCGGTACTCGTCGTCGCTGCCGGGGCCCTCGCCGAGCCCGAAGTACCGCACCACGGCGAAGCCCTCGTCGCGCAGGGCGCGCAGGTAGCCCTCGTCGAAGTCGTCGCTGTCCGACGTCACGAAGAGCTTGCGCGGGCCGCGCGGGAAGGAGCCCGAGAGGAAGCCCTGCTCGTTGTGGTTCGGCCCGCTGTTCTCGGACAGGATGACGGCGTTGCGGTTGCGCGTGTCGCGCTCCGGGAACGCGGCGTCGATGAGGTTGGGCACGTTGATGTTCATGGTTTTACATCTACTTCCGTTTAAGGGTGCGCGAGGGAATTATTATTATCGAGCGAGGGTATTTTGTCTCCCTTGGTCTGCTCAAGACGGTCTTAAGGATAGATAGATGTTTGACTGTACACGATGTGTGGCAGATAGATAGATAGTTGAACTGATGACTTCACGATATTCCGGGTAAGAACTAATTAGATATCTAAATTGGAATTTCGTACAAATCAATTCGACTTATTGCATTTTCAACCAACCCTTCTTTAACCCAAGCAGGCGAACGATCGTAGGTATGATATAACATCTGTCGATAGTACGCGAGGTGGAAACAGGTTCGGCGTCGGGATGACGTCAACGCCCGCCCCCTCGTTCGTATAAGACGACCCGGCCGGGGATGTACATCTCGGTAGGTAGTCACTAACTGTGTTATGTTATACTTACCGAAAATAGATAGGATTGAAAAATAAGGCGTAATTGGATGGAGAATGTTAGTAAAATCGGATTTAAATCCCCGCTAGAAGAGGCCTTGGTCTTGATGTTTTGACGTTGCCAGTGGACCCGCGCGGTACGGCTCATCTTTGCCAAGCGTCGGAAAGGGCACGGTGAAAGCCTGATTCCCCCGCCGATGGGCTCTAAGTTACCGAGGCCAATATGGAGCCGGCCGGGACATTTCTTTTGGAATGGAATAGCTGTAGATGCCGCCTTACTGATTGGTTGGTTTCCAACGTCCAATTCATATTATAATTACTACCGACTCATTCTCAGCTATCACAGGAGACTATCACCACTACCATTCTCCCCAAGCCCCTTACCCAGTCTCTCCAGCAGACCCTTCAACTCGTTCACCTCGGATCTCAACTGTCGTATCTCCAGCACAGCCGCGTCATCCTCAACATTGGCCTTGCTCTCGCCAACCTTCTTAGCCCAGCCCTCGCCCTCGAAATCAATCTGGTCTCCCATCTGCTCCCACTCCTCAATGGTGTCGTCGTCTTCCTCGCCCCTCTTCCTGTTCCTGCGAACCTCCTTTGCCATGCGAACTTCGAACAGGGCCGCACAGAACAGCAGTGGCGAGTAGATGATGGCCATGACGATGTCGTTCAGTCGTTCATACTGCTTCTTGGGCAGCCACCACTCGAAAGGAATGATAAGGAGGAAGACCTCGATCAGGTTGAAGGGGGCGATGAAGACATTCTCATCGGGTGCTCGGACGAACTGCATCGTCCGCTGAGCAAAAAGTGCGAGATACTCGTCGTCGGAGTTCTCGTAGATATCTTCATACGCGGAATTATACAAAGCAATGAGCACGTTCAAAAGAACGACCTACGCGCGGCAAGTTAGTCTCCTAGAGTAGTAGATTCATGATGTCGTGGAGTTGGGTCGGGGCGGATAAGTATCTACATACCATGACAATGAAGGTGAATAGATAGTAAAGAATGATTCCGAATGGTGGACTGAACCGCTCGAAACCAGTAAAATCAGGGCTCTGCATGATCGCATTGGCCATCGCTTGTAGGATGAAGATGGTGTCTTCCCTGGCCATGTCATCTGCGTAGTCCATGCCGAGGAAGGCCTGGAGGAAGCCAATGATAACGACGATGAGAAGCGCAAAGAAGATGATGCTCTCTTTCATCATGACTTTCAGTACAACCAACATGGCCCCGAAGAAGCGGAACGAGTCGAGATACAGAAGAAGGCGGGCCCAGAACATAGGAGCCGTGAACGCGAGAAAGTTGTAGCTCAATGAATTAAACCTCTCACGCTTCTCAGTATCATCGGGCCCATGGCTCAAGGCCACCAAGCGCAAACTCAAGGAGACCATCAAGAGCGAATACAAGGTATTGTTGAATGCATTCCAGAAGCCGAGGATATGATAACCGGCCTTGTAGAACTTGGTGAGCTCGTCGAAGATGAAGCCAAAGGTGAAGAAATACAGGAGTATCTCGACAGAATCGAGGTCACCTGTTGGATTGATGGTGTTGATGGCACCGGTGTAGAGTGCTAGGTACACGACAGATGTTATGAGCAGAAAAGCGTTTTGGTAGATGGGTGCGCGCATGCGGTCTGGGTCGAGATGGGAAAACAATGACGTGTTGTCCCGTTCCTTGTAGTCAACAAAGCTAGCAGGGTCGTCTTCATCCTGCACAAGCCAGCCCTTCCAAAGATAACTCAGGCATTTTTGATAGCCCGAGGAGCCGATGACGCGCAAAGCGTGGAGATCGACGGCCTTTTCAATGACATTGAGGGGCGGCGTGGGCTCTCCGTCAATAACGATCGAATACCGCTTCAGCAGAACCGAATGGAGCAGATATGTCATGTCCTCTTCGGCCTCGATGCTAATTCTCAGTCAATCACAAGGCATGTGACTCATGCAACAATGGAGAGCACGCTTACATCTGTTTCGCGATGACCTCGCAGGCCGTGGCGCGGAGTTGGTGCAGATCGGCATCCCAGAGCTCGCACAGGGCTTGGTGCTTGAACCAACGCTTCGCGACCAGCAGGCAGTAGACGACGCATTGCCTATTCTCAGCGCCGCCCGCCTCCTTTGCAGCTTTGATGACCTTTTGGGTGATGACTTTGCTGTGAGGTTGGGTGATCTGGTGCTCTTCCAATTCGCACGGAACACACTCCTGGACAAGATAGCGCAAGCGGAGGGCGACCTTAGTCACCTCGGGAGCGGGAATGGCGGACTGGATGGACGGATCCCGATGCAATGGCAGCACTAAAAAGAGAGGCCGAGAGCCATCAGTCATCGAGTCCCTCGCGCGACACATCGAGAGCCAAGCAACTTACGTCGTCGTCGAGACTCTAGAATGGATCGCTCGCGATGGCTATGGTTATGGGCCGGGTGACGGTCCCAACCAAGCAACCTACTCCAGCTGAAGCGTCCCATCCTAAAGCGTGATGCTCAATTCCTGATCCTGGCCTTTGATACCAAGCTTGATCGTCGTAGCTGGTCTAGGAGGACCGGAGCGTGTGCGGCAGCGCAAACAGGGAGTGTTTTGCGAATGAAGGACAAGGAATACTCAGGAAGTGCGAGGCAGGCTTGTTATAGGCAATGTGGCGAGCTGAAGCCAACAATAGCAGACACGGGATTGGACGATGTCCTCGCTTCGTGCCGCGGACGAGAATCTCAATACCTTAGGGAAGTGGGAAGAGCGAGAAAGCTTGGCGCAATGACGTTGTTCATGTTTACCAGCACTGAGCAAACAGCTACCCCGGTCCGCTAGCTGGGTACCTATACGTACCTAGGTACCTACTTAGGTATAGGTAGGTACTTAGTGTGTGCAGGTGGTCAGTTTTGTGTCGGCCTTTATATCAAGTTAGCTAGGTGCTTAGGTAAGGAGAGAAGCCATAATACACACCTTGATATCGAAATACGAAAGACATTTTAAAAATATATTATTTGAAAAATAAAACTATATTATCGTAAGCAATTAGAAGATGGGACTTTCATTACTTATGTACCCATCTGCAACACTACGCGCTAACCCCGGCAGGCTTAGATTGATGCACCGGGATCTTCAAGCCAAGCTGGAAACTTCCAGTTTTGGGGTTGCATCGATAAAACGTTTCCATCGTAGGTAGGGCCTACATACCACATTTACGAGATCCTTGCCATGTCTCCAGGGCTTATATCTTCAATGCCCGGTCTCATTTATAGTTCGGTCTAAGCTTACTATCCCCAAAGTTTGCCCGCTTTTCTGTATAATTAATGCGATGGACAATGCCTTACAAAACAGCATGCATCCGTAGTATGCTCACCTCGCTGAAGTATAGAGTGCCGCTCGAGCTGCGGTTTCAGTGCGAACTTCATGTTAACATGGACATTGCTGTACGTTCCAGCGTAGGTATCCGGATATCAGGGAGTCAGCCAGAAGAGCAATACATAAACAAGTGAACATACACAGCATTACGCCCACAACTCCCCGAATATGACACCACAAAGTATCAAATATTAGTGGTTCCAATATAGTTAGAAGCATGGGTTACGAAGGTTTGCATTGGGGGTATCGTCAAGTTAGCCTCTTTTATAGTAAGACATCTACTGTCGTCATTCCTAAATTCGAAAACGCCGAATCCAAAAAACCACACTGAACGCCTTCTGCCATGCGATTTGAGATTGAGATGTCTTATCCGGGACAACCACAGCACTAGAAATCCATAGCACTGAAGTAAAAAGAATTAGCAATCGTACCACGCAATCATAGCCCAGACACGTGAAATCCGACAATCACAGTCGTGAGAGTCGCTGTGATTCTGCCCGAGGGGAAGGGAACGTACCTTTCGCCGACGCCGTCGTCGTCGCCAAAATCGTCATCGTCGCCGTTGTCGAAATAGGCCTCGGCGTTGTAGTCGCCGCCGTCCTCGTCCTCGGCGCTGTCGTAGTCGTCATCCTCCGCCTCCATCTCCTCTTCTTCCTCGTCGTCGGGATCGCCGACATCCCCATCCTCGTTGTCGGCGTCCTTACCGGCGCCCTCGATGCGGGCCTTGCGCTCTTCCTCGGTTTCGTTCTCCCGACGCCGCTGCGACCGACTCCCGCCGAAGATTTCTTCGTCGTCGTCGCCGTCGCCGTAGGGGTCGTGCTCATTCTCGTCGTCATCGTCGTCGTGAAACCTCCGTTTCCGGCTCCTGCCCGCATTCTCCTCGGTCTGGAAGCCACCCTTGGGCCCGCTCGTGTCTCTGCCGTCTAGCGTCGCCCACAGCTCCTCCGGAAACAGATCCTTGACCCACGGCCGAGTGTCCCTGAGCTTGGGCAGGGTCCGCGTGTCGTCGACGAAGCGGTGGCTGTACATGGGGACGGAGAAGAAGGGGTCGATGGTGGCGCGGTTCTTGACGCCGTACCGCGCATTGATCTGCGACCGGCCGTGACGAGGAAGAACGGGGTCCTTCATGGACTGAAACTCGCCGTTGATGTGACGATGGGTGTATAACGGCGCATTGTGGTATGCGCGGCGGAACTCGACGAAGCAAGCGACTGCGCGCTCCTCGAAGGGGGTCGGATGGGGAGCGACGGGAGGTTTGTAGAATTTCTGGGGGGTGACATGTCAGTAGAGCGGACGAGGCGTGCGACCGGCTGCTGGTGTGCGGGACTGTACCGGATAGGTCTCCTGGGGTTGGTCGTTGACAATGAGGCTGGGATCGTCGCCGCCGGGCATTCCAGGGGGCGCCGGCTTGCCGCGACTGCCACCTCGGCCACCACCACGGCCGCCTCTGCCACCTCGCCCAGACATCTCAGCACATGAACGCACAAAATGTAGTTCCGCAGTGTGTAGCCACTTTTCGAGGTCGAATGCGGCGGGGCGTTGGCGTGACGTGGGAGAAAGAAAAAAGATTGGGAACCGGGTGAGGGATGTCTGCGAGACTATCGATCGAGATACCTCTGACTGCTGCTCAAAATTTTGGCGGGGACTTTAGTTACCTGATAGACCCCGGGTGTGGCTTTGCACTGGTGGGGGTGGCTGGTTTGTGACACATGCCCCACTACCTAGGTACCTAGGTACCTAGGTAAGTAAGTACCTACCTAGGTACCTAAGTAAATTAAATACAATACCTGCCTCTTTCTGGTCTGGTATCGATGTTGGTATTGGTTCAGTAGCCATACGCATGTGAGGGAGCCTTAGCATTGCAAGTCTAGCCTACGACCTCTTGAGGTCGCCATGGTTCCGGGCTCGTCGGGGCCCTCATCCTCTTCTCGAATTTCTTCAATTATTGTTTCGAAATTGATCAGCCAGCATCATCAGCTTCTCCTGCAACATCATGTCATTTATAGATCTTCATCGGGGACACATAGCGTCTGTCAGCTGCGTTCTCCTCAGTAAGGTTACGATGACCTTCGGGATTTCAAGGCGACGTAAACAAACGAGGGTGGATAGTCCAAAAATATATGCTATCTAAAGGAAAACACTGAGACTATTCCCAGGCACTATGACAATAGCTTGTGGAATTGAATTCCTATTTCGAATGAATGTTGGAAGATAAGAAGGACTGCCTTGCCTGGCCGAGATAGGACTCGGCATGAACACAGCGACGTCTTAAAGGATGCGGATACAGTACAACTAAGCCCCCCCTCGGAATATATCTCGCGCCAAAGTAGTGGGCAATGCTTATAAACGTGGTATTGTCGAAATGGCACTATGGTACCCCAATCGGCGTATTATCTAAAAGCAGTTTAGGAGCGAAAATGAGCCGAGAAGAGGAGCAAACAATACGGAATCGTGCCACTCAGCAGATATCTAGAGCAACTGTGGTATGATCAAGATACCAAGCTGCCAATGTGTTCAAGACACATTCAGGAGATAAGTATTAGGACAGCCCAAAAATTTCATTCGGCCTTTCATAATCTACTCTAGTTATCGTACGCCATCAGTCTCTATTTTCTCTTATAGCCATAGCTATGGCAGCACTCGGCGTGGCTCGCAGCTCGAATCACGATATTCAGTTTTGCTAATGATCAATCTGACAACTCTGACAACCCTAAGCGCACATTCAACCTCTACATGGAGGCCGATGGGGCGAAGGATCCTCATGATCCAAAGAGTAACCTTTCTCAGATGCTGGGGGCAACCTTCCCAATAATTATCCGCATCTAGGAAGAGAGTGGCGACTTTATCTAAATACAAACGAGCACTATATAACGTGTTGCAAGATATAATAATAACAATAGTTGCTTAAGGCGACCACTCCAGCGAGCCACGCACCAATTATCAGTCAAAGCATCATACCTTGTAATAAAACAATGCATTTTCTTTGTTTGTCTGAGCCGAAAGCGTATTAAGATTCAATACTGGTTTACACTCTTTACCTAGGATACACTCGACGTAGATTCATCGCATTCAGTGTCTACTTTGCCCACTCGGTGCATTCTTCACGTTAAGATGCTACGAGCGAGCGAGCGAAAGAAGATCAGGGAGGAGAATATACAGCGCCTCACAGGAGAGCAATCCGAATATTTTACTAAACATCACAATTTCGAATTCGAGCGGCGATTAGGCTTAGGTTCAGGAGCCGTAGCCCTTCTCTTCAAAGAATTGGAACGTGAGGCGCCAGAGACCAAGAAAAGAAACGTTGTCGTCAAATTTGCATTTTCCGAGTATGAACATAGAAACAGGCAAGCCGATGACGAGATTGAAAACGAGCTCAAGTGGCTCAAAATGCTGCAAGGCCCTGAGCATATTGTCAAGATACTGGGCAACGAGCTAGACAGGTCCAAAGTTTCGCGACCTGCGCTGGTTTTGGAGTACGTTGAGTATGGCAGTATACAAGACCTCTGCAAGAGGATGACGGCGCGGAAAAGCCCCCTCCCGAATAGAGTTCTCTGGAGCATGTTCCTCTGCCGTAAGTTGCCTATATTACTTGTCGTGCATAAGTGATATTGTAGACGTTGAAAAAGCTAACCTTAGAGCAGTCATTCGAGCTTGCGTCGGCTTCGCGTACCCCCCTTGGCAGGATGGAGAGCGAGAGACGATCCCTACAGACGGAATTAAGAAGCCTTCTTCAATTATTCACAATGATCTGCACGATGAAAACGTGTTGATAGGCGACTTGATGCCAGATGTCATAGAGCATCGGCATGCTCCCATCCTCAAGGTGCGGACTGATTGACATGCTAGGGCGCAAACCTTGTATTTCTATCAAGCTGACTAGGGACGGCCAGGTGATTGACTTTGGCAAAGCGATGGTAGTACCACCTGGAAATGGGTGAGGAACTATTGACCCGCATCCAAATGCCATCCTCCAACTAACACGGGGCTTTTCTCACTCAGGGTAACGGCAGACCAGACAAATATACAAGAGGCAGCTAGGGTAAACAGGTTGATCTTGTCCTTGGTGTTATCGCCTAGCTAATAATAACCCTTTATGTAGATAATTACCGGTGTCGTCGCTATGAAATATTCGACACTGAGAGATGAGAATATGGAAGTTGACATTCCCGATGAAACCGGAAACGTCCGCAAGATTGTAGCATTCACTGACCCGGCCCTCCGCGACAGTTCCGGTCTGCTTCCAGCCTTGCAAAATCTGCTTCTGCTATGCCAGGCGGCGAATCCGAAGGATCGACCGAGTCTCCAGTATGTCTTGAACGCGTGCGAGGATGCAGTCAGAACGCACACTGCTCAGAGCTACACTGGAATAGCCAACTATGACAGCACATTGGAGAGCGATGACTCTATTCGAGGCACGATACAGCAGATAGTGTTCAATGCAGATGTTTAGTTTTGAAACGCGGCAGTTCCTGTTGATTGTCTCAGGACAAACACACCTAGTTTGGCTACTTTGGTATCTCTAACACCCATGTTTAGAATTCACGGCCGCATATTCGAGCCCTCTTAGTCATTATATTATTTGAGCACTATAGTTACTTTTACTTGCCGTGGCATTCATGTAGCTTGAAGTTTAAAATTTTGTGTGGGAAATAGTAGTTTTAGAACTTTTCTTACGCTTTAATGTTGTTCTCTTTTTCGAAGGTATACTACTCTTCATTAATTGTATTCAATATAAGCATCTTCCACTTCCAGGAGCCACTGCTTCTTTAACAATAACACGGATACGAGCATCAATGAATTGCTTATGATGAAATAAACGTAGCTATGATGACTTTGTATCCAAACAAAGCTAAGTCTTATAGCCATGCAAGCTATATACCTCGTTCGTGAAAAGTGTAATTATTAGTTTTAAAAAAGATATATATTACATATTACGTCTGATTCCACAGATCCGACTAGTTCTCCTCAGAAGGGGGTTCTGGGGGTTCTTAGAGGTCTGCACCCACCCATGCATTTGCGTCGGGATCCCATTGAACCCAGAGATCAGCTGTAAGCGGCGTGAGTTAGCTATCCGTGATCTTCTATACATTATGAGAGGCCCCGAGTTTGAAGTGGCCGTGAAAGAATATTCGGAGATCGGAAATCACCGTTACGAGAATCAGGTATCCGGGCCTCTGGCCTCCGGCGTCCGAATAGTGTAGTCTAGATAGGGAACGATAAATATCCGGGAACCACTCACCATGAGGCCCGCCACGCACATTGGGCGAGACGTACTCCGGTACCCGAAAGTCCCAAGAATCGGCCCATCTAGTCGCGTGATCATTCGGGTATTGGGTCCTCAGGCGTACCCGTTCATCTTGGAGAAGCTTACCACACCTGAGGATCTCAAAAAGCCACGGTCCACACACGGTGCTTCTAGCATGCCCGAAATACTCGACCAGGTTAGACGCCATGTTGAGATAATCAAATTGCATAGCCGCGTATCCGCTCCCAATGTTTTGAAAGGGATTTCCCACCAGGGGGGGGGCGATGACGGTCTCGTCTGTCTGGGACTTGATACTTCGCCTTTCAATGACCTGGGTTTCTGGATTCACGCCCTGAGCCATCACACTTGGTCTTATACGGCCCCCTTTTAAGAAAATATATTCGGACGATTTTTTGGTCAAGTATGCTGTCCGCATGGGACATGCCGCCAGCATAAGTAGGCCTGTTTGGATACTCCTTAGAACGGTCATCTTGGTAGTATACCGTGGAGGATGTAGGTGTATAAAAAGACGCATACCTATGGCAGAGTAGACCCAGGCTTTATTATCATGGGGCGGGAGCTTTTGTAGAAACGCCGCCGCATCGTCCCAGGGGAGGGCATTGACCAGGAAATTTGCCTCCACGGCGCATTGTATTTCATCGTGGTCTCTGAAGACACGAGCGAACGGATTCAGGGCTGACCGCATAGCACTAATGTCTCGAATTAGTGGATTTCCATTTGACAATATGATAACCGTTCGGGCCGATCTGGAGCATCCGGTGCAAAGAAAACAGTCTGCGTGGGTCCATACCGACCTCCACCTACCGCCAAGGCTGGAAGTACTTACACATCACTCCACTGGGGAAAGGATGGAAGGTAAAAGTTAGCGCAGCCTCCATCTAATTCAGTCTATCTAGTTCAAAAAGGCGACCCAACGCGGCCCCTCGTTCGCTTCACTCACCGGTGTTGTCCACCATTGGTTCAGTGCCTGGTCATACCAATCTCGGCGGAAGCCGACCCATAGGTCCATTCTCTCGTCCCACTCCTTTATTAATTCTTTTTCCAAGTTGTTCGCGTAGGTTACATTCCTGTCGACATGCACTACACCCCATACTCCCGGCGCTGGTTCTTCGTTGGGGGCTGTGAAGGATTAAGAGTTAGAAACTTCCGTTTATAGTAAAAGCTTTGAGTCATGCATAGTGTGTTTCGGGCTCAGCAATACTAACTGTAAGACACGAAGAGTGGAGCAATATGGTAATTGTTGTCGCTCTTCCTGGGAATCGTTGTATTATCCCAAAACGATGAAGATAGCAGCGTGGAAGCCCACGTAGATGGGATGCGCCACGTTTTGAATCTGTGAGTGGGAGAAAACGAAGGGTGCTTTAAATTCAACTTAGAGTTACCCCGGAATCCCGGCCATGTCATATGTTTAAGGCTGAGTGGCAACCCGGGACCCGCTGTATTAGAAGTCAGCAATGTCGCATGAGCAGCGGCGATCTGAGTGGTTTTTGTTGGTGCAAAGCACCTCATATACTGCTCGATTTTCAAACGCTGCACCTACGCGAGTCTTCTATGACGCCACCAAATACCGCCTTTTCAAAGGCCCACCCTATCTCTGCTTCACCGTCGTAGTCCACAAACTGTTGTTTTCCAAAGTAAGCATTTCCTCAGACGCCGTATATGTATATGTATGTATATGTACGATGACCATGCGGGCGTGTATGGGATGATATTCTTACAGGTTCCCATTCTGGGCGTGCGTCGTTCTTTATGTCCAGATGATTGTTCATGTCGGCAGAGTCGTGTGTCATCCGCATAAAGTTGATATGATGCATGAGTTCGTGCAATACCTAAACTCATCGCTGGTCAATGGATTGATTCCCGTGCAAATCGCCACAGGTGAATCCAACCTACAGTGATGACCACGAGGAGAGTAATCAAACACCTCTCCGAGAGGGTGATTTTGTTTCCACATAGAAGCCTCAGAAAGACGACACTACACGAGAATATGAGTCGTTGCGGTGCTCTTGTGTAGGGGTCGAGGCATTTTGAGAGGAATATTCGGAGTGTCGAGGGGCAGGAGCTATTCAACCCGTGTGGCTTGTAAGGACATACCTACTCTATTGATATTAGTCCCGACTTCGCCGGGTCGGTCATACCCATGACAGGCGAGTCGGGGTCGTCCTTGAGCGTCCATTTCGCATGGGCGAGTATAGTCTCGAGTCTAAATCGCCATTCTGGTAGCTTCTGAGGTATATCAAAAAAAGATGGTTTATTCAGTGCCTGACACGCGAGTCTGTCTGCGTCCCGCGACAAGAGGACACGGGCACCATCGTAAGGCGGGTCCGCACGGACGTTGCTCCAGTAGTCAAGACGGCCGTATAAGATGGTCCATAGCCTTCGGTATGCTCGTTAGCCGGTGGTGATGTGGCAGAGCGCTGTGAAATGAGGCGTAGCGATCTGAATGAACCTACCAGGGATGCTCGTCATCGACAAGGGCGTTCAGCATTCGGTTCGCCAGCTCCAGAATGACGCTAAGCTGGGCCCATACCTTGGGGTCGTCGACGCTCCATCGCAAACCCAAAGCACGATCATGGCCATCCTCGGGATCCCACCACCTACTCTTTCTGAAGAACCTGAACCATTTCGGCTCGTCTACCTTGATCCTTTCGGAATGATAGACTGCCATAAGGGCCTCATCGTTGGTGGCGTAGCGGACGCCAGTGAGGCGATGGGTGTCGCCGATGACGGAGGAGGGGTCGTCGCTGTCGTCGCTGACCTTACTGTGGCCGCCCAGGACCTTGGGGAATCTCGGGCCAAAAGAGACGTAACGATTCAAGGGGCCGACTTGGAATGCGTAGATCTTCAGTCGGCACATTTGATTCAGCTCGGAGTAGAACAGCCTGTCCTCGTGGAGTCCACGGGCGAAGCCGTGAAAATGGTCGCCGAGGTCGGGATCGTCGGCATAGTAGCGGGGGTCTAGGCGCGGGTACTCGGGCGCGAAGGTGGAATGGCGGAACTCATCCAGGGGGTGCAGGTATTCCTCGTTGACGCGACCATAGCGTGCGGCCCACGGGGACAGCGGCCGTTGGAAAGGATCCGGGGCAAAGTTGAGCAGGGGGGTGTAGGGTCCCGGGGCTGGAGGGGTAGTAGTACGCTGACGTTTGGCGTCCGGAAGATCGATGTCGGGGTGGATGTTGGCGGGAGTCGCGCTCCCGGGGCCGAGGTTGGGGTACGCCATCGAACGCCACTGCCACTGCCACTGCCACTAATACCTACGAGTTCTAGGTCAATTTGCTATCCCGTCAACAATACCTACTAAGTAAGTATGGTACTGCAACTAATAAGCACTCCGTTATATCACATTGCAATTACCTAGGTATAGTCCGAGCAAAAACACCTTCGTGGTTACTACATAAACAACCCTTCAGAGTTCAATTCTGAGATGGGTTGAAAGAACCGGAGCCGCATGCGTCCAGACTTGACTTTCCTGTTCTGGCAAGTTAAACCAAACATGGTTAGGTACCTCATACTGTAGACTGCAGCGACCGGGCACATCCATGCTGCAAGATGGCACTAGCGTAAGCGTTCCGACCCACTGTATCTAGTACTAGTACATAGTATGCGCTGCAAGATGTAAATGTTAGGCAGGTAGGAATACGTTATACCAAAGGTGCCTGCTTTGCCAACCCGCTAGACTAGGTACTCTTCGGACATTCTTCGCAAACAACAGAAACTTGGAACAACAACAACAGCAGCAGCAGCAGCAGCAGCAGCAGCAATACACATCACCGTCTTGATCCAGATACAATATACCACCGGATTACAGAGCGCCCTTCCAACAGACTTCCATGAGCCGCATAGCCATCAAGATGGACACGGACACCATCCCCGTGTCGGGTGTCGACGACCTGCAAAAACACCTCGACCGACTGGCCAGCGACCCGACCCTGCCTCCCGACGACAAGCTGTTCGATCACGTCGAGCTCCAGATGACAGGCACGCACAATACCCCACCCGTGGATCCAGCCGCTTGGTAGCTCTGCTGACCCCCCGTCTCCCCCTCCAGACACCAACACCCCGCCACTCATCCCGCGCCTCCTCCCCAAGATTACCGATATATTGAAACGGTACCAGCGCGACCCCGCCGTCCTCTGCAGCCTGGCCACCAAGCTCCTCGTCCCCCTCAGCTTCATTCAGGTCGTCGAGCTAGCCTCCGAGGAAGCCATAGTCCAGGCGCTTCGATCCCCCGCGCCCTCGGCTAATCTCCTCGCCATGACCATCCTCGCCAAAGCAGCCAAGTCTCCCAGTGACGCTGCCATACTCGCTGCGAATATGAAAGGCATCGTCACCAGTTTCCTGACCCGGTGGCTGAGTGCGTCCCAGGTCGAGGTCGGCGAGAAGGGCTCCAGGGTTCTCGGGGACCTGCTCGACATCGACTCCGACTCTCGACCACCCGAAGGCCTGGCCGTGAGCGGCGTCGAGATCGTGGTCCGCAACCCCCCGGGTCGGGGATCCATGTGGAGAAGGATCTTCTACGATCGTGACATTTACGGCCTCATTCTCTCTCTATGCAGCAATGGCCCTCACCAGAGCGCCGAAGGTGGACTCGCTCCCCAGCAAGTGTCCCTTGCCCAGGGACGTCTGTTGCGCATCCTGCCTCGCCTCTCAGCTCTGAATTTCGCCGCCGTGACCAAGTCTCACTTTCCAGAGCTCTATCAACGCTATGCAAACTCCCAAGGTGTCGGTGGCCTGTTGTACTTCGCAGCCCTCGACATGATCGACAAGGAAGATGTCTTGATGCACTTGAGCCTGGTTGATTTTTTCGAGACCATGCTAAGTATACAGCGAGTTACACATTTCTCGACTTATAAGATGCATACTCTTCGGACGCTGTACCTAGAAGCGTCAAAGCAAGATGACACACTAAAGAACGCCATCTTGAGCCTACCTGAGCGTACGGTACCCGAGGAAGCTGATGTGCTAAGACGGTTCATCCATGACATCTCAGCCAACTAATACAACGGCTCATGCGGAATGATTGTATTCTCCCATCCAGGCTTTGGATGGAATGACGAGAGGCTGTGCTAGATACCCTAGACCAACATGGATACATTCTATGAACGTAGCTAAAGTGAGTTTTGGGGCCGTCCTACACCCTTCATTAAAAGTGGACGTTAGGATCCATACGTCCCATTAGATGTAGATATCCGCGAACAACGTCCTAGCGTCCTAGGAGTAGGCCTACAGCTTCATAGCCACATCGCCTTCTAAACAGCCGTCGTTGGCGTGATTGACTCTAGTATTAGATATTCCAGTTTGCTCCAACCCCCCGGCCCCGGCAATCCCAGGGGTTCTTTGCAGCCACATGCGATAACCCACTCAGCCCGGTCGCCTTGGTCAGCTTCGACAGCCTATTCCGTCATACTCGACTTTCGGGTTTTGTGTTTTCATGAATGGGAGGCGCCCGGAGTAGGCTTTCGCGTTGGCCATGATAGTCGCTTCCACCCATTCACCTATGGGAGGCGGATGTCTGGATGAATCCATCTCTGAAAGACCTGCAGTGCAAAATTGGCGCTCGTCTTCGTTTCCAGACTCGTACGAAAACACTAAAGACGCCGTGAAATCCACGGCCAACGGCGTCTGGCTCCGTAGCCAGGGGTACGCCATCCAGGTGCGCCTGCTGAACTTCCAGGCTTGTTTCTCTAGAGACGGGTCCCTATGGGCTAAGACCCGGTCTGCTTCTTGTAAGCACCGGTAGGTGACTATGCTGAACATGGCGTGGGAAGAGAACAGCTTGGCCGTCGGGAAATCGGCGAATTCGTAGCACTTCGGAAACAAGTCGGGACGAGTGACATTTTCGACCTGGGTGATCGCTCCCGATTCGGTTAGAGAGGTTAATATAGTTTCGTCTTGATGTCGTAACTTTTCAGCCAAGGCTGTCGCCCTCAGGCGCAGTTCGGCGGCGGTCATTGTGTCTGATGGGTTTTGTCGCAGTAACCGAACCAAGCGTGCCAGGCCAGGCCAGGCCGTCACCTCGACCCAGAGACAGTACAAGTGCTTGAGAACGAGCCCGATATCGCTCTCATATATTGCCTCCTTCAGTGCCGCCATCCATTCGGGTGTGTGAAAGCCGCTTTCTCGGCCTTGCCGTATGTCGTCTTGCAACTAGTGATCTAGTCAGATGGGAAGGCATGGGGCGCGGACATCGCACGACAACTCTGAGACTCACCATATGAAAGATGCTCTCGAATGTCACGTGAAGTGCCATCCTCGTCATGGGCTGTGCTGGACCACGTCTACTAATGACGGCAATGAGACCAGCTGCGTGATTTTCTTGGTTCGAGCCTCTGGCAAAGTCATATAAAACCTAGACGTCCCAAAGATAAGCCAGACGTCTTCATGTCGACATAATGCTTCTACTGCGTGGGCGCGACTCACCTCGGTCTTCTGCAACACGCATAGCGCGGCGAGCGGGTTGTTGAGGTGTTCCACATTGGCGTCGTCGAGCGCGGCCTTGAGACTGCGCAAGGCCCTGTTATACGTCCTCAGGTCCAGCCACGTGTGCGAGGGCAAGCCTCGACGACTATTCGTCCACGCACCGAGCAAGAGCTCGACTGCATGACCCAGCGCCGAGTTCCCGTCGCCCAGGTGTTGTGGTATCAGGGGTAGAAAGGCTCCCAAGATGCGCAGGTCGTGGCCGGTACCGCGCGCGGCATCTAGACATGCGATCAAGTGCGCTATAAGCTGGTCTGGTGGGTTCCACGGTATAGGTTTTGATAAGTTGGTGAACGAATGGCACTTGGCTATGTTCTTTGCATCGATGACGATGATGTCGCCGATGTGCCGTCTTCTGTCTGCTCTGCCGACGCCTGAGCTCGCCGACGAGAGGCGGCTTGTGTCCATGATATTTCCCCCATCATCTGGTAACTCATTATGGCTGCCATTGACTACCGAGGTCAGCACCGTTGCCCACGGCTTCAAGCGTCAAACCCCCCACTAGGAACGAAATGCTGGCCTGGAGAATGGCGGGTACCGCTCACCTACGAATTTGAAGGTATTCCTGGCGCCTGAACAGATTTTACCGGCGCGGGCGCATGTTCCACAGGTCGGCCAATTCTCATCGCACTGTTCTCGGACTATGAGCCATCGATCTCGGTCCGCGTCATACATTGTAGACTCACCTTGGTTTTTCGTGTTTTGCAAAAGTTGCAACGCTTGCTCTTGGGAACGCCGACCATGGTGGCGATGGTGGTCGGGGTTGTGGTGGTAGGAGCTTCGCAGACGCGATGCGACGGGTTGTGGGCTGATGGAGACTTTCTTCTTAATCTGTGTAACTCAACTGACTGACTAATTGACCAAGAAACCGCCCACGATGGGATGAGGTTGAAATAAGCTAAATATGTATGTATGTACGCCGCTGGATACGGTAACCGAGTTCTTTTTAAAGGTTCGATCAGATGTTAATGACAACTGTGGCTTGGCCTTGAGCCATTATAGTAACATGCAAATCCGTCGACCAGCGCAACGTCTCATCTCTGCTTACGTTTCTCTCTCTCCCTCTTTTCTTTCATTCCCTCTACAGGGCATGACAAAACAAGGCAGACATGCGTGCCTGGATCTGGGGCGGTCAACTTCCCGATGTGCTATGTAAGCATGCAGGTGGTAAGGAGTTGCGATGCGAGACCTTCATTCAACGTGGGCGCCTCGAGATGCAGGCGATTCGGCACCGATCGAATTGACAAATCAAATGCGGAGGCAAATCGACGAGCAAGTAAAGTACAGTAGTGGTGGTCTTAGCTATCAGCTTCGAAGAAGGACCAAGCATGTGTAAGTAAGGGCGGGGGGGCGTTAGGTATGTCGTAACGTACTATAGCATAGGCCGCGCATTATCTCGGGGGTTGAATCCGGGATGGGAGCGTGTGTGTGTGTAAGTACTACGTATGTGTGTTGTGGGCATTTGCCGGCAGGCAAACAACCCACCTTGTCTACTTACTATCTATACGTACTTAGGTCCCTATGCACGACGGCTTACCTCAGAAAAATCGGCATGTTGGACATGTTGGACAAGACGGCGAAGCAAGCCTGTGTCCTACTATGTAGAAAACAAATGGGGGTGTCATCATCTGTGCTACCAACACCAGCCAACCTACTGTACGTACATGTAGTAGGTGCTATGTAGTAGTGCTATGTACGTACGTTATACCGTATCATGGCCCCTTTTCTCGAAAGGCGCGGGGGCAGGGTGAGTCCGCCACCATCACTATCACCGCCGCCTATATCTCATGTAATCAATTAACTCGATTCAATCCAGTCCCGATCCTCGTTCGGTAAGTATAACTACATACATACTTACTAGGCGCGGACAGACGCCATTCCGCTGAAGAAGCAGCCATGTTTCGTTGTTTCGTTTCTCGCACTCCCACTCCCTGTAAGAACATCGTCGCAACATGACACCTAATGCGGTAATGGCTTACTCTCGCACCAGAGACAGCCAGGGTCCTTACTGACGAGCCCCCCGGACAAGCATTGGTGAGGGTGTCTGATTGATTGGCTCAAGGCAGACAGCCTGCCAGACTTAAGTACTTATACGTATACTGCGTACTCACTTACACGAGTTGCTTGCCGAGCGAAGCAGTGTAGCGCGGGTTTGCTGGTAACACATCGGTGGCACGTTTAGATTATCTAATAGGTAGTTCGCGTTTATTTACTGTACTTCGCTGTTGATTGCCATCTTGCGGGAGCGGCTCTCTACGAACATCCGCGACTTGGCAATTGAAAGCGACTAAGTTAGTCTATACGTACAACTCATCAGAAGCCGATCGCCGATTATGGGATGGATGGTTTACTGACGCGAAGATAACTAATTGAACACAAGCACGACAGTGTGTAAATGACAGATAACGGCTTGACGACATATTGGTGAATATTGGTATTGTGGCAGGGAATCTTATCGTGTATGGTTCCGGCTTCTCACCGCTTCTACTCTTCACCCCCTCTACTGTATCTCTCTTGCAACATACCTGTCTATGATAATTAGTCATCATCATCTCCCCACCATGGGATGTCTCAAGACCTGCTCTATCGTCAACCTAGCCGTCGGGTCCGGGTTCGTCATTCCCAATATCCCCCCAGGGCTCCAACTTCAGTTTCGGCCTATCCTCTACTATCCGCCGAGCTAAATCCGACGTCGCGCCCAGAGCTTTGCTCCAGGCTTCGGAATCGACTCGCTCGAGCAGCGCATCGGGAAGCAGCCCGAAATACGCGAAGTGGCGGCACAAGACTACCTGTTCCGGACGGATATCTTGTTTCACCAACTCGAGGTAATCGTCCAAGGTGAAGAAGTCGCCGCCTCCGAGGGCGTACACGCACTGCATAGGATTGCACATTGCTTATCAGCATAGGAGGTTTCTGAGCTGAGAGGAGAGTCTCGTATACGGTAGGTAGGTATTTAGATCCGGCTCACTCGACACCAGTTTACCAATATGATGTCCGGTTTCATATCAACCTAGTCAGCTAAGTCCCCGAATGACGATAGATAAGCTCGAGTTGGGTGAGCAGTACACAATACCGATATGGATCCAATCTCTCTCGTGGAGTTCCCGTATCGCATCCCCTACATATCGCAGGATTTTGACGCGCTCAGGAATGAGGAGATCTAGCTCATCCTTGACTTGGGAAAGCAAAGGTCGGAAGTAAGGTTAGGTGAGAATATCCTTCTCCCTGCTGTGGGCGACGTGCGTCCGAAGCCGACGAGACCCCGCGAAGTCATCTTCTAGGTGCCGCGAGAGGTGGTAGAACGGCCCTGACTCACGCTTGTAGACAGAGGACTCGTTCCCGGACCTGGGCGGCTGCGTATTAGAGCCTTTGGCAACTTGTGTAATGAGGAGTACGTATGTATTCTAGGTATTTGATGTACTAGACGTACTCGGCTTGAATATGTGAGATTCTGATCCTTGTGATGCTGAAGTACGTCGCTTTACACGTACACGTGGCCGGATTGACCAATTATTGTATAGGCTAGTCTCGTGCTCATCCGGGAGAAATATGGACGAGATGGTCCGTGGCGGGCGAGACGATATGATAGCTAGACTAGTCCAGCTTTTACTTGCGATCTATATGCTTGTTGTGTTGAGGTGACTACACAAGTGGCGAGCGCCTCATCCCGTCCCATCACTTATGCCCAACCGGCCTTCGGGGTCAAATCTCACCGTCGTGTCTCAGATACCTATACCACCGAAACAAGCCGAGAATGGAGAGATATGTCGATCGCTCCCCGTTCCATGTAACCTAACCACTGACTCGGCGGATTGCAACTATAGCGATTCCGCCCGGCGGGTCCCCGTCTCAGCCCTACAGCCTACCGGATCGGCGGTTCCCCGAGACAGGTCAGAACAGGCGGTAGGTAAAAATAAATACAATCTTGATGGGGGTAATGAGTAACGGTATAGTGTCACTTGCTGTTCGCCGATTAGTCATGGATTAGTAGTAGTTGGTGCTACCTGCTGTACCCAGTTGGCGGACTCTCGCGTCACATCGTGAGGCTAGATAAGCACCTGTTCCATCTTTGAATATATTGTTTTTTCCGGCCTGTAGTATATTGGCGATCCGATCCGCTAAAAGTATTAGCAATAATGCTACGCGATACGGGAGACGTTGATTCACACTTCGCTCAGGGGAAAATGTGGCGTGGACACTCCTCAATCATCTACCCCTGCGGCAAATTCACCTAAGGTGCTGTCTTTGCAGTTGTCTCCCACATACTCATTCCGAGTCTCACTGATTTTTTTGTGGAAGTAATGGTGCTGTAGGCTTAACCGGCGTAGATGCTTCACTTCAGTCGCCCATCTAGGTAATTTTACCAAATCGCCAGACTAGATCCCTTGAATGTAATGGGTAGTATCTATTGACGAGTAGTCTGCAAATGAATGTCGGATAAGGCTGTGCTTACGTGTCGTTGTCAACGGCATCTTTCAAAAACCATGTCTATCTACCCACTGTAAAGCGATACTACCTTGTCCCACCACCAACCACCAACCACCAACCACGAACCACGATCAGCATACTGATGATCTTGATCTAGACGCTGTATACAGCATCTTCGGCATGTGTCTTGCCCCTCAATCCTTCGTCGATCCTCTGTCGACACCCAAGTACTGTAGTACGGTATAGTAATGATGGCGTAGTACAAGAAAAACCCACGCACCAGGTTTCGCCGGTTTTGGGGGCGAAGGAGTATACGGGATGTAGGTGTAAAAGTCCCATGCACATGCGAGCATGGGGACACGTGCATACAGCAACGTAACCCACCCACTCAGTGTAAGTACTTACAGATAGGTGGGTGAGTATGCATGTGGTTTTATCAAGCAGGCGGGCAGGCAAGTCGGATGTTCTACTTATGCAGAGGCGTGATTTGCTTTCCGTGCTGACATCAGCAGCAAGCAAGCTAGCAACAACGAAACCCCAGCCAGCCAATTAAATTCAACTAGACGACGCGGACGGGCAGCATCGTTCTCGAGGCTTCTTCGACAAGCTCTGCGCCACAGGGCCACAGGCGGACGTAAGTGCGGACGGGCAGGAGAGGCGGGAACTCGACGCGAGAGATATGCCGTCATCATCTCTCGTGAATCATGGATCATGGATCATGGATCATGGATCATGGATCATGGATCATGGATTTCAACCAAGATAACACCGTGGAACAAACATCCCACTTTCCTGCCCACCCTCCTGATTGTCTCTCTCCCCTCCGTCACTCACCGGCTGTCTATACTTAGTGTGTACCAAGTACCAAGTATCTACGAGCTCCATATCCCTTCTACAATGCTTCTAGAGCTTCTATCCTCGACCACCCATCCCCGGTTCAAACCTTCCGGGCCCCGGGCGGCGTAGGCGTACTTATGTGGCTGGTAGGGGGCGTGGTGAGATGTACCAAAGGGCCAGCCTGTGTAACACAACGACGTAGAACCGGCGTGCGGGATAGAATGAATACTGGCCTAGCAACCCAAGGAATAAATCAATGGAAGCCTAGAACTTGCGAGTGTCGATCTATTGCGTCTCCTCTTGGCCCATGTATTTAGCGCGGTGAAATACGCACACGCGAAATACGTACACGTCTTGTATAGCACAGACATTTTGTTAGTTGAATCATCGTGAGAATGTAGAGCGACGATGTAATATGTAATGTAAGAAGCTCGGAAATCGCGTGTAACTTAATAGTCGCCTATCGTCGAGATCAACCAACTGTCCGTGCGGTTACACCACCTCTACCTACCTACCTACCTACTTACATAAGTACTTACCTAGTTACATTAAGAAAAGACATTTAAAAGAACATTGAAGAACAACAATAGGGGCGGCTTTACGTGTGAGGGTTTTATGTACTGCAACTTGTACTTCAATACGGCATACGGTTATACCATACAACTACCTACCTAGACACAATATCTCCAAGTTGACACTGCCTGCTCAACAATCACAGCTAAAACACGAACATCAAAGAGACAATGGAGCATGTCACATACACAGCCTAATTGATTAGCTAAGCCTTGTTAGCAACCTGCTTCGCCTATCGCCTTTGCTCCAGCCTTCCGCTAAATCAGTATCCACGTCACAAGACCTTCGACTCGGACCGATACTTCTCCTAAACAATAGCTGGTTGGTTTATCTACTGACTAACTGTGAAACAAGTATCTACGCCTGCGCCCCAAACCCATCTGTCTACACTCACGTGAAGAGGTGCGGTGAGAAAATAGTATAGATCCCATCACATCCCATCACAACAGAAAATGTGACCATCTAATATACTCCCGTCTAGTCTAGCACGCTTATGATCGGGTGACGGGACAAAGGAATACAATAGGACTCTGGCCGGTTGAAATATCACGAGATCCAAGGATCGGACAAACCACAGCCACAGCCACAATACCAGCCAGCTAAGCCAAGTGCACATTGCATTACACAACTGGGTACTGAGATAGGTTCAACATAGCTGCCTAATTAACTAAATTACTTAACTTAGTTTACCTCGGCGTCGTGTACATTTTATACAAAAATAACCAAAAAGGAACAAGCAAGTTTCGTTTGTTTTGTTTGAAAAAATCCCATCCCCGTTAACATGAGGCAAAGCACCCGAACACCGTTCGTCGCATGCTCGTCTATAGATAGGTCAATAGCTGTGTCTGAATTCCCATTCCCTCAGGATTCGTCCGTCTTAATACGAGTACAACAACAACATAGCCACAGTAGCAGGTAGGATCAGTCAGCAATCGCGCAACATGCATGCCACCATACCTCGCTTAATTCCGCGCCGCCGTGCCCATCTCGCCCTCTTCCTCGCCGTCGTCGGGGTCCACGGTAGGTGTTTCGGTGGCAGTGCTGACGACGCTCTCCCTGCGCCCGCCAGAAGCCATCCCCTCGATGCCGAGGCCCACCTCGCCGACACGTCTTAGGACACTCAGTAAGGCAGTCCGCAGTTCGGTGCTGACCTCTTTGCCCAGAAGCTCCACGACCAGGGAGTAGAAGGCTCGGACGTGCTTCCCGAACTCGGCCTCCGGCCATGTCGAGTATCCCTCCAAGACATCCACGACGACTGGACGCCACGCGGAGATGTTCCGCTGCTGGGAGTCCTCTTCGAGAGCGAGGTATCCCTTGATGATGTCTTTGCATAGCGGGACGAGCGCCTTTTCGACTTCGGGCCGGCTCTCCGCACGTGATGGCGAGGTATCGCCGAACATGCGGAACAAGATCTGGATGTAGGTCGCTGCCGCGCCGCTTTCTTGCTTCAGCAGGTTAGGCGGCTGCTTCATGAAGCCTTCTCGCCACAGTCGCATTCGTAGGTCCTTATCCTCGTTGAACCGCCGGGCAAACAGGAACGACTTCTTAAGTAGAGCCATCAAACGGAGTAGTTCCGCGGATGGGATCTGGGCATACACGGCATCATTGGAGAAGAGTTCGTTCACCGTCTCGATCATGAGTAGTTGCAGGACGCAGCGGGATATTATGCGGTTGAAGAAACGTCGGCGAGCGGCTGTAACTATGACAGGCTGCTGCTGCAAAGAGGAGACAGGTCTGTAGTCCTCTAGAGGCGTAGATGCCACCGAACCGCTCCGAGGTCGCGCCAACTCGTCGGGGTTCGGTGTTTGAGGAGTGCTGGCCAGTGCAGAACTAGACCCAGCACCTTCTCCAGCTTCACCCGTGCCGTTCACCTCTAATGACTTGTCCTCGGGCACTACCTCTGCTGTTGGTGTAAGTGGTATATCGAAACCAAGCCCATTAGGTGCCGGCGATTGCAGCGAAGCTGTAGCATTAATTGTCGCAGCCGAAAAGAGCTGGTATGCTGTTGTCCTTTCAAATAACTCGCAGAATGCCCCGACTATCTTGGACCAATGCTCTTCGCTAAACTTAGCAACATTCTGTAAAATGAGCTGCTGTAAGCAATTGCTGCCGATACGAGCTATAGTGTCGTTCTCTTGGCAAATGCAGAGTGCCAGGAGCTCTAAGAACCGATCCAGCATGTATTCCAATGCATCGAAATAGTGGGTGAAAAGTACAATCATGTTGCGGAGGGCTTGTATCATAGTGGTAGAAAGCCACACGGACAACTCTTCGTGATTGAGGGCATTGGCCATTTCAGGTCTCGATCGGAGGACCATGAAGATCGGATAGAGCTGCTGTCTCCATAGAATATCCCAAAAATCTGGGGGGAAGTCACCTCCATATCGGAGGAGAGCTTCGAAAAAATAGTTCAGTGCGTTCGAACGGACCTCGAGATCCTCTCCGGTCATCAGGACGTCGTGGAACGCGAAAAGTATAGGGAACCAGAACCCTTCCTCTAATGATGTGCCGCCCTGTTTTCTCGATAGAGTACCTGAGGATTTCGTCTCGGATTTGGCCTTGCTTGATAGAGGACATTCTGGAGTCTTTAGCATGCGCGGTATTATCGACTTGAGAGTCTCCATAGCCTGTAGGCTCTTCTTTTGGAACCGGATGTTCTTGGAGAATTCGGTCAGACAAACGATCAAATCTGTGAAAGCACCTTGGGAGATAACTACGCCAAACCGGGTCTTATAGACGAGTGTCACGTTTTCGAAAGCCAGATTAACAATGGCTTCATTCGGGTCACGAGCGGCAACTGTGAAGGCCCCAAACATAGTTCGCCAGCCAGATCTGATATTTTCGCCTCGTGCTTGGATCATTTGAGCCAAACATCTGAGAGCCATATCCTTGACAGTCAAGTTGGTCGAATTAGCCATGATGTGCTCGAAAGGTTTCAAGAAGTCCTTTTGGAATTTGAAACCCGGTAGTTCTTCGATCTCCATAAAGCGCATCGAAAGCTGTCGTAAGGAATCGAGAGCAAAATAGACGATGGCGGTATTAATATGGCAACCGACCTTGTTGAAATGCTCGCCAAGCACAATCCAGATATTGGTCCATTCGAATCGTACTCGTGTCATATTGTAGTAGCTAATCTCGACGATCTTCTGAAGACTGTACGTACGGGGGGAGTCGTTGGAACCGGACACCTTGATTTCGTCCCAGCTGACTTCGGTAAGCGCCTTGGCAAAGTGAACGATGGCTTCTCCGTGAAGGTTGGCGGTATTGCTGAAGATGCGGTCGATGCTCTTGATCACTTCATCTGACCTGCTCTCGAGAGCAATGATTGTTGAGAAGCCTTTCGATCCGGGGTTGGAGCGGTTTCGTCGCCGTGCCAATGCCACGGATTTTCGAGAGTCGCTTGTCGAAGGTCTCTCGGGAGGCACAAAACGTGCTTTAGAGACGTCGGGAACAGCACCTTCGTCAACACCACCGGAGATCAGCTGCAGTCTGTCCAATTGACTAATGCACATCAGGATATCCTTCCATGACTCTTTCAGACTATTGCCTTCTGTCTGACCAAGATCTAGAATCACCTTCAAGGCCTCGACATTCTTGGCTAGGATCTCTTGTGGGTTGTTGAGGTTCGTAGCGTTTTTCAGTGCTGACATGAAGGCCTCGCGAGGAGTCGCAAGATCAAAGAGGCAGGCAATCCTAGTGGCTTGTTTCATTCCCTCCAGACAGAGCTTATTCACCTCGAGATTCTGTGCTTTTTGCATCTGACTGGAGAAGGCCGAGAAGAAAGACATCCATGTCACATCAAACATCGACTCTACATGCTTGAAAGATGTTGCTGGAATGAACTTAATACCCGACCTCGCCGCATTCTTCCGTTGACTCTTGAAAAGATTCTTGAAAAGTTGCTCGGATCGTAAGGATATTTCCTGGGATTGTTGCACATACGCTTCCCGTTGGAGATCTCGGCCGACGTTAGAGAGAGCCTGGCCAAGGCCGGCGGCGAAACCCGTTGGTTGAGCAGGCAAGTTACCCGCGATGGCGGCAGCATCCCGCTCACTCTTGAGAACAATCTCATTGCCGGCAATCTCGTCGTAAATACCAATGAGGTACTCTGGTGGTAGATCGGCGTTGTCATTGATACCCCGGTTATTCTTAATGAAATCTTCCTTCGTCATGCGTTTCGCAATCTTGCTGCTGTGCAAATCTGTGTTCAACAAGATCACCGAATAAGCCAGCACGTAGGCGGTTTCGGCATTAGCAAAGGCATTCGGGTTTCCAGCCACGTAACGATCGGCAAACTTTAACATGAAACGATCAATCTTTTGGGCTTCGCCAGGTAAACGGAATGATTGAAGGAACTGACGGAGAGAGTCGACAAAGCGTCTCCGTGTGAAGTCCATAGTATCAACGAACGCGTGCATGATCTCAATGTTCTTGGCCTCACCTTCGCCGAGGTACTCGCCTATTTGAGCCTTGTCTAGGCGATCATCTGACAACAAGAACTTAGCAATATCTTGAGCACTGTCGCTTGCAATGAACCCGGACTGCATTAAGAACTTGATGCCCCGTTTAGGTTTGAAGTTGAATTGCCGAATACCGTTAGAGAGAGCGGTTTTCCTTGCTTTCTCCTTCTCCAATTGTGCTGGATCATCCTCAATGACCGGGGTGGACGGAGGAATAGGGGTCTCACGAGAATTGCTCTCCGCAATAGATGGATCGATGGATTCCCGGAAGTCATCCGTCGAGGCTCGCGTTTCGCTCTCTCCAGCCACCCCGTTCACCGTTGGACGACCAGCCATAGACCAATTGAGAAGCGAACGTAAAGCTTCAACAAGTGAATCCAGCGCTGCCCGTTTTATCATATACTCTTTGGGAATCTCTGACTCGGGTTCCGCAGGCTGAACAATGTCACGAACATTCAGTGGGGGCGGAAGCATACCCTTGAGCTGCCATTCCGGGTTCATATTCGAATTCGCGTTCTTCTCTTCGTACTGTTGCTCTTGAATCGTGGTTACTGTCACGGGAGCGATAGCTAGTTTGGCTAGGTCTTCAATAACAGTTTGGAAGATGTTGTCGACCTGGGAATCACAGTCGTAATTCAAGTAAAGTTCTACTAGGCCCCGGGGATCTCCGCAAAACCTGGTTAGTATGTTCAGGAAGTACAGCTTTTGGGTAAGGGGCGCAGTTCGCTTTGCAAGAAGGGCTAAGTAGATCTCATTTAGGAAGACCTCTATTTCTTTCTACAACGAGAGTTTAGTGCCCTAGTAGGCGCGTGATGGGCGGGTGTACTGACCTTAAAAGGGGCACGCATGAATTTCAACATGAGCCAGAAGATCTCACAGCAGACTTCAAACACTCTGTCTACCGAGCTCGCGCCATTCCTCGTGATAGTCAGACAAAGGTAGAACTTAATAGCCTGTAGGAAAGTAGTGGGCTCATTGCTTTTCGTATTGGTGATGGTACATAACGGCGAAGTGAAGACGGCAATGTGGTTATTTAGGAGAATGCGGGTTAAGTGGAGCGATACCATCTTGGATCGCATGTGTTGACCCCGATGGTCGTAAAGCTGGTCTGGAGGTAGAATTTTGGTGGAGAGGTTGCAGAAGGATCGGAAGACCAGGTAGGCGTCTCGGATGTACACCTCGTCCTCGGCATCGGCAACCTCAACCGTATCGTCAGCCTCAGTCGGTGCCACGTCGCTCTGTGTGGTCTGTTCCGAAACGCTCCTTGCCAGCTTTCGAGCGGCCTTGACCTGTGTCACTACGGTCGGGACGTCACCCAAGTTCGAATCATCGAAACTCTTCCTGTGCTCTAGATCCTTCAGCGTCAACCTCGGCCCGCCATCGTTTGTGCCTTGGGAAGGGCCAGCCTCAGCCTCAGGCTCGTCATCGGCGTGCAAATCCTCTGGCGACTCCTCATTATCGCCATGGCCATCCCCATTTTCATGGGCGGCAGTATCCGCCGGGTCGAACGTGATATTGCTCGAGCTGTTTTTCAGCTTCCCCAGGTTGATCCGGGCTTCCTTCATGTGCAACCTAGTCTTGACGCGCTCAAACACCATGCCCACCATCTGCGTCAGAGTGCCCTGGGCGGCCTGCTGGTTTTCGGTGCTCCGCGACAGCAAGAAGACGTTATAGACTTGGCGCACGGCCTTGAGCAGGCCGGCGCCGTGCACGACGACCTTATCGTTCAGCACGGCGGCGAGCAGGGCCTGGATGATGTGGCGCTGGATATCGACGGGGGTGGTCTCGCCCTGGAAGCAGTCGCATATGGTGTCGATGGCGCGGTCGAGCATGGGAGCGCGCTCGGAACCGTCGTCGTGTGTGGCGCCGGAGGTGGCATGGCTGGAGAGGTAGGAGGAGGAGATGAGCTTCTGGATGGAGTCGAGGGCGGTGTTGATCAATTGGCTGCTGCCGGTCTTGCTGGCCAGCTGCAGGGGCGCGAAGACGACATCGGGCTCGGGCGTCTGCGAACCCCCTTCTTTGATGGCCTTGATGGCCTTCTCGGCAAGCTCGGCGAGTTGTTTGTTCCGCTGCGCTTCTTTGGAGGCGGCTATGGTCTCGAGCGAGGAGACGACGAAGACGATGGAGCTCATGGCAGCAGCGGGCGAGGCGGACGGGGGGTTTGTGCCATGCGAGGTCGGGGGTGGTCGAGGTCGCTGAGACTCGCGGAGAGCTATATGCGTGCCGCGTCTAGCATGTGAATTTCAGCGTGCGTGTGCGGTGCGTTGCGTTTCAAAGCATGGAGAGGGTGCGCCGGCGCGGTGTGTCGGATTGGAACGCGTGGGAGGCCGGGGGAATAAGAAGCCGGACCTCGAGGGCGGGCCAGGTTCACGAGAATTAGATGGTGTTTCGAGGGAGGTAATAATGCCAATGGTAATAATGAGGCAGCCTGGGGTGCCACAGTCCCTTTTTTTGGTCAGTGCCAGACTTAGATAGCTGTCACTTTCGGCGAGCTGACGGAATGTGTCCACTGTCGGGGGCCCCTGTAGCCAAGCCCAGCCCAGTCCACCCTTGGACCTAACCTTGAAGTGGCCAGGTGGGACAGGCCCAGCCACAGCCATCTATCTCCACCTCTCCAGCCACAGGAACTACATGGATACTTGTACCTATCAATACAGTAATTCGAGAGATGCAGGGTCTTGGGATGCTGGGCCAATCAGCCATGGATCGCGAAACGGATTCAGTTGGGGAGCTCCATTTCCTAATCACGACTTCCGATAGCGCTGAGAGGCCGAGAATAGGTAGGGTAGGTGACTTTTGTAAGACAGACACACTGTACAGCATTCGGTGCATTCGACTCCGAGAAAGCACGCAATTAATTGTGTATAGCAGATTGCTGGCGTTTAAAAGCATATATAGAGAGACAGGGTTTCTAAATGAGGGATAAGGTACAAATTCCAAGCATTAGGTAAGAAGTGAGTTACCATAGCTAGGTAGTAGCAGTCCGTGCCAGTAGGGTGTATCAGCACAGTGCACCGGGAGACTTTGGCTTTTTTGGGGGACGGACAGGACAGTCTTGGGCTCCACAGAATACCGGCGGAACCCAATCAGAATCCCCAATGCTATCCTCTCCACCCCAGTCAGCTCAACAAGTCGCTCCGGAGCCACACCTGGGCACTGTATCACCCATATCGAGCCCGGACAGAACCTCAGCACCGGACGGACCCTCGACTTTTTTTTGCTCACCTCGTAATAACTCGGAGCCCAGCATCCTCACCATCAGCATCACCGCTCCTCCTCCTCTTCTCTCACCCCATCCCCCAACCTCGCAGCCGCCGACAAGCTCCCTCCTCTGTGCAATTGACTCGGTCAGCAATTCGCCAGTGCCGACTCGACGTGTTCTGTGCCACAGTCCGGATCTACGTGGCTGTCTATCCCCTGTTGACCTTGCATACCTTGCATACCTTCGATTGCGGCCAGGTAGCTGTCGGTTCGACCGAGTCCTTTTCTTTTCTTTCCTCTGCCCGTCCGATCTTGTCGCCGGGCCTTTCCTCTCCCTTCCATCGTAGCATATCACAGTTATATATCACAGCATATCCACCATGTACGGCGCGGTATTAAGAAGGCAAGGCCTGTTGCGGGCATCGGCCCTCCGCTCCGGCTTCTCCCCTCTCGCCAGATACTATGCCTCCTTCCCGCCACACACTGTCATCAAGATGCCGGCTCTGTCGCCTACCATGACCGCTGGAAACATCGGTGCCTGGCAGAAGAAGGCCGGTGACTCCATTGCTCCCGGTGATGTCTTGGTCGAGATCGAGACCGATAAGGCGCAGATGGACTTTGAGTTCCAGGAGGAGGGTGTCATCGCCAAGGTCCTCAAGGAAGCTGGTGAGAAGGATGTCCCTGTTGGAAACGTGTGTACTCGCCTGCCGAGCTCTCTGTCGTCGTTATCGTCGTCTCCCTACTAACTACATTCTCAGCCTATTGCTGTCCTAGTCGAGGAGGGCACCGACGTCTCTGCATTCGAGTCCTTTAGCCTGTCTGATGCTGGTGGTGACGCTGCTGCGCCCGCCGGCAAGGAAGAGAAGAAGTCAGACGAGTCCGCCGCCGCCTCCGCTCCCGCCCAGAGTTCTGCCCCCGAGCCCACCGAATATGCCTCAGGAGGCAGAATCGAGACCGCCCTAGACCGTGAGCCCAATATTAGCGCACCCGCGAAGCGATTGGCACGAGAGAACGGAGTCAACATTGCCAGCTTGAAGGGCACCGGCCCCGGTGGCCGCATCACCGAGGAGGACGTGAAGAAGGCTATCGCTGCTCCTGCCACCGTTTCTGCTGCTGCCTCTTACGCGGACACCCCCGTGTCTAATATGCGCAAGACAATCGCCAAGCGTCTGCAGGAGTCCACCCAAAACAACCCGCACTTCTTCGTCACCAGCAAGATCTCGGCCAGCAAGCTCCTGAAGCTGCGCCAGGCTCTGAACAGCTCGGCCGAGGGCAAGTACAAGCTCTCCGTCAACGACTTCCTGATCAAGGCCATCGCCGTCGCCTCCAAGAAGGTGCCTGCCGTCAACTCGTCTTGGCAGGGTGACTCGATTCGCCAATACGACAACGTCGATGTCTCGGTTGCCGTCGCCACCCCTACCGGTCTGATCACCCCCATCGTCACAAACGTCGAGGGGCGTGGCCTCGAGTCCATTTCTACCACTGTCAAGGATCTGGCCAAGAAGGCACGCGACAACAAGCTCAAGCCCCAGGAATACCAGGGCGGCACCATCTCCATCTCCAACATGGGCATGAACTCGGCTGTTGACCACTTCACTGCTATCATCAACCCACCCCAGGCCGCCATCCTCGCTGTCGGTACCACAAAGAAGGTCCCCGTTGCCGTCGAGACCGAGGAGGGCGCTTCGATCGAGTGGGATGACCAGATTACCGTGACCGCCAGCTTCGACCACCGGGTCGTCGATGGCGCTGTCGGTGGTGAGTGGATCAAGGAGTTCAAGAAGGTTGTCGAGAACCCTCTTGAGCTACTCCTATAACGAGTTGAAGTTGGGAAAATACCATAAGGGGCGTCTGGTCATGATTGTTCGATAGATAAAGATTGGGGGCTCTTTGTAGCGCTATGCCACGAATTCCTGTAATAATACTTTTTATTTCCCTCGTCGAAAGCAGTATCTGTTTGAATACGTGGCCAAGAGGTACAATATAGCTGGAGCTGAAGGGGGCATAACCATGCTCGGGATGTTAAATGTCGACAGAAGTTATATAATCGACAGACAGACGGACATTATGATTTAGTTTCTACCATCCCATGAAGCTCCGCATCATGATTACTAGTTTCTTATTGTAAAGATGATTATTCGATGTTCTTCATCCCTCGTAGTCGAGCTTCTCATCTACCGTCTTATATCGTCCCTCGATGTTTCCTGCTTTCAATCACCCTCTTCATCATAATTCTCGTCATCCTCATCTTCGTTGTCCTCATCCCCATCTTCATCCGTCCCACCAGAGTAACTCTGACCCAGACCAGAAGATGGCGGCTCATCGTCATTATCATTATCATCCCCGCCCTCAGGAGGCAACTGTCTCCTCAACCCAACCAATACACTCTCGAGCCCGACCTTGAGATGCGGACTCCGCACCTGCGCGACCTGCGTCTCAAGCTGCGCAATCTTCTCCCGCAGCTCGCTTACGCGGGCCACTTCCACCGGATCTTCTTCTTCCTCGTCGTCGATCATGGAAGATGGGGAAGACGGGGAGGCAGGTGATGATAGAATATAATCCTCCCCGAACGCATGCCCGAACGAGGTCGCCGTTCCCCGGTCCTTGATCGCGAAGACCACGTCGGAGATGTATGAGGCCCAGGGTTCTTTTTCTTTCTTTTCCTTGTTACGGCAGATTTTCTTGTCGTCGCTACCCCCTTTCCACTTAGCCTTCCGACTCTCTTCATGACGCTGAGCCGGGACTGAGACTGGGGCTTTGCCGCTACTACGAATCCCGTCTTCACTAATTTGACGGTGATGCTGATGCTGATGGTGATGGCCGTCCCCGCCAACCTCGACCCCCAACACCCGCCTCCACGCCGCTGCGATCTCGGAAACGGGGTTCCCCTCATACACGCCGCAGCCCCAGGCACCGAGGACGACGGCCCCGCACCCCCGGGCCGCGAAGACGCGCAGCACGGCGCGCATCTTGCGCTCAGCTAGCTCGCGGTCCGATGCCAGGGCGTACTGGATGCGCCCATTTTCGGTTTCGGAGGAGGTGGTCTCCGGAAGCCGGAGCATGGCGGCGCTCACGACATCGACGAACCACCGGTCGTTCTTGGGGAGGATATCTTCTTCTCTGCTGTCGTCTTCTGCAATTCCGCTTCCCTCGCCTCTATCTTCACTTCCACCTGTACCATCATCGGCCGGTTTTCCGGGGGATGGAGAGGAAGTGGTTGGCCGGAAAACAAGCACGTCGGGCGTGTACACGACGCCCAGCTCGGGCAGGCGGTAAAACTCGTCCCGCAACGCCGGCAGCAGCGTCGTGCGCAAGCACAAGGACGCCTCTGGCCCCGTCGCGCCGTTGAGAAAACCCCCGCCAGGCGCGAGGGGCGAGGCCATATTTAGGACTCCGACCTTTCTGTGTCGGCGCCGGGAGACCTCTGCGCCGACGCTTCCATCGTGCTGGTGCTCTTGATTTTGATTTTGATTTTGATTTTGCTGGCATGAAGATGGTGGTGACGATGGGCCGCGCGAGAGGAGTGCTCGTGCCGCTGTTAGTGTGTCGCCTACGCATAGCGTGATGCGAGGAGGACCATGAGCAATTCCGCGGTCGTGGCCCGCGCCTTTCTCTTCATGAGACAACGTCTCGTCGCCGTGATGACCCCTCATCTTCTTCCGCCGTCCCGCGGGTTTGACGTCTGCGCCGCCGCCGTTTTGGGCTGCCGCGTCTTTTTCTTTCCTGTCTGAAGAGAGGGACAGTGCCGGAGGGTCTACGACGAGTTCCGACCGCTCGATGCCCCGCCGCGCGCGCGGGTGTGCCGAGAGCATGGCCGGGATCACCTTGTTGAGGGTCGCCCGGGCGCGCTTCGCGCGGGCGTCGCGGCGGAAGGCGGCCGGGGGCTTGACTACGGTTGGCTCTGTTCGGCCCATTTTGTTTCGCTGTGGGATTTTTATTTACAAAGGTGCTTCTTTTTGCGGTGGGGTCTATTAAGTACTATGTTGTATGTTGTATGTTGTTCCTGGTGGGACGGGAGTAGGGATAGCAGGTTTGGTCTATCATGCCAGTCTTGATCCATCCGAAAGTAAGTTCCGGCGAAATGATGCGTTTGTGAACCTTGATGGCCACTGAGGTGGTGTTAGCTGGGGCAAGTACAGACAGTCCTTACGGCCACTGGCATTAAAGCCGTAGAAATTGGCAACGCAAATATGATAATGTATTCCTTCTCCTCCAGCTAAAAGTCTATATAGTAAATAAATTTATAAAGTCGAGCTCAGCTACCGGCTAAGCTACTTACGTAATTAGCCCGCCCTACTCGGCCTTTTATTTATAATTAAAGACTTAAAGCAGTTTTTACCCTGCTAGCTAATTTATATATATAAATATATATAAAGTTTATTATTTTTAAACAGTTCTTTTTTAACCTATATAAGTTAATATTAATTATTAAGCTTATAATTTTATTTTTTTATAAACGTAGTAAATTATTTAAATATATTTTTTTTTATAAAAAAATTAATAATTAATAATATTAATTAATTAATATAAAAAAAAAATTAAATAATTAATATTAAATTATTAAATAATACTTTTAATATTTAATATATTTAGTTTATAATTATTTTAGTTTATTTTAATAAAATTTAAATAACTTTATAATAAATTTTATTTAAATAAAATATTATTATATTTAATAATTAATAATTATATTAAAATAAAAAAATTACGCGGTTTTTTTTATATTATCTAAAATTAATATTATTAATTATTTTAAATTTATAAAACTTATATAAATATTAGTTTAAAAAATTAAATAAATTAATATAAAATTTTAATTATTTATTATTAAAATATATTAATAATATTATAAAATTAATTTTAGCTTTATTTTAAAAATATATAAATAATTTTTACTAATAGCTAAAACTAACTAATTAATTTAGTTATAATTTTATATATATTTATTTATTTTAAATCTACTTAATATATTATTTATATAAATGTTACTACTATTTTTATAATAATTATATTTTAAATTAAATAAAATAATAATTAATAAGTTTATAAATTTAGCTATTTTTATTTTTTTTATTTTAGTTAATTTTAAACTATTATTAATTTATTTTATAATTAATTTAAAATTTTTATTTAAATAATAAACTTTTAATTCACTTTTATAAAATCTTTATAATTTATAGCTATATTATTTTAAATTAACTAAAACTATTAGTTATAAATATTTTAAAAAAAAAATTAATTTATAATTTTTAATTAATTTATTAAAATTTATAAAAGTTTATTTACTATTTTTTCGCTATAAAAATTAAAAAAAAAGTTTTATTATATTAAATTTTTAATAAAATTAATATTAAAAATTATTAAAATTATAGTTATAATTATTTATATTTAGCTATAATTTTAAAAAAAATTATATATTAATATTTTAAATATTATAAACTAAAAAATATAAAAAATAATAATATTATAAAAATAAAATACTATTTTATATTTATATATATACTAATATAGCTAGCTTTTATTAATTTATTTATAAAAATTATATTAAAATATTTTATTATAAATATTTTTAATAATTTTATTAAAAAAATTTAAATATTTAATAATAGTAATAAAGATTTTTTTTATAATATTCTTTATATTATTAACTTTATTTTTTTTTAACTAAAATTAATAATAATTTATTATTTTATTTTAATTAAAATTTATATTAATAATTATTTAACTAACTTAAAATAAATAGCTGTTTATTTTTATTATAAAATTAATAATAAACAGCAACTATAACTATTTTAAAAATTATATGTTATTAATAATAAATATAGTTTTAAATAATAAATTTATTTTATACTATTATTTTTTAT
The DNA here is from genome assembly GCA_025201785.1 of Xylaria longipes. NCBI lineage: Eukaryota > Fungi > Ascomycota > Sordariomycetes > Xylariales > Xylariaceae > Xylaria > Xylaria longipes. Next base: position 331,909 of record MU619704.1, on the reverse strand, counting down.
AAATTAATAATTATAGCTTAACTATTATTAAACCCTAGTAAACTTTTATTATTATTATTTTAATATTTTAAATAACTATATACTAACTAAAATTAGCTCGGCTATAAGCTTAAATATTTTATAAAACTTATTATAAAATAAAATAATAACTAAGTTTATTAGTTTTAAAATATTAAACTTTTTAAAACATAGCTATTATAATATAATTTATAATATATTATTAATTTATTATTTTAAAAATAATATTATATAATTATAAAAAAAAAAATAAATAAAAATATATAAAAAAATAAAATTATAATTAGTAATAAATATTTCTTAATAAGCCGGGGTAGTATAAGATTTAAAAAATATAATTAAGTAAATATAAAAAAAAAAAAAAAAAAAAAAAAAAAAAACAATATTTAAAAAAAAAAAAAAAAAAAATTATAATTAAAATTAAAATAACCTTTATATTAAAAATATTTATTAATATATATTAAAATATATATAATTTTATAAAACAAGTATTACTTTTATTAAATTAAAAATTTAAAGTTTTAAATCTAGCTAATAAAACTTAATATTTAATATATTATCTTTTATTAAATTATTTTAGTTTTTTTATATTTATTTTTTTATTTTTATTTTACTTATTATTAAAAGCTTTTTTTTTTTTATTATAAATTTTAATATTTATTTAAAATATAGTTTAATATTCTATATATATACTTTTTATATATTTTACTTGTTAAAAAAATTAATAATTTATACTAAAACCTTTAAAATTACCGCTAATATTTTATATAAGTTTTTTTATTTTAACTATAGCTTTAAAAACTAGCTAAAATTAACCCGGTTTATTAGCAGCTTTTTTTAATAATAAATATTAATAGTTATATTTTATTTAAAGTTAAAATATTTTTAAATTTAATTTTTTATTTAATAAAATTTTTTTTTTATTAAATATTATTTTTTTTTTATTATTTTATTAATTTAATTTTAAATTTATTAACGTTATTTTATTAATATCCGTATAAAATTATATATTATATTTAAACTTAGTTAAGTTTAAATAATTTTGTTTAAAATAATATTAATATATTAAGTTTATTATTTTAATATAATTTCTACTAATAATATTAAATATATTAATATTACTTTTATATTTAAATAATTAATAATTTTTAAAACCTTTATTAGCTAACGCTTTAATCCTTTATAACTTATAAATACTACTTATTTTTTTAGCTAGGTAACTAATAACTTTATATTAAATTTAACAGTTCTATATAACTATAAAATATATATTAACCTATAAATTAAACAAGTGCTTATTAATTTAAATAATAAAATAATAAACCGGGTCCTAAATATATTATTATAATATACTTTATTTAAAAACTTAAATATTAAAACTAGCCGGTTTTCCTATATTTAACTTATAGTTTTTTAATTATTTTTTATTATAAGTTAAATAACTATATATAATAAATAATAATTTATAATTACTAGTATATATTTAAGCCCGCCTTATTTTATAAAACTAACTAAACTAATAAAATTTATTCTAATTAATTTTTATAGTTTTAGTTTAAATATTAATAAACTTTTTTTTATGGGGTTTTTTATTAGCTATTTTAATATAAATAAAACATACCTAACATTTTTTATTTATATTTTATATTTTATCGGGCTATTAAAAATATTTATATAAGTTCTATATTATAACCTTTATTATAAAATAGCTATAGCTATTATAAGCTTAATTTAAAACAGTTTTTATTTTATTAAGTAAAATATAAAAAGCTTATAGTTTATCCTTTTTTATATATTTAAAAATCCTTTTAATTAGCCGGTATTTTAAAGCTTGTTTTTTTACTTAACGTTAGTTATTAAACAGTTATAATTTAAACAAGTCCAAGTTTATTAAAAATTTAACAATTTTATTATACTATTTAATCCTTATATAAACTTTTTTTAACTTAGTTTATTCGGGTCTATTTAAAATATTTATAAAAATTATTATAATATATAAAAATAAAATAAGTACGCTTTTAATTAACGTTATAATTTAAACAAAAAATATAAGTTTTTTATTTTTATTTTTTATAATTTTAATAATATATTTTATTAGTTTTATATAAAGGTTTTATTAACTAAGGTTTAGTTTTTTTATTATTTTTATTTAAAACGGTTTTAATTTTATTTAACTAAGTTATTTTAAAATAAATAATAGTTTTTTTAAATTTTTTTTTTTTAATAATTAATATATTAATTTTATAATTTAAAATAAACTGTTTATAATAACTATAATTTTATTTATATTAAACTAATATTAAATTATAAATTAATATTTTTTTAATTTTTTAGCTTAAATAATAATTCTGTTTTTATTATTATTATTAACGTTAAACGTTTTTAATAAATTATAATAATTATAATATAATATAATAAAATAAAAAAATAATAATAATATTTATTAATACTTTATTAATACTTTAATAATATTTAAAACCTTTTATTTATTAATAATATATTTAATTTTAATATTTATTAAACAAAAAAATAAAAATAATAAAATACATATAGCTAGTATTAGTTTTTTAGTTATTATTATTTTAAACAATTATTTATATAATTAAAATAATATTTTACTTACGCTTATTATAAATATATTTATTATAAAGTAATATTATATTTTTAGTTTTAGGTTTTTAATAGCTTAGTTTTAAATTTTTTTATATATTTATTAAAACGTTTAGCTTTATTTAAGCCTTTACTAAAAAAGCTTTAGTACTTGTTTTATTTATAATAAATTTTTTTTTTTTAAAATAACTTTGTTTACTTTTTTTAAAAATATATTTTATAAAATTCTTTTAAAATTAGTATAACTTAAAATATATTGTTTAAAATAAAATATAAAATATAAAAATTCTATTAATTCGTTTAAATTTAACAGCTAGTTCGCTTTTATAGCTTAATTTTTAAAATATTTATAATATTTTTATAACGGTTAAACCTAGCCTTGCGATAATTCAAAACTTAATATTATAACCCGGTTAATAAATAGTATTATTTTTTTTAAAAATAATCTAACTTATATAAATATTACTTATAAAAAATAATAATAATATAAAAAGTTAAATATTAATTACTAGTTTTTTATTAAAATATTATAATTATTAACAAACTAATTAAAAAATATATTTTAATAAAAATAATAATTTAATAAGCTAGTTTATTTAGGCTTAATTATATTAAATAATATTAATTACTTGTTAAATTTAATATTTTTTAAAGCATAGTATATATATAAAGTTTTTATTAATCCTTACGTTATTTTTAAATTAAACTATTATTTATTTAAAATAAAGACTATTATTTTTAGTTAATTTATTTATTTTATTTATATAGCTTAATAGCTATTAGCTATATTTTTTTAAAAAAATACGCGATAATTTTTTTAAATAAATATATAAAATACTTTTTTTTAGTTATATATAAGTTATTATAGCTTAATAGTTTTTAAGTTTACCGGCTAAAAATTAAAAATAACTTTAAAGTTTTTATTTATTTTTATAAAAAACTATAAATACATAATAAAAAAAAATATTCTTTATATTAATAATTATGTTTATTTTAATTATAAAAATATATAAGCTATAAAAGCTTTTTTTATAATAATATATTTAAATTATTTAAATTAATAAAGTTTAAAACTATTTTTAATAATAATATTATATTTAATTAAGTTTATTATTAATAATTCTACTAAAAAAATAATAAAATAATTTTTTTATATATAAATAAAGCGTATTATTATTTTTAGTTTTTTTTTAATATTATATTTATTATTTATATTTAAATTAATTTATTTAATTTAATTTTTAATTATTATTAGCTTTTTATTAAAAGATTTTTATTAATTAAATTATTTATTAATTTAAAACCGGTTAAAATAAGTTTATAATATTATAGTTATAATTAATATATTTTTTTTTTATTTTTTTTTAATTTAATAAATATAGTATATTTTTAATTATATAATATTTAGTTATTTTAAAAAGTTTTAAATAATAATATAGTTTTAAAAACTAACTGCTTGTTATTAAGCTTATTTAAAGCTGCTACTATACTATTTTTATTATTATATATAATTAAATACTAAAGTTAATTTTATAGCTGATTTTAAATTAACTAGTTTTACTAAAAAATATTAAAAAACGGTTTTTTTATATATAAAATAATTATTCCTTTTTATTAATAATATATTTTTATAAAAGTATTTATTCGCTTTAGCTTTTTAAAAGTTATAAGCAAAAAAGTTTATATAAGGATTTTATATTAAGTCCGGTTATTTTAAAGTGTTGCCTTGTTTTTAAATATGTTTAAAAGTTTATTTATAATTTATAAATTAATTTTTAACAAGCTATATATTATAAAAATAAAAATAATATTATTTTTTAATAAAATCTTTTAACTTAGCTAATTAATAAGTTTTTTTTAATTTAAAATAATTAATACTTAGTTATTAAAAGTTATAGTTTTTTTAATTTTTAATATTATATTATAATTTATTATTATTTTATATTTTAAATTATTTATTTTTTATTAAATATTACTTAAAATTATATTTTATTTTAGTTTTTTAAAAACTTTAGTTATATTATATTAGTTATATTTTAAATAATTATTAAAAGTTTGCTTATTAACTTTTTATTGTTTAAATTATTATTATTTTTATAATTATTAATTAAATTTTTATTTTTAAGAATATAAATAATTATTTATTACTTATAAAATTTAGCTAAAGTTATATTTAGCGTCTAGGTATAACTAGTATAACCTTAAACTATTATAATATTTAAATAAAAATTAATAATTGTTTAATTCTAGCGTAACTATCCTTTTTTTAATAATAGATTATACGTCCGGCTATTTTTAATTAAATATGTTATAATTAATAATAGTACTTTCCCGACTATTAGTAAAAACTTAATAAAATAAATAATAGCTAATATTAAATTATTTATTATTTATAAATATATATTAGTTTTTTTAAAAATAATTAAAATTAAACTTAATTTTTTAATAAATTTTATATTTATAAATTTTAATAATAACTTATAGTTTATTAAAACTTTATATATTATTTAGTTATTAAAATCTGCTTTAATAAAACTTAAATAAGTTTTTTTATTATTAATTAAAACTATATTTTTAAAACTAATTTTAGCTATTATAGTTTATAATTTTATTTATTAAGTTTTAAACGAAAATATTTTTACTATAGTTATTTTATTTAATAAAATTATCCGGGTTAATTTTAAATTAATTATATATAATAATATTTTTTTAAGTTTTTTTTATATTTAAAACTTTAGTTTAATTAATAATTAAAATATTTTTAATATATTAGTTTTAAAGTTTTAAATAATATTAATAAACTATTTAAATTTTATTAAAAAAATTTTAATTTTTATTTAATTATTTAAATAATTTTTATATAATTAAATAAATAAATTATTAAAACGTATATTTTTTTTTTTTAATAAACTTTTAGTTTTTTATTAAAATTTTTAAACTATTTTTTTATTTTTTAATATATTTTATTTTATACTAGTTTAAACTAGTTTTAATTTATTAAAAGTTAAAGCGGAATAAATAGTTAAAAAACTTAGGTTATTTAAAATAGTTTTATATAATCCTAGGTTTAACTATTTAGGTTTTTTATTTTATTAATATATTAACGTTTTTTATTTATATTTATTAGCTTAATTTAAACTGTTAAAGTAATAATAGTTAAAAATATTATAAAATATTTTTTATTTAATTAATATATATTTTAGTTATTTTTTTTTTAATTTATATAATTAAATAAAAAAAACTTTTTTAATATTTAATTATATTTATTATTATTTTTATTTTTTAAAACTATATTTTTTATTATTATAAATATTATAACTATTTATTTTTTTAATAATATTAAGTTTTAAAATATAAATCTTTATATTATAATTATTTTTTTTATATATTATTATTTTTTATATAATTTTTTTTTATAAAAATATTTTTTTATATAATGTTTTTTTTTATATAATTAAAATATATTAAAATAAAAAACTATTAATAATTAATTAAAAAGTTTAATTTTTTAAACTTATTTTATTTTTAATTAATTTTAAATTATATTTTTTTTTTTTATTTATTATTAATTTTATATATTAAAACTACTTATAGTTTTTAAAATAATTTTATTTTAAATAATACTACTATAAAATCTTAAAATAATAAAATTAAAATATTAAATATATATAATATTAAAAGTATATATTAGCTTATAGCTATATTTTTTAATAAATTAGCTATAATTTATAATAATTTATTTATAGTTCGCGTTTAATAAAATAAACCGGTTTTATTTAAATAATTTATAAATAAACTATTTTAGCTTAGTATATAAATATATATTATAATAATATTTAATATATTAATAAAACTATAATTATTTATAAAATTATTATTATTATTTATAAAGTTTTTAATAAATAATTAATTTAAAATTTATTTTTAAATTTAATAATTTTTTTTATATTTTTTAATATATATATATTTAAACAGCTAATTTTAAAGTTTATTTAATTATAAATTTAAAGCTTAATATAATAACTTTATAGTTTTATAAATATATTTAGCTAATATTTTTTTAAATTAATGTTTTAAATTATTAATTTATAAAATTAGTTTAAAATTAGCTTTAATAATTTATAATAAAAATTATTATTTTAAACTTTTTTTTATTTTAGTTTAATTTTAACGTTTTTTAAAGCTTAAATTTAAATATTAATTTTTATTTTTATTTTTTAAACTTTTTTAAAATATTAATTAAATTTTAAAAATAGTTTTTTTTTTATTATTTTTATTATTTTTAATAGTTTATTTAATATATATTTTTATATTTTTAATATATTTAGTTAGGTTTTTACCGGGCTAACTTTTAAATTAAAAATATTTATTAATTATTTTTATTATTTATATTTAAAAAGTTTTAAAGTTTTTTAATATTATTATATAATATTAAACTAATTAAATATATAATATTTTATTAAATTAAATAAAAAATAATTATAATTTATTTAAAACTATTTTATTTTATTTTTATTTATTTATTTAAAAGTTTAATTTATTATTTAATAATTTAAAAAATACTAATAAAATAATTAAATTTTAATAATATAATATAAATAATTAATTATTATTATTTAAATAATTTATAAATAAAAAAAATATATTAATTAAATAAATTAAAAATAAATTATATATTTTTTTTTAAAACTATATAATTTAATAACTATTAATATATATTTTTAATATAAAAAAAAAAAAAACTTATTTTTTAGTTTATATATAGTAAATTTTAATTAATTTAATTTTAATTTTTTTAATATTTATAATAATATATAATAAAAAAACTATTTTTTATTTAAATAATAAATAAAAAATATTAAAAAAATTAATTTATAATAAAATTAAAGTTTATAAAAATAAAAAAATATATAAACGTTTATAAGCTAAAATTAATTAAAATTAATAATTAATAAACTATTTTAAAATTATATTTAATTTTTAAAATTAATAAATAAAAATAAATTATAAAATTTAAAATATATAATTATAATAAAATTAATTATTTTAAAAATAATTTAAAATTAATTAATATTATTATAAATAAAACCGGTTAATTATATTTTTTTAAAACATATATAAATTATTTATTATTAAAAATTAAATATTAAAGCTTATTTATTTATTTAATTTTTACTAGTTAAATACTTAGTCCAGGCAAAATTATTAAATAAAGCCGTAAAAATTAACAACGTAAATATAATAATATATTCCTTCTTTTTTAGCTAAAAGTCTATATAGTAAATAAACTTATAGGGTTGAGCTCAGCCACCGGCTGAGCTACTTACGTGATCAGCCCGCCCTAGCATCCGTTAGGTTTCTAATACAACAACCGTTGTCCCACTACTTAACGCCTTTTCTGTGTTACTTATGTGGGCACTGCGCATGAGTATTGCACTCCACATTTGAGGCCGATTAGACATCATCATCGTCATCATCGATATCACCACTTTAACGAATTCATCGTGCCTTTATCAATACAACCCCCAGCCATTTCTCATATACTATATCGACGTGTAAACATTTGTATCTAGACCATCTATACTAGACTACCTAGTCGTTGCGAAGTTCCTGCTAGGGCATGCAAATTTTGGTATATACTTATACATGAAAGGACGAACAGACCTTGCGCAGTTCCTAGTATTGACTATTTTTATGCTGTTCTTAACTGCTTCGAAATTGCCAAAATATAGGCCACGACTGCAGTGTGTCATGACAGGGCACCGTTTTCTATAGAACGACGGATTCTGCGTCGCATTGACAGAAGCTACAGGTATCTAAGGGGAATTTGGATGATAGCCTTTTAGATTTCATGTCTCCCAACTCCATCTTTCTAGCTACAAGGAGACTGTACTCTAATTGTATTGATGCATACGTATATAAGTAAAGCAAAACGTGGTCAACTGCCTCCTTCTATACCTCGGACAGCCCCTTGACAACCCCATCGTACATCTCCTCGGCGTTCTTCTCCGTGTCGAAGTCGAAGATCCAGTCCTGCCGAGGGAACTGGATAATCTCTGGGTTTTCCTTGACCTTCGCCCAGTCCGTCTTGTGCCACATGTCTCGGGTCGATTCTCCCGTCTTCTGCGTCGCGCGCACGCGCTCGTACCGGATCTTCTCGTGGGCTCGCACCGAGGCCGGCACATTCTCCTTGCCGCCTCGCCGCAGGCAGACGGCAATGCAAACTGTAATATTTTAAGATTAGTGACTGGTTCTTTTGCCGGGCCCGGAGGTATAAGCGTGCCGGGCGAAGGAGCTCCATCCGAATATGAGCTTTTTATGACCAAAGGGTGTCATAGTGCGAAGAAATTTGACCTGCTTATACTTACCGCCGTCCTCGAGCGCTTGTGTCGCCCCCTGAGCGCTGGTAGGGAGGAACGGGTGCGCCGAGTCGCCCAGCAGGAGGATTCTTGCCTTGGGGCTCACCCACGTCGGCAGGGGGTCCCGGTACACCAGTTTCCAGTCCACCAACATCGCTTCGGGCGTCTTTGACACGATCCGGGTGCACAGCGGGTCCCAGTCCTTGATCGCCTCCTTGACCTCGGAGAGCTTACCGGGGAAGCTCCAAGATTCGTCGATGTCGTGCTCGTCAGGGTGCGTGAGGACCCAGCAGCAGTCGGAACCATTCTTGATAGTGCTGAAGACTTCGGCGTCGGTTGTTATTAGTGCTTCTCATGAACGGCACGGGGGTTATTCTCGCAACTCACGGAAATGCATGTCCGGCCCGATCCAGCCGTTGAATGAATCGCCATTCTCACAGAATTGTGCTGTAAGAGGGTCTGCGAGCATATCTTTGTTAGGAAACCTATCACTGCCAATTAAAACTCATCCTCTAGTGAACTAGAGGGAAAAGGCGGCTTTACCACGCTCGCCACACAGCGTATCCGCTGCTTTTAGGCTTGTCTTCGTATCCCAGGACCGTCTTTCGGGCTTTAGATCGAACACCGTCCGCAGCGATGACCATGTCGGCCGATATCTTTGAAGTTCTCAGCCAATCGTCTATTTTCAGGGTAGCACTGGAGAGCAATTGACTACTCTGGTACTTACCCTGGTACCGGTTTCGAGCACGATTCCCGACTCGTTATCGTCTTCGAAATACGTACTGATCCTGTTTCCTAGATGGACTGTGATACGTTAAGTCAGTCCTTCTCTTCGGCATGATTGTGAATACTCTGCTAGGACTTCGAAGATACAACATGGTACTCACTCGGTATGCCGAGGTCATTTCTAGCGTAGTTAAACACCACTTCGTGTAATTCACCCCTGTGCCCGTTGAAGTTGGGCGCTTCTACGGAATATTCTGGCGTTGGCTGGTTGATGACGATCTCGCCGGTGTCGAACTTATGGATGTTGAAACCGTACTTTCTCAAGTCGATCTATGGGGCCAACTGTCAGTGATTGATTCTTGAACCAAAGCATTATTAAGTCTTGGAATTACATACACTGAGTGGTCGCATACGACGAACAATCTCACCGTCGGCCCACCTGTAGAAGATGCGTCCAGCATTAGGCCCGAAGGAGATGATGTCGCCTAGTTGTTTTAACTCCGGAAACGCCTCGTAGATCTCGACGTCGTGGCCTTGACGGTGACATTCAATCGCGGCGCCCAAGCCGCCAAATCCTAAATCCACCTGTCAGCTTGCAAATCAGGCCACCTGTCCTTGGTAATGCACACAGGCCGTACCGGCACCGACAACAATCACCTTGATTCCCGTGGGATGACGCGACGTCGTGCCGTTGATTCTAGTACCATTTGTGGCCATTGTATAAGCGAGGATCTGTTGGGTTCCTTATAAGCACGTTTTACAGAGACTATAGTGCAAATATGAGGAGACGGTGTTAAATATGGTGATCACGCTGAGCTACCTCATGCGGGGAGACGCGGGGTTGCCATCGTGGGCGACGGCATGCCCCGAATCCTGGTTGGGGATTGATGATAACGTCCATGAAATCGTAGAAATTCGAAAATACCCTCGGCTTCTTTTTTTTCGCCGGGGCGGAAGCTAACAACCGACACGATTGGTCCTGCCATCTTAGCCTATATAGAGAATGCTAGTCCATGTCGCAATGGATTATCCCACGTATCTTGTGTAGATATCCAGTCTAGTACCGTGGTAACCCTGTTGAATTGAGGTCAAGGGTAAAAGAAGATAATAGTCACAACTGTTGGTTCGACGTTGAGAGCTCATGCTTACCTGAGGTTTACATCTAAGAACTTGAGTGCTCAAGTTTTGGTATCATGACGTCCAACCCTGACTGGGGCCAGAAAACATCTGCCCTGAGTGTTGCTGCTGAATATGCAGACAGAATCAAGGGCAAGAACAGTATGTGACAGCACCTCACCTTGCTTGACCACCGTCGCTAACACATCTATGGAGTCGTCATCACAGGGGTTGCGCCGCAAGGCGTCGGTGAAGGAACTGCAATCGCATTTGCATCCCAAGCACCGGCGAACTTGATATTGATATCAAGGACTAGGGAGAAGCTAGAAACCATGGCAAACGTCATTCAGAATTTATATCCCGGCGTGAATGTACGGACCATCGTCATGGACCTAGCGTCTCAGGAGTCGATACGAAAAGCCGCAGCAGAGGTCTTAGGCCTCATTCCCACACTCGACCTCCTAGTGAACAACGCTGGCTGCACATACCGGCTTCGAAAATGGACAACAGAGGGGATAGAGATGCAGTTCGGCGTGAACCACATCGGGACCTTTCTTCTCACGAAACTCCTATTCCCGCTACTACGGGCGGCAGCAAAGCAATCATCGTCCCCAGGAGCAACACGAATCGTGAACTTGTCCAGCCACGGCCACATGCTATCCCCGATCCGCTTCCACGACTATAATATGGCGAACAAGGAGATCCCACCCGAGGAATGGCCTAGGTTCGACATGCCGCCCGCCTTCGCCAAGGCCTCGGAGGACGGATACTTGTCCACTATAGCCTATTCGCAGAGCAAGACGGCTAATATATTGTTTACGCTGTATTTGCAGGATCATGCGGCCGCTTCTGGGATCCTGTCGTACGCCCTTCATCCAGGGGGTATGTATATCCGTATTACACCCGATATAGAGAATGTAATTAGCTAACTAGCGGGTGCTATTATTGTAGGTGTTGTGAGTAATCTTGGAAGAGAGCATGATGAAGATGTCGCCGAGGCAATAGCGGCAACCTCCAAATATTGGAAGAATAGCGATGAGGGTGCCTCGACAAGCCTCGTCGCTGCCTTAGACCCGTCGCTTGATGGTGAGTTGTTGATTCTCCAACACTAGCGGGCGGCCTTGCTGATTCGATGTCTCCTCTATCGTAGAGTGCCGTGGGTTGTATCTGTCGGACTGCCAATTTTTTCCTTGTGCTGATCATGCTAAGGACCCCGATGTGGCTAGATGGCTCTGGGAATTGAGCGAAGAACTAACTGGAGGAAGATTCGTTATAGACTAGGGTGCTGTGTGTGTAGCCCGGGCGCTTATATCTAGACAGAAGAAGCACAGTGGGTGAAGATGGAGGCCAGCTCCTGAAGTGTCTCTAAGCCATCCGCACATTAAATAGGTAATACCTACAATCTATGGATTAATAGGGTCCCGACATCAGTGTTACAGCTCTGCGGACAAAGAGCATGATATATGTAGATAGATCTAGCCTACGAGGGTGTTTAGGACGCTTCGCGTAGCGACAAGTGTTCAAGTCATCCGTATACTCTAAATCCTAAACATAGGTTGCATATTGTCAAGAACCCTGTAACTTGGGGCAGGCAATGGAACTTGTTATTGCGCGAGGGACTTAAAACACCGTTGTAGACATCGTAGCAACACCCTTATTAACCACATCGGGGGGACCTTTTGTTTCCGGAATCATGTCTCAGAAAGCCAGTTAAATTAGTTTTGGGATTATCTTGACAAAATCGAGACTAGAACCCCTTTGTCTAGCTATCCCTACTTTTTCACCCCGCCGTTTGCAATCCATATTTGTACATCATTTGCTGACAAAATAGTGCTTTGGCTCCGTATAATCCTCTATAGGCAGTTCTGCGGCTCCTATGATTCCACTGGACCTATATAGATCGCGTCGCGATGTATGCGACGAATAAAACCGGCCGTTTCGGTGTTCCGACGTCACCTTGGGCGGAACGATACGGCATCCCGGACAAATACCATATTTCCTTAGTAAAAGAAGACCCCATATTACATTCCGGGTTCGCGCCATTGTTGCCAACGTTCGTTACCTTGCAGCTTTCCCCAATTGCGGTCCCCGATCAAAAAGCTGATTCTAAATATAGACTCCCGGCGCGATATTACGACAAAGTGCCCCGTGAAGATGAATTCGAGATAGCGAATACTTTCGGGGAAATCGACAGTATCCTAGTGACGGAAGAGTGCCAGCGCAGCTTCATGCAAGGCCTCACGTCTTGGAACCTCCCGCCCCTGAACACCACCCTCTCGTGGGACGGCTGCCCCCCTTTGCTGGGCGGGCATCGACCGGGAGACGAGCAGCGATACTACGACCTGCTCAAGGAGTATTACCAGCAGAGGATCGAGGTTTACGAGGATTCATGGTTGCCGTTCTTCTGTAAGAATCGGTGGTATGATCTCCTGCTGGATAAAGCGGATAAAATCGAGAATGAGGATGGGACGAAGTGGTACATCCGAAAGTGGAGCGTCGACGATGAGCGCATCTGGTCTCACATGCGGTTCGTTCTCGAGATCGCAAACCGAATATTACTCGCAATGATCAGAGACAATAACCGATGGTAAGTAAGATCTATCGTCTTGAAACTGGGTGAATCCTTTTTATTTTCTTTTCTCTCCACAATCATCAACGCGACTAAATTTTGCGACTAATTACGCACAGGCTCGAGATGATGTTATACGGCCGCATCCAGCTAGAAGAGGAGCTCTACGGCGACGGAGAAAGCGAGAAACATGATGAGGAGTCGGAGAAAAGGCTGGGAAACAGGATTATCGTACCACTATCCGAAGATAGGCAGCTATCCAACGGGCCGAACAAGGTCCCTCCGACTGTTAAGCCCGACCCGGACCCGGAGAAACGCATTCAATTTGTCAACGATCTGCTGCGAAATCTGACCTGGACCTTCCTGGAAAATGACTCGGATTCTCATGGACTCACTTTTCATATGCCGGGGAACAATCGCTTTCACCAGATGATCATCAGGTTGAGCGTGAGCCCTCTGATATTAGTCTGCGGCGGGACTATTAGCGTGGCTGAGAGATGTATAATCTATGTGACGCTAGCTATTACGGTGAGTACAATGTGGTCGCTGAAAATGGAGTTGCTGATGACGGAGGGTGATCCCTATTTAGGTTTTGCGTAGGTTCCGTTTTCGATTTATCACTTCTGTATCCACGTCGGAAATCCCGTCGTCAAAAGAAAAAGGGGAGGCGGTGGGATAGGGAAAGAGTATCGCATATGGCTTCTGGCTAGGTACTGATAATGAATTTCTCCTGAAGACGAGATGATGCACGCCATATACAGGAACCGGCTCGAGACCCAAAATAACGTAAGCGCAGGGGTGGTCAGGGACTTAAACGACACAACATTGGATATAAGTGACCGATTGAGGGAGCCGGTAAGTTCGTCCGTCGCATAGCATTACATGGCCATCTATTACATTAGAAATGTACTCAATGCGACCCGTCTAGTTTGTGAACCATGAGCCGATTGCCGAGGTCGGCCGGTCTTTCGAAGCGAATGTTTTTGGCGGGACACCAGTTAAGTCGATTTCCTTTCTGTTGCTTGTCGGTCAGACTCCCTAGGGGGCCCCTCACCCGATCGAAATTAGCTGATTTCGATCCGGAGGAACGAGGATCAAAACTGGGCACTGACTGGCTCACGAGAACAGATGGAGTGTCCGAGTATAAGTGGCGAGTGTCGAAACATCCCGGCCGCCGTGGCCCTTATCCAGTTCCCGAGCAAAATGGGGATCAGCGGGGAGTCGACGCTGGTCAAGTATCACCCGGCGCTGAGGCGCGACGCCCCCATCACCTCGTATTACCTGCCCGCGGCTCTGCTCTGGCGGCTGCAGTCCAAGGCCTTCTGGGACGCGCCCGTGAACGGGAAGCGAGGGTTCCTGTTCCCTCGCCTTATCACTGGCGTCATGCAGCATAATGACCTCTCCGGAAACTACCTGCCCTTGGGTATCGTGGTTAACCCGGATGCGGCTCGCGACCTTAGGTTCTCCGATGTCGTTACTAGATGGAACGAACAGGTGCGGCTCTGGGTTGCCCGTCGGCCGTGGTATCGCGAAGCGTTTGCTACGTGGAAGACGGTGTGTGAGGGCCTATATTTCATCTACCTTTTCCCAACGCATTTTCGCCGCGCCTCGTTTTTTTGTTTGGGGGTGTGGTTTGGCGTATTGCGACTTAACGCGAAAATGCGTAACGCTATCTAGAGGGAAAAACTGACCATCTAGAGTAGACGCCCTGGGGCTTCACTTTCGAGCGTATATTGATAGAGGTGTATATCGAGGGGTTCAAATTAAAGGAGTTAGTCCCCTGGAGTCTTTTATTCCCCCTTTTGGCATGTCTGGGAGCCATAAATTGCCTCAACGGACATTTTTTGCTCTTGCTACTCCTGCAAGCTCCCGAAATCCTAAGTAATTTCTACTATAAGTGGACACTATTGACTCCAGTGTTATAAAGCGAGGGCCGATGCAGTTACTCAGCAAAGTGTTTGGAAAGATTGATCCGAGAGGATGATGTGACAGCTCTTCCAAGTAAGTCATGTTCTCCACCTCAGATGTGTGATATCACGGAGAGTTCGACGAGCTCTGTGTAGTAGTTATGTATTCATTTTATGCGTTTTTGGACTTATCGTTTAATCGTAATATTATTTATATAGTATTTCTTACTAACTGTGTCCCCGGCAGTCGAAGACGAGACCATCTTACCAAAATACGACACACGCGAGGGCGGCCCTCAGCTATGGCTACTTCATTGTCTAGGTTATACCAGCTCCATATATTAATCCATCTAGGAAGACATTTTAACAGTGTTGAAGCTAACAACCAGTCCTATGACACAGGCACACTAATGCTCGCGGCATTGCCAATGCGCAAGAGAGACCAACCCGAGGTCGAGAGGCCGTTTCGCTTCGTGCTCCAACGGAGTCGAGAGTTACTATCTAGGTTTCCCCGGCGGGCCCAGCTCATAGACTACACCCCAGAGAGCCGTAGGATCACAAGGCGGAATCAGTTCTTTAGTCGCATGTCGAACCAAGGGCGCATGGAAGATTTTAAGCGTGTGGAATTGGTGAACCATGTTACTTATATGATGAGTAGGTGATGGCTTTCTCTCTCTCGCTCGCTCGTTTCTTTCTTACTTTTCTATCTACGTCGGGAGTTCTTGGCTCGTTGACAATATTTCGACTCAGTTCACGTCGCGACGGAGCGCCGTAGCTACATACCGTGGAGGTGGTTCAACTCGATCCTCGCCCTTGCCTCCTACATGGAGATGGAGATGCTTAATAATAAGGACTTTGACGAGGGGGACTGGCTGGCAAGCTTTCCCTTTCAGATCCCGCCGTACGAGCCCAATACGTTCAAAACGTGGAACGAGGGTTCTGGCTTGTATGAGGACGTCGGGCCGCCCGAGGACCCAGGTTCACCTTCCAAGGTATTACAGATGGCGGAGCTCAGTTTGTCGGGATAGCGGTGAGCTGGACAGGGAGGGGACCTTTCACGCTATGAAGTTATTCTTCTGCCTGTGTATCCAATCCTTACGATTCGGGTCGGTGGTTCGTTTCATGTCAAAGCTGAAAACCATCTGGGCGAGGATAAGACGCATCCCGATGGGAGCCACACTAGCGAATGATCAATGCATGATTAGGTACTTATATGATAACACCGTTATGGTCAAGAATAATACGGCCATGCCGGAGTCTATAACTGGAGAGGGGCCTTACTTTCGGCCAATGCAATCTCTTGAGCCTGTAAAGAAAGGGTTGAGACACGAGTTTCGACCAGTCGAGATTTTGTAAGTTATGGAGAATGCCGAGGAGAAGGCTCCGGATAAGTGTCATAGGATGAGTCCAGTGAGGCTCATAAGGCTACCCATTGTGTATACCTGAGGTAGGCAGATGTAAGTTTCTTGATTCCAACGAAAGAACAAACAAGACGAGCAGCGTGCAATAGCCGCTGTACGAATAGTTATGATGTATTTCTAGCTGGTACTATATGTATGATTATTAGCTGGCGATGCTAGGTGAGTTGAAAGGCCCGACGGGCATAGGATACGAAAATGACCGTGATAACGACACAGCCAGCGAAGCCTCCTCCCACCTATGTAAGTAGTAATACGCCATTGGAATCAGTTAAGGTTACCGATAAGTATCTACATCAGCCCAGCGTCTGTCTCAGACAGTTTTAGCTCATAGCAAGTCCCATCCTGCATGTGCGAGTAGACCATATATTAAGTATGTTAAGTACGCATGTGTATGTTGTAGAGTGGATGTGTATTAGGTAGATATACCTACTACCTACCTAGGTACCTACTATCTGATAATGGAACTGTGCAGCCGTGTGCATCATCGATGTAGGTAAGTGTTGACTGTAGGTGCCGATGTGATGTGAATGAGGGGTGCATTGTGAACCTTGGAGTTCGGTGCCGCCTACCGACCCGACCCGACTCGACTCGACTAGCGCACCTCTACTGTACAGTAGGCCAGGCGGATAGTGTACACTGTCTGGCAGGGCGTGGTCTTATTGGTCCCCACCCCCCGGCGCTGGGCTGTTTACCCGCTCCACACAAGCTTCGGTGACTTGACTTGACTTGGAGCTTTTACGGTGGGGCCCTCTTTCCACGCGCCGGCCGCCGCATTGTGTCGACCTATCGATATTATTGTCGTTGCATGTGGTCTGGATGACATGACCTGGACATGACCTGGACATGGACATGTAGACGACGCCCCGGGTCCCCCGTCATACATGTACGCATACCGTGGTGCAGCACCTTGCCATGCCAATTCAGCAGTAGCTGTGCTCTAGCTGTGCTGTGCTCACCTTCTCTTTTTCCCCGTCCCCGTCCGCGCCCCCGTTGCCGTCTGTTATTGTCTCCTCCAGCCTCCAGCCTCCAGCCTCCAGCCTCCAACCCCCAAACCCAGTGTGCCGCCGTCGAGACGTGAACCCGTGCCGCGCTCCTCGTTCCAGCGCTCCCTCGCTCCCTCGTTCCCTCGTTCCCTCTCTCGCCTCGGCTCGCATTTTGTTCTGCCAGACTCGGCCCTGCTCACTGATACCTGTCCCTTTGTATCAACCGACCGGGTCTTCACCCTCTGTCTACCCCTGTATATATGCCTGCATCGTGTCCGGCCCTGCCACAGCCACAACCACCACCCAAACGCGTCTAAGCACCTGTCATATGAGATGACCTGATCGTCCGAGCTACAAGCTACAAGCTACAAGCTACAAGCTACAAGCTACAAGCTACAAGCTACACACCACGCGCTACCAACTTGACTTTGGCATAAACTGACTCCTCCTGCACGTTGTGCAAAGCCGGTCGAGCCGCTTGCAGCAAACACCATGAGTTATAGTACTTGCTGAGTCCGTCATCTACATGCTCCTTCGGCTTGCAGACCCCCCGCGCCGAGGACCACAAACATCACGCCCGCCTCCGCCGCCGCCGCCTCCTCCGCCTCACAAAACATGCCTACCCTCCAGGTCACACCCGACACCCTCGGCCTCCTCCAGAATGTTGCCGACACCCTCGCCAAGTCGCGGAAGATGGTCATCATCACCGGCGCCGGCATAAGCACCAACTCTGGGATACCCGTATGCTCCTGTTTCTGTCTCCATCACTGTCAAATACAACAATCGGCCCACTGACTGTACATGCCAGGACTTCCGTTCCGAAAACGGCCTCTACTCCCTCATCCAGGATCAATTCGAACGCGCAGAAGCCAATGCCAGTGCCACTGCCGATTCAAAAAAGGATGTCTTCGAGGATCGGGATGGCACCCCTCCCACTGCCGTTACCGCTACCACCACAACATCTTTCGATATCAGCGAGCGACCGCTAAAACGTAGGAGGACGTCTGGACCAGAAAGTACTACACCGACGGCCCCGTTGCCCCGCGAGTCCTCACCATCTTCGAACCGGCCCGCGTCCCGAAACCAAACCAACCCTCAGAAACCACCTCTGACACACACAGACCCCGTGCCTTGCTCAAAACAGTCAGATCCACCACAGGACCAGGTGGCCGCAGTGTCCTCGCTAGAATCTTCGCAACGGATGACGCGTTCTCGGGCAACGATCCTGCGGCCGACGATACCCCGGCATCTGACACAGCATTCCGTCGACTCATCGACGAGCCACGACTCTGTCTTCTCGGACCAGCCACCCTCTAGCGACTCCTCACAGACGGACACCTCGACCTTTGCGGACACGCCTGGGCTCAGCAGCTCTCACCCGCGGCCCAGCACACCGAGGAGGCCCACAGCAACAGCTCATCTCACCAGCTCGTCGCCGCTTTCCTCACCACCACCGGACCTCTTCGATCCCTACGAGAATGCCAACTCCTCCACCGACACCAGTTCCCACGCCGATTCCGATTGCTCTGATGCGTCCGAGTCTGATGACACGCAACAGTCGTTGGACTTCTTCTCGTCACAAGCCTCAAGCTCAAATCTCCGGAACATGAAGGGTAGAGACCTGTTTGACTGCAACATCTGGGCCGACCCGCTGAAGACGTCGGTTTTCTACAGATTTGCCACATCTCTGAGACAGCGGGTCAAGGAGGTCGAGCCTACGGTAACACATCGCTTCATTGCACAGATGCGAGACGTCGGGAAGCTCGCTCGCGTATACACCCAGAATATTGACGAGATCGAGAAGAAAATTGGGCTCTCGACCGACCTGAAGCATGGGTGCGGCACCAAGAAGAGGAAGTCGATAAAGCACCAAGTTCCAGAGCCGTCAGAGAAGGAAGAGGCCACAGAATCGCCCGATGATGCGGCCGCTCCCGGAACTACCAACACGACACCGCCGTCGCAGAAATCGGAGGACCCGGCGGCGTCATCGCAGCTCAAACTTCGTCCCCAACTCAGCCCCGACAAGGGCGTAGAGTGTGTGTTCCTTCACGGATCCTTGCATTCTCTCCGCTGTTTTGTGTGCGGCAAACTTTGCGACTGGGATGAAGACGGCCGCGAATCATGCACATTGTCTGGGGAGCAGCCGGAATGTCCTCACTGCGCGGGGGCGACCGCCGCTCGCCAGGAGAAGGGGAAGCGAGCCCTCGGCGTCGGCAAGCTCCGTCCTGATATTGTCCTGTATGGCGAGGAACATCCCCAATCGGATCTGATATCGCCCATTGTGCAGCATGACCTGGCTGCCGGTCCAGATCTATTATTGGTGCTTGGCACGAGCCTACGCGTGCACGGTTTAAAGATCATGGTGAAGGAATTCGCCAAGGCGGTACACAAAAAGGGCGGCAAGGTCGTCTTTATCAATTTCACGAAGCCCTCGGAAAGTGCCTGGGGAGATGTTCTCGACTACTGGATCGAGTGGGACTGCGATGCTTGGGTCGAGGACTTGAAAACGCGCAAGCCTCTTCTCTGGCTCTCACCTGACGAGCGACTGGAGCTGGACCGACAGAGGCGCGAGGCCTTGGCGGAGAAGAAGAGAGAAGCTTTGCGGAAGCGGGAGAGCATCGTCGAAAAGAAACGAGACAATTTTGGTGACAAGAGGGAACCCTTACCAGAGCAAAGCAAGACGAGACTACCACCTAAAAACCCCGTGGCCATGCGGAATGATTATCAATGTGGTGCGTATGTTGTCTGGGATATATTTCAGACGCTTGCGAAGATAGGCGACCGACCTTTCGACAAGCTCGGATATACGTCGTCGACCTCTTCTCCCATTGCCTCCACTCCTGTGTCGACCTCATCTCCCAATATAAACGTTGAGCAGCACTGTGAGCCAGGCATTCACCAGCAAGAGCAAGCCCGTCCCCAGGCCCAGAAGAGGAACAGGAAGCCACTTCCCGAAAGAGCACCCAGCCAGGGACAACATGCTCGTGGTCAACGTGGTCTCCGCGACTCTAAACCTGTTTCGAACAAGTCCTCGGGCCCCGGCCCCTTACCCGGTGCTATCATCGATACGGTCCCTGGAGATCCTAAACCTACCGAGCAGTCAACCACAACTTCGCACACCAAAAAGCCACCCGCTAAGAAAAGGAAAGCAAGGAAATCTGCCCCTGCAACTCTTGTCGCTTGTGAACACACAGATCATCAGACGAAGCCGGTGAGTGAGAACAAGCGCCCCGAGAGACACACTGGCAAGGATCGGTACTTGAAAGCCGTCAGGGAACTCGCGAAGTCGAGGAGGACCCCAGCTCCGAGGCCCTCGGCTATATCGAATAGATTGCCAGTCACACCGGGGCACCCGCCTCTGACTTCCGAAACACACGACCCGGGTTCGCGTCCTACCTTCGGCCCCGGCCAATCTGTTGGGCAGGCAAGCGTAGACGACGGCAACAGAAGACACTCCACCCCTTCCTATACCTCATACTCTTTCCAGCCCTGGTTGTTACCTCCACTACCAGATCCGCCAAGCCGCCGGTACGGTGGCTCTATCCATTATCACCTCCCTGTCCCGGCGGCAGGATCCGAGTTTGCGCAAGGCCCCATGCTTCCGCCTCTCCATGTAAACTGGAAGCAGAAGCAGTCGCCACCGTCGAAAATAAAGCCACTGGAAATCGTTCCCTTGGTTGGACCTGCGAGCCCTCTTGCTGAGAAGCCACCTAATTTAAGCGCGTCGCACTATTCATATACGTGGCATCACGCTGCGCAGCCTATATACAACGACCCACTCGTGGGTATACAACGTCAGACCGCAAGCCACAAGTCCCAATGGCATGTGGACTCGAACGACGATAACACGCCCAGTCCCTCGGATCAGTTGCGCATGGAAGCTGCTAATCAGCTTTGGCAGTTACGGGGGAGGACATAGATATGATGGTCGGGGGGCATACATGCATACGGCGCTTTTCAGTTTAAGATACCCTGCATTATCATTACTATATTGTTGTTGACTAGTAGATGACAGTTGTCACCCTGTCCAATTTGGACTGGTTTGTAATGTAGTCACCCCCATTGGGTCGGTTCGAACACTGTTCATAAAATCACCCCGACATGCATAGCAATCCATTGAATCCATGCAAGAGGCGGAGACCTTTAGACTAAGAGAGCCAGGAGCCTCATGTTTATATACGAAGTGTTGCGATCCCGCTTGTTCTCTGAACTGGGCCGTCCCAGGGTGACAGTGGCAATCATGCTATTCATTATCACGATGCTCTAATTTGTGCGAGTTGGCTAAGGTGAGAGGTGGCTCTGGAGTATGATGAAGAAAATATTGTGTCTCCTTTGCATATCACCGTGCTCCTTACCTTTTCACCCAGTCTACTTGATGGTGGCGACGAGCGACGCCAGTACCAGAATCGCTGACGTTATGAACTCAAACAAATTATTGATCATAGTTTGGGCGGCATGGTTGGATACCCGTGAGGCTAACACCTTGTACCTACTTCCTGTATTGAATTGGCCTAGGTGATTGATCACAGATTCTAGGCCCTAGCCAAGGAGGGCCTGTACGCATCCAGGGCCAGACTTAATCACTTGTATGAATGGGGCGTTTCTTGATCGATGAATACAATGCAGTAGATTTCAAGTAAAGCTCTTCGCGATAGCAAAAGCAAGAGTAGTTGATAGGTAGTGGTACAGAACTAAGTGCCCCCCTTTTCCTAGACTTTAGCCCCTTAAAAATCCCGTATTCATGTAAGAACCCCGCCCCCCTTTATTTTACCCTTACTGGTTAATTTTGTCCCAACTGCCACCTGGGCACTCGCACCGCTTCAGCATACGTATTTCACATAACCGTACTCGAATAAAAGATGCTATATTGTAGGAATGTACGACCTCAGAGACAGTACCTCTCACCCTAGATGCAATGGAAGTTACTCCACATCGCTCATCTTCACGTCGTCATCTTTCTCCGAATCCCAGCTTCTCTCGCGCCACAACGACGGGGCCTTGTAAACGCCCCCGGCCCTCTCTAACGCCTGGCGGTTCTTCTCAGCGTTCTCAGCGACCTCCTTGCGTTGCTGGAACTCTGCGTTCACCGACGTCATCACGTTACGGCCCGCGTAGGGGTTCGGGAACGGCTGGATCGGGGTCTGCCCGCTCCCACTCGACAACTGTTTCTGCGACGGCAGCAAGTCGAGGATGGGCTGTGGCACACCCGACTTGAAGAGGTCGGCCGCCGCCCCGGAGGCCAGCTTCGGATCCGGCATCGTCAGCAGGTTGGTCACGTAACCCTGATACGCCGTGCTCTTCCGCGCGTTGCTCGTCGGCTTCTGCACTCCCGTGATCCGCCGCGGAGGGGCGCCGCCCTTGGGGGTCCTGCCGGGGACACCAAAAATATAGCCGCTGGTGGGAACCGGGGCTAGTCGAGGTGGCTGAGGCGACCCAGAGGCAGGGGGAGGAGGCGGGGACCCGGTCGCGAGCCGGGGTGGAGGGAGGAAGTTGAATATGGTGCTTCTGCCCGGTCCTGTTGTGTTTTGGGCTATGTCCTTCATGGATCGCAACGCGCGCCCGATCTTGCCGACCGTGACCTTGACCCCGGAGGTTTCAATGAGATCGAGATTTGTGTAGTTCCTGAGGTAGTCGTCGATGGCCTGACGCACGGCTGGGTCGGCGCGGGCGTACTCGCGAACCGCCATCTTCTTGTGGATTTCAGAGACGTGCTTCCAGCTCCCGGTTGGCAGTCTGTCGAATCGCGCTTTCCAGGATATGTCAAACGGCTCGCTATCTACTTTAGTGCTTTCTTGAAGCATCTGCATCAACGCGCTGTACTGTTCCCCGTTGGACTTGAAACGTGCTTCCCATTGCTCCCATCTGTCCTTGAGGGCGTGGAGGGGTGCGTAGTTGGCGAGATAGTTGAGCATTCCCGTTATTCGTCTCGCCTCGTCTCGGAATGTCTCCAGACGCGCATAGAGGACACCAGGCAGAGTGTACTCATCATTATCGTCTCTGAGCATTAGTTTCGCATTCGGTGGCTTCACCGCCAGGAAGTAGAAGGTCATGTGCTGCATATTGCCCATGTCGATCCGCATATGGTTGTGCACCACCAAGAGGCTCTGCATTAGCCGGCCGCCATACCCAACCGTCTCATTCCATTTGGTGGCCACATCATCTTGCCAGTCGGCGTACGACATTCTTTCGGGGTCGTCGGGATTCATCGTGTTAAGGTATTGTCTGTAATACGACACCCTGTCGGCCATGGGAGAATGGCAATGCATATTGAAGTCTCGGGTTTTTTGGAGTTCGATGTTAAGAAGCTCAATGCTCCCCCTCACTGCAACAATCGAAGTTAGTTATCGCCTTTTGGAGCATGATTTGTGAGGGTTTGAGAAGTTTCTAAACACTCTCTTGGCCCAGAAAGTAAGTTCGTTCAAAATCTCGTGCTCTAAATGCTGCCAAAACATGAAAAAACTGGTTCCAAGAATTGCTCACAAGGATGAAGAATTTCCTCTTCCCAGTTCTGCACCTCTCTATTCCACCATATCTCGTACTGGGCCCGATACGCTATCTCCATTCTGAGTGCATTGAGGTATGTTCCCAGCACGTACTGTCGTGACTTCAATAATATCAAGGGCACGGCGCGTAGGAACCGGGCCCGCTCTTTGCCATATAGTGTATTGTCCATGTCCTTGCTAGGTAATTGAGGTTCATACACCAGGTTCTTTTGAAGAAGGTTGTCCGGCATCATCCTTAAGGCACCAAACCCATATGCTCCAAACTCTTCTTTCCAAAAGCTCCTTGTGAAAAGCTTGGCCATGTAATCTATAGGTATGGGCCTCATGTACCGCATCATGGGGGACGGGGCATCTATTCTCTTGTCTCTCATCCCAATAGGATGGGTCAGCTCACCGAGAGCGAACATGAGGTTTTCGTGGTGCCTAGGCATGCCCTCACCATCCCCCATCATGCTCGTAGTTTGCCCCCAGAGCGACTGCTCGAAGTCTTGGCCAAGCTCTTCCACCCCAGAATCGTAAAAGAATGGCTCTTCATGTTGGCCAAAATACACGTCCCACACTACGCCGTCCAAGCTCATGAGCAACTTTGCAACTTCGGGGTCCTGGCCCTGTACAGAAAAATAAGAGTCAGAGGTCGCCCGCTTACGTAGCAGGCATTCGACACAATTTGGTTGGGATATGGTGCGGGGCCTATG
This sequence comes from Xylaria longipes, assembly GCA_025201785.1. Classification (NCBI taxonomy): domain Eukaryota; kingdom Fungi; phylum Ascomycota; class Sordariomycetes; order Xylariales; family Xylariaceae; genus Xylaria; species Xylaria longipes. The sequence continues at coordinate 307,002 of MU619704.1, read as the reverse complement.
GGAAGTAGTAACTTTACGGGAGCATATGGCATAGAAAAGCACCCGTAAATGAATGATTCCGAGATACGCACCGGCTGTTGTGCCCATTTTTCCATAGTCAACAATTCCTGCGCCTGGTTTACGGCATGCTAGATAAACGCGGCTATGATCAGCTAACTTGAATATTATATGGTGAGATCTGGACGAGAGAGATAGAGAAAGAGAGCCGAAAACCTCGATATCGCGACTCGCGCGAGCCCTCGTATCATGAGTAAAACGGCACATACCGCAAGTTCGTGTAATAGTGTAGAGGCGATGGTGAAGGAGCAGGCCATCTTCTCGCTCTTGCTGTATTGAGGTACCAATAAGGGCCAGATAATGTCGGCCGCTACTTTGATCTTAATCTCAACCTCGCCCGGAGGAACCACGCCGGGCTTAGGCCCGTACTTTCGATGGGTTGCACATGCGCCAAAAGTGAATCCTCGGTGTGCATCGTGGGTGATTGAGTCGTCTAGCACGTAGCCTTGAGCCAAGGTATAGGCAGAGTCTATGTCCAGCACTAACGTGTGCTCGAGGACGCGGAGCACGTTCTTCTTCCAGTCGTAGCCGTGGACCTCCCTCAGCTGGCGTATCGCTGGATACGTATTGCTCATATCAATATCCTTCTCTAATACGTATTTGGTGAGGGTTGGTAGGTGTTGGTCTTCTAATTGGTCTTCTTTTAACGGTATGGGCTGTCGGGTGTTCATGTTCATGATGGCTTCTAGGTGCGGGGGGTTCTTGGAGAGCACCATCGAGACGAGCTGCAGGGCTGGTTGGAGCGCGTCCCAGAGGGCGTCGTTCGTGACCTTGGGGGCTATCAACCCGTATTCAACCATCTCAGTGCCGCCGTTCCCATTGGTAACGAGGCGGGGATGCAACTTACAACATTATATTCCTCCCTTGTTCCGTTAATGTTGTATACGTTTCTGGGGCTCCTCTCCCTCTGGCCTTTCAACCAACCATTATCCCAACGATTCCTTTCAAACAAACTACAGGCACGGCGTGTCAGGGGAGAAAACGCGTTGACACCTTTGAGCCGAAGTGAACTTACAAGTGAATCGGGTTATCCAAATCTATCAAGACATCGTTTGACATGGTGTGGATATTATTCTGAACCAGCTCGTCGGTCGTCAACCCCAGCAACAGCATGCGCTGATAGTCCCGGTCGTCCTGCAGGCTCTCCAGGAAGCCCTGGTGGGCCTTGAAGGCCTCGGGATTCACAGACTTGATATGATTCACCATCTCTTCAAAGCTGTTGCCATCCTTCGCGTCCTTCTCGATCTCGGCGGCCAAGCCCACGTTCGCCATCAGGCCGTGCTGTTCTAGCAATTTCTCCATCACATCGGGTAGGATCTCTAGCCCCGGAGGCGGCTGCCTACCCATCTCCTTCCACTTCTCGAGGCTCAGCTTCAAGGCGAGCTGCCGCTTGTCCTCACTCAGTTGGTCGATCTGCTTGAAGAAGTCGGGCTCGAGCGGGTCGCGCGTGCGAGACCACGTTGGGCTCATCCGGCTACGGCCGTCCAGCCGATCCGCCGCGATCCCGAACCGCAGCGCGTAATTGGTCGGGCGCCTGATCGCGTCGCCCAAGCGAAGCGCTGGCCGCAGGTTGTACACGGCGTCCCTCACCGTGTTGAGCATCCGCCGCCCCGCCGGCGTCACCAGCGCCTCCTCCTTATACTCCGGGTCCATCCACGCCGGGATGTACCGCACGTGCGTCCATTCCTTTCCCGGTTCCGGCGCCAGCCCCAGCGGCTCCTCCGGCGGCTGGATTCCCTTAACGACATCTTTCGGTCCGCCAGGCCTCTTGTTGTTGTTATTATTATTATTATTATTCGAGGGGGTTGGTGATGGTGGGTCCGGAAAAACGCCCTTGGCGGACCTGTGGTTCTCGATTAGTGCCCGGCAGAGCGGACGGTAGTCGTAGTCGCCGTCCTTGGGGATGTAGGAGGCTTCTTTAATCCACTTGTCCACGTCGGCATCGAGCTCCTCATTGTACACGTCCATCGCATCTATGGTTTCTTGTGGTATATCTATAGGCCCTAGGCCCGCACCCGGAGATGCCATTACTACTGATGGCGTACCTCTTTCTTGCCTAACTATTTAGTTTAAGTGCTGATAGCTGTGGTTTACGCAGCTGCGTTTGTGTCTCTGCGTGTATATAGATTTGAATCTCTACGGCTACGTACCTATACTACACTATACTACTGCTAAGCGTGCCGCCATATGAGGCTTAGTAGATTAATACCGTCAGGCCTTGAAGGAGCTGGGCGAAAGACTGGTCATACAAAGGGTCTGCGCTATTAAATTGGCTACTTTTCCCGTTCTCGGAATATGGTTTGGAGTGACAAAGAGATTGATGCGCTGATGCTGAAAACAGTGGTTAGATTTATATACAATTTAGCTAGATGTGGAGCATGAACTCTTTGATGAGGTTAGCTGTGGACTAAAGGAGTTTGATAGGAAACGAGTCGCCGTTACTCATTTGCGAACTTGTGAGATGTATCATGCTTGGTTGGCACGGATTCTACCTATCTGGAAATTATAAAACTAAGCAAATCATTCTTGGGATTGAAACACAGCTTCAATTTTAGTATTACTGTGTATTATTAAGTTGCTCTCTACGTGTTGTTTATAAACCCCACGCCGCTTAATCATGAGACCGATTTGAATACGGGAAATGGCAGTGGCTCATGTTCGAACTAGTTATGAGGTCGAAGGCACCCAGGCAGACATCTGCATCATTAATCTCGTGAGAACGAGGCCCGCAGATTTTCTCACTTGAGTCAAATTTGCCAAAGACCTCCTCTTTGCAGACTTTGTGCTCTACTCTAATAAACATACGCAAAGGTGACAAATTCGTCACTATCCATGTAGACTTCTGTCGCACGGACCTAAAGGACTGAGACCATATCTAAGTCCCTATCTAGCGAACTGCATATTCGTATCATGTAAATAATCACAAGATCAGCAGGTAGAGCCTATAAGTGGCTAGAGCTTCTCGTCTACCTGTGTATGATCTGATTCATCCGAAATAGCTATATGAGGGCGTGAGGGCAAGGGGAAGCCAGCTGGTTGGCTTAGGTGAAGCTATTCGCATATATAGCCGGGAGTTCGCCCACCTGGCTGAATAGGAGGACTAGACCTCAAAAAGCCCCCTTGATCGCATAGGTGATTATTAGTTGAATTTGGACACTCTCTTAAGCTCTTGAAATCAAGCCCTTGTTACAACTTCATCGACAATACCATCGAAGCATGGGCGACTCACCAAGACTAGAAACGTCATTCAGAGAATATTAATTCTATGATGACTCTTAAATTAAGTCGTTCTATACGATCCAAGACATTAATATACGAGAACAGGACTCGAAAAGAAGGATGGAGGTAAAGAGTGGGATAGTCAGGGGCTAATACATGCTTGAAATTGGGGCATTATAGTAATAGGTGCTAGTTATAGGTTGAGCCGTGCACTCATTTTCAAACTTCAACCACAACCAAAAGCTTGACGAATAACAGAAGAGTCCTGGTAGTTAATAAACGTGATGGGAACTTCATCCTCTATTAATGTTTCGGCCAAGTCTACAGCGCATAGAAGCTTGCGAAAATTGGATGTTAGGTCGACCGATAGCGGTCGAAGTTTGTTGCTGGTGTGAACCTTCTGGAGGCAGAGAAGAAAATTGCTATCACTGCCTTAAGTCGGTTTGGCTACACTGAAAAGTACTAAGATGTTATGAATATGTTGTTCTCGAATAGCTTCGTTCCTCGGCTTCTAAGAGCTGCAGCTACACCCATGCGACGCGGTATTAGTATCTGTGTGCTTCCTGCGAAGCGCTAGCGAACCATTACCAATGTTAGGTCACTATCGGCTAGGTCAGAGGCTCGGGGAGGGGGTGCATAGTTCAATATGCTCGATCGTTATCTGAGCAAAGCTATGTATAAAGGCGATATACGTAAGCATTTGTTCCCCTATGCCTTTCCACAAAGCCTCAATGCTCTCTTAAACCGTAACCTTTGTTTAAGTGGGTTGATAACCTTGTCAGATGCCCAACAAAGCGTGGCTATGAATGTTATTGTTTGAGATGCGGATCACTTTGTGAGCCCTATAACATATATCCTTCTGTCACACTTCCGGCTCCTTTTCGATCTGCTGCTCTCCATTTTAAAGATCTTCAAACGGCAGTCCTTTTTGCGGGTCAAACAAAGTCCATCGACAGCAACCTCCTATTTCCAGTATCCTATTTGCGAATAAATAAGTACTCGTACGCCAAAGCTATGGGTCACAAGCGGGACCTTGCTGAGTCTGGCCATCTCACCATTGTAGTCAGCATGATTATATTTGTCGCGCTACTACTCCTAGTCTGGGCGCTGATGGGTTTCCAAATATACTGTCTACACAAGCAGCGCCTTGCTGACATTGAAAGCGTAGTCGCAGTGGAAATCGGTCCCATCGACGGCGACATCCCTCTAGACAACGTTTTAAAAAGTACAAGATACTCCCAAGTGCAGTCGGCGCGAGCAAGCGTATCTTCTTGGGCGAGCTCAGCCATGGCACATGGAACTCGTAAAGGATCTTCCAATACATCATCCAAGAGCGATGTGCCACGCGACTCGCAGTGGTACCGTACAGAACGACCTGTTCGTTACTTCTTCTACAAGATATGTGGCGTGTTCAAGAAGTAGAAAAATGAGCCTCCTAAAGGCGAACAAGGTTCAGAGACGGCCCCTAGGTTGAATTCTGAGTGCCGTTAAGCTAACCACGTTCTAAGGTAGTCAATTCGGGGGTTCACGTATAGGAAGAGATGGTGTGGGCGAGCTCATCCATTATGAGCCCTAATTCCATGGTCCAGGAGCCAATTAACGTAACAGACCGGCAGCCCAAATCGCCTATTTCAACGAGCCGGAGCCGGACCATCTATTCTTAGAGATTAAGCTTAGTTGGTAATATAATATTTCGAAAATCGGAGACCTGAGTCGGTCGTTTTCTTTTCCCTATAATAATATATTTAATATATAGATTCCGTTTATTTTGACCAATTAGCCGCAATCACATAATTTCCTTCGTCGATACTCACATGCTGATTTTCTTTTGTAGAGATGCGTTGCTTATGGCAATAATCCCAGTTGCATCCTATAGACACCGAAGGGAGGCAGTATTTTACTTTCTTTATGGTTCGCCGTCATTAGGCCGAGCTCTCACGATGTTTCGTAGGACACGTGGTGCTGTGCTAGTGTCCGATATACCCTCGGCTTCCACATGAGATTTCCCTAAATCGCCTCTTCAAAATTTGCCATCTAGATTTAACTTGATTGAAGGTAGGTGAAGTCTTAGCATGAACTCCAATCCCTACCCCGCCCCAATAATAACAGCTACTACTATTAGTACTGGTCCCAAGCCTCTATCAATGTCGCAGTTCAACATAAGCAAACAATCTCGGGAATTTTGATCATTATACTAGATAGGAAATAGGCCGGAATGATACCACATACTGACATCGCGCTTGTCATATAGGGCAGAATCTACACGGCGAAATATCCGTCACACTACCAATGATGGATAATATTGGGTTACCGCGGTGGCAAACAACCATTAGCCGGTCGAATGGGAGGGGTGACGTGACTTAACGCAGGCTGGGCAACAAACATCTGGATGGGAGATGAGGGGAATTCCAAGCGCGGGATACGTCGCTGACCACAGGCCTGTCGGAGAAGAACCTGACATACCGTTTTCGGGGATCTTCATTCGCGCCCACATATGGTTTGCATGGTCTTGTACTTTATTTCGGCAATTTCATGCGTCCGTCGCTACGCTGGTTTGGATTGGTGTGGGCCATTGTTTGGATACTGATAAACATGATTTATGTGCTGGGCTTCCAGGGTGATGAACCGAACACCCTACTCTTGTCTTCAACTGGACGTCTATCTGCGAAGCGGAAACGCCCACCCTCGACGATAGGTACTGCTAACGGGAGTAGACATCATGGCGCTAGCGGATCAGGATCAGAACATGGGCATGAGGGAGCATTGGAAAGCCCTGCTCATCGTCTGCCTCGTCTCTCTGAGCTCATTCCAGTATGGCCTCGACTTTGGTATCATCGGCGGCCTACAAGCCATGGTCGGCTTTCTCCAGGTGAGGATCGCGCAGCCATCACCAGGAAACTTCGAGACGTCGACTAACGGGGAGATTTTGATTGTAGGTCTTTGGGGAGGAGGCCCCTGAGACATCACTGGGGTGGAATATCAACGCCGAGCGACAGCAGCTCATCTCCTCGCTCATGATCCTGGGCGCTTTCATCTCCTCGTCCACCGCCGGGTTTACAGCCAAGTACTTCGGCCGCAAAATGTCGCTCTGGATCGCCTGCGTCGGCGTCTTCATCTCTACCGCTGTCATGCAGACTACTACGCAGATTGGCGGCTTGTATGCCGGAAGGCTGATTATCGGCTTGTCAAATGGGCTCTTGATGACGCATGCGCAGCTTTATATCCAGGTATGGCGCCTGTTATTTTGATTGGCCTGACACTAATTCTGAGTAGGAGTGTTCGCCTGGTCTGTATAGAGGTTTCGGCATTTCTATCTTCACGTATTGGGTCTCGGTTGGTGAGTGAAGTTGCCGTATTTGTTTGTTCTGTGTTGCTGCTAAATGTCAACTGTAGGGTCTCTCGTCGGTACCGTAATAGACAACTTCGCTGCTAAGATCCATAATAAACACGCCTACATAATTCCCTTGGGCATCGTTCACGTCATTCCTTTCGTTTTGACGATTGGGCTATTCTTCATACCAGAAAGTCCGAGATGGTTAGCAACGAGGTATGTATCAAACGATCACCTGCTCCGGATTTGTATCTCTCGTGCCATCAGCTTTCAAGGCTAACTACTTTGCAGTGAGTGAATAATCTTTAGAGACCTGCTGGTGCCACTAAGGCAAGATACTTATAAACGTCGTAGAAGGGAGAATGGACGCTGCTGAAAGGGCGCTTCGGCGACTGAGGCCAGCAGGATGGTCTGTCGCGGACGAGCTAGATGAAATGAAAACAACACTGGCCGCCGAAGCTCGACTGCAATCAAGCATAGGTTATCGTACACTGTTCGAGAATCCGATCGACCGGCGCCGAACAATCCTCTCTGTCCTCGGTCTGACTACACAAGCTGCCTCTGGGGCCATGTTCGTGATCTGTAAGTCTCCTACCGCGCACGTTCCGCACCGCCATTATGCTGACAGACGGCAAGCCTACGGCACATACTTCTTCGAGATGGCCAATGTGGGAAACGCGTTCGAAAACTCCTGTATCCTGACCGGAACCGGCGTCGCCGCATTGCTATTCAATGCATTAATTATTACGAAATATGGCCGCCGACGTGTCATGATGTTGTCAGGATTCACGGTCTGCGGGCTCTCACAGCTAATCATGGCCATTGTGTACACCGTCGAGCCTGGGACCCAAAAGACAGGAAAGGTGATTGTCGGCCTCAGTGTCATCTATATCGTTGCCTACAACGCTTTGATATCCACCTACGCATGGCTCTCGGGAGGCGAGCTCGCGTCCCAGCGATTGCGTAGCCACACCTTTGGTCTGGCCACGGCTCTCGGATTCTTAGGCGCCTGGCTGACAACATTTACTGCGCCATACTTTATCAATCCTATGAAGTTAGGCTGGGGCCCCAAGTACGGCTATATCTGGACCGGCAGCTGTATCCTTGCCGGGGCTTGGATTTGGCTATACTTGCCCGAGGTCAAGGGCCGCACTCTAGAGCAGATCGATGAAATGGTGGGTCATCTATCTAGGAGTAAGCTGTACTAGCAGGGTAACGCTAATTCTCTCCGATAGTTCGAAGCCCGTGTTCCCGCTCGGAAGTTCCGAAAGTACCAATGCACTGGGCAGCATGTCACACTTGATGAGAAACCTCAGGTAGACCATGTTGAGTCCCAGTCGAGCCACGGGGATGGTAGCGAGCCCAAGACGTCTACTGTCAATGTGACCGGAACGGCAATCTGATCTGAACTCGTTGGGTTTTATATGTTATATTTAAGACTCGTCGTCGTTGGTCGTATATTATGTGCAGAACTGAAATGTTCCAACAAATGGTCAGGGTGACAAATTGATACTGTATTCTGGGGATTTTGTCGGGTTTCATAACTTTAGACTCCCTACCTTACACACTATCTTTTTAAAACTAAGAATCGTACGTGATAGCTTTCAGACCGAAATGTAGCGCGACTGTTATGAGTGTAGTTGATATTAATGTTGTAGAGGTGATAGAGTTGACTACACGGCAGTCGCCGTGAGGGCTTCCACACGACCCTGACGTAGGTTCCTGCTACAGTATACGTACAGTAAATATGCGCTGTAGGTAGCGCTGTAGATGGCACAGACTGCCAATAAAGTACTTAAGTAGGCAGCGTCTCGAGTGACGGCGAATCCACCGACTCGAGGTGCTCTGCATCTTTACTTCTTCACTTCTTCCACGAGCGGTAGCTAGTGAATATAGGTGCCAATTTTATTTATTCCTGTTGGAGCTTGCTGGCTCTCATCTCATCTCAGCTCAATTGGTGGAATAGCGCCAAGTCGCCTGTTCCCGAGCTAATTTCGGGTTCGGGACCTTACAACACGCCTTTCGGAGAAAAGGCTGGTGAACTCGGTCGGATATAAACGAAAATCGGCCGAACTCTTACTCTTGTCCGAATAAGACCATGACCGCACCTTGAAGTGGGTGGACGTGTGATAGTCTAGCCACCTCAAGGAAAAAAGATGTCCTCCATCGTTGGAGATTGCTATCAGATTGGCGAGAAACACGCGCAAAATATCATGAATGTAACCCCACGGACTAAGAGTGACCAGAGACGGCGCCAACGGCCTACGCTCGCTTGTGTGAGCTGTCGGAAATCCAAGATCCGCTGCGACCGCCAGCACCCATGTGGCGCGTGTGTGCGGTCTCGGCATAAGACTTGCGTCTTCGAGACGTCGCGCGGCCCGGCCTCACGGAGATCGGGGATAGCCTCTGCCACGGCCGATCGATCTGGGCCCGCCGAGTCTGAACGCCGTAGTGATTATGACCTGGGCCAAGTAACACCGGCATCTAGTACGCCCACGGCGCACGACCACGACCACGATATCGAGGGAGCCCATGCACCTCCATCGCATGAGCAGGACTCCGCCGATCTTGCTTCGCGGATTCCTGATGCGAACGGGCTGTTGAGACGAGTCTTCGAGCTTGAGCGTCGTCTGGGTGAGACGACAGCGGCCCGGGAGTCATCAGAAAAGAAATACGACCAGCGAGCTTCTCGTGGTGAAGGCCTGGTCATCGAGAGTTATTTGGCTGCCGACATTCATGCTATGAGTAGAGGAGTTGTCTCGAAGACACGCTACTTTGGTCAGAGTCATTGGATGAACGGCATAATACATGTTCGTCACACTGCGTTACGCCCGACACTCGTCTGCCCACTGACGCCCTGCTAGTTCAGATCGATGCTTGAATATTTCGAGCAGCAGTCCAAAGATGCCAAATTAGAGGCAATGGCGGTCTTGAACAGATGTAAGGCTCTGGCACGGACGATCAAGGCGCAACGCAACCCTGGCATCATTAATAAGCTTGGGGCCAACATTCCCACTCGAGATGTCGCCGACAAGCTTGTCGATGCCTACTTACGGACCCTGGAGACTGTTTTCCGGGTTTTGCATGTGCCGTCGTTTAAGCGGTAAGGCAATCTCGGAGCCATTTTGTTTATTGTTTCTGGCAACTTTTGGAGCACGACATTTGTCTCGTAAGCCGAGATACTGTCTAGAAGCTCTGAAACCCTCACATATCACGCTCCAAATGGCAATGACTGATTCTGAGTGTTGCAGCGACTATGAACAATACTGGGCAACGCCCGAGGCAGCCGGGATGCCCTTCGTGATCCAGCTGCAACTGGTCATGGCCATCGGAGCCACCATTTACGACGAATCTTTCTCCATGCGCAAGTTGGCCGTACAATGGGTGACCGAGGCACAGTATTGGCTTCTCGGTCCTCCGGCAAAGGGCAAGCTAACCATTATGGGGTTACAAATCATGGTTCTCCTGACGCTGGCTCGCGAGACCGCTTCTATTGGAGGTGATCTGGTCTGGATCCATGTCGGGTCTTTACTGCGCAGCGCCTTCTGCATGGGACTCCATCGCGATCCTAGCAGGCTTCCAAAAATGTCCCGCCTAGATGCAGAAGTTCGCCGCCGACTATGGAATACTATCCTAGAGTTGGAATTAAAGACCTCCATTGACTCGGGTGGTTTCCCGTCCATCTCACCTGATACCTCAGACACCATGGCGCCGGCCGACTTAGATGATATAGATCTCGTGGCAGATGATGAACCAACGAACACCGAGACAGGTGAAAGATTCACAGACACGAGCATAGCTCTCGCGTTACGCGACAGTTTCCGTGAAAGGCTTGCGATCTATCAGATGCTGAACGCCACACCGTTCCGAGGAACATACGATGACACGATCCGGTTACATCGTCGCCTCATGGCAGTGCTCAAAACACTAACGACCAAGCTCAAGAACTTTGCATCCTGCGAGCGACAACCGACTTCTTTCCAGTGCCGGCTGCTTGAGGTCATGACTCGGCGTTGTCTGCTAGGCTTGCATCTCCCCTATCTCGGCCCTGGGCTCAAGGACCCGGCCTTTTCGTTCTCTCGAAACCAAGTGATCGAATCGGCGGTCAAGATATACCATCGACTCTTCCCCGATGCCAACCTCAACCCCACAGGTCCTATAATAAAGAGCGGAGATGATCTAGAGGTACTAACAACAGAAGGAGACGACCTAGCCAGATTCGCGATATGTTCCGCGGGCTTTTGGCGGCTCCTCGCCAGCCAATCGTCAATGGTCGTCACTCTCGAGCTTCAGACGAACCTTCAAGAGGACGAGAGTGTAGGGCCGCCAACGCCCCGGCCCGACCTGCTCGGCATTCTACGGCACTCTCTTCCCTACTATGTCTCTCGAATCAAAGCTGGCGAAACCAACGTGAAAGGCTATCTCTTCACAGCCGCGTTAGCGGGACACATACAAGCATTGATGGAAGGCCTGAACGGGCCGCAAGTCCTCGAGCCGGTGCTTAGCGCCGCCATCAAGACAGAAAAGATATGCTTCGAGCTCCTAAAGCAACAACTCGAGTCGACGGAATGCGCAGACGGAGGCGCCGACAATCAGTTCAATTGGGACTCGCTCGTGGCCGGGGGCGAAGATTGGGATGATAATGCGGTAAGTTCTCTCGCTGTATTCAAGTGTGGTTTGGGTTCGCTAACTTTTGAAAGGGATTGATTGGGCCTTTTTACGACGTTTCGAGTGTGGACTACTTCCTTGGGATAAATGGCAATCTCGACTTCATGCCCCCTTCTACGACTTTCTAGAAAAGGGGCTAACCTAGACGCTTTATATATGATGCTCCGTCCATATGTCCCCTAACGACTAACGAACATCTTACATTGTATAATATCTTGTTACAGGGCGGCGTTTCTCGGCGCATGGATAGGCTACACCCTCGTAGCATCGCAAAGCTGGTTTGTTCCGGGGCTTTCCCTCCTCATCAATATTCTGGATTGGGTACCATCATGATTGGCTGTCAAGAATATCCACCTCGATATATAATATCTAGACTGCTTCGGTCCAAGAGTGGACAAGCGAGACTACAAGTTGGGGGGTTACGTTGGGGAAGTGGTTGCAGTGGCCACACTATCCTTGTTCAAACCTTCCCCTCATTCTTCGCGTGCCGATGATTTGCGCGAGCACATATGTCTCACAGCTATTCGTCTCACAGATCGTAACTGTCCCACCACAGGTGCATGCATCGTTTCATTGCATACCTAGCGAGACTGGTACATCGGCAGCTGGTCTAACAGTCAGTGCATCGAACAACAGACGTCGGTTGAAGGTGGATCCGATACGACGACCCCATTGTGTAAATCGGTAGTGCACTTGTCTGTTGTAATTCGAATAATATACTACATTGCTCTGTTCGCTAGATCGGGACCTGACTGCCTACTTACTTATCTTCTCCAGCGGCGTCATCTAACGCATTTGCATTACTTCCACGCCGCAAATCACACTACTGCCATCTCTTTCATCTCTTATCGCCCCTGCGTATTAAATCAAGATGCCTCACAAAGAAGAATCCCCAAGTGGCCAAGAGTTCACCCCAGACCAGTATCCAGACTTCCCAGATGGGTTCCCCACCGTACAGCTAGAGACGATCTCGCTTGCTAAGCTGCTGGTCGACCGGGACGCCGCGGAGCAGGACCGCGTCTTCGAGCTATGCAAGGGCCGCGGCTTCTTCTACCTCGACCTTGCTGGGTGCGAAGCCGGGGACACGATCGCGCACGGGGCCGACCGGGTCGCCGCCGTTGCCGAGGACGTGTTCAAGCTGCCGCTCGAGGAGAAGCTGATGTATCAGATAGTGGGCGGGGGCGGGTCGCTCGATGGGTACAAGGTCGCCGGCGGGACCGTTACGGATAAGACCGGCAGCAAGGACACTGCCGAGTTCTTCAACGTGGGGAAGAACGAAAGTGAGTTAACTGCCCTGGTCTCTCATCAAGGTGTTTCTAGCGACCCAAATATTGTTAAGCTCATTCGGGGCTTACATAGTTTGAGGACATCACTTGAGGTTGACTTAATGCCAAGTCAAGATGAAACGGAAATGACTTCACTATAGTTTCAGCCAGATATACTGACTTCTGGAATCGAATGCAGTGATCTTGCCAAATGATCAAATGAAGAGGAAATGGCCGGATGCGGTCAAGGCTGCAAAACCATTGTTCAAAGATTACATCGTGACCGCTCATGGTATTGGCATGTTCATCATGGGCATAATCGCAAATAAGTTGGGCGTCGACCCAGATGAGTTTAATAGTCGTCATCGCATCGAGGAACAATCGGGAGACCACGTCCGGCTTACACGCGGTCCGCCCAGGGACAAGGAAGAGTTGCCCGAGATTCAGACACCTAGTCATACGGATTTCGGCACGTAAGTCGGAACCGACTCTTTCGCACGGATTGACATTATGACTGACCTGTTATTGGCTAAAGTATTACGCTTCTGATGAATTGGTTGGGTGGCTTGCAAGTCTGGTCGGAATCCTCGCGCAAAGCCCAGCTTCGGAATCATGAGCCCGATGTACCGGGGGAGTGGCTGTGGGTGAGGCCAAAGAAAGGGTGTGCAAGTGAGTGCTAGACCGAGTTTCTCTTCCTCTTTATAGCCGGGACGAAAAGCAAAAGTCTTTCTAATCAAGACGATCAAATACCTATACAGCTTTACATGTTCACGCACCCCCTTAGAACTCCGTCATGAATCAATCACTGACTTAGGTGTTGAAGTCATCAATCTCGGGGACGCAGCCGTCAAGTTCACTAATGGCGTACTGTGCGCCGGCCGTCATCGTGTCATTCCTGCACCGGGTGTGCAAGGAAAGTACCCGCGCTATAGCGTTGTCTATTTCGTGAGGCCGGAGGAGAAATGCATCATGAGGCAACTAAGAGGTCCAGGTATACCGGATGGCCCTGAGGAGGAGAAGGATATCAATGCTGGGGAGTGGATTAGGCAACAAGTTGTTGGGTTGGGCTATCAGTATAGTAAGTGATTAGTTTCCGTAGTTATAGTGGTTGTAAGCCCAATCGAAAATGAAGAAATGATAATCATGAGTGTATTCGCCATGCCTTAATTAGTTCCAAACACGCGTTATCATACAGAAACTTGCGAAGTGTATCCGAGTGCCTTATTATTACCAAGATCTATGTAGAACCGAAACCCTACGCCAATATGAATGCAGAAGACTAACTCCGCCCATGCTTGTGCATCGCTAACTAGAAATCGATAGAAAACAATAGAATGTAACAGAAGTCGCTGGATTGCCAACCCCGTCACTTCGGCGACAAGTTTTCGTTAACTTGTATCAACCCAGGGGCAGCGAGGGTATTGGCGACGAGGACATCCGCATTAGGGAAGTCAGACGAGTTCGTCAGCGCGGCGATGCTCAGCCCGGACATGAGGTTCTCCGTGAAGGGAAACAGCGCATCGAAAGTGAGCACGCCGCCATCGAATTTGGGGTTGATGACGGGCTCCGAGATAGGCAGTTGCTGGCCCACGAGATACGTGACGAAGAGGCTGCTGAAGTCGGACCCTTCGTTGACCTGCGCGTTCCCGGTCAAATCTGCAGAGAAGGAGAGGTACATGTCGCGCGACTCGGCCGTCGTGAGCACGTTCAACGCCGGGAAGATGGGGATCGGGATCCGGCTGATGTCGAAGGGGCACGACACGATGAACTGCTGCAGTGCCGAGAAGGCGAAGGCCGCGGCGTTTGTAGTTAGGAAGGGTTTCTCGGATGGTTTGTGGTTGAGTATGGATCTGTAAAATCCGTTCTGCTCGCCCTCTTGGCCGATGACGGCCGAGACGGCGCGTACAGGGCCGCTATCGCCATTCTGCGCAAACGACTGCTCGGCGTCTTGTAGTGTTCCCAGTACCACTCCCGTCAGGGTCTCGGCCAAGGTGATCGCTTCTTCGAGTGTGGTTGATGGAAATTTATATGTGCATGGCCCAGGAACTAATGACACGTTGAAGTGCTCTAGGGTGGTAGTCGCCGTGAGGGCATGCAACTCCTCTTGCTAGCTTCTATGTTAATGACTGACGCCCAGTCGAATCTAGTACACTACTTACAGCTTTGACTGTTTTTAGGATTTCGAGTAGCTCGGCCTCGGACCACGTTGTTGACTTGGACTCGAAGCCAGGCACGTGATTGGTGATATTGCTTATAATCTCTTCGAAAAACTTGACCTCCAGGTTTTCATTAAAGGCGATAAGCTGGAAGTTGGTGATACCGGCCTGACTGAGAGTTGGGGGCGGTGGCAAGTTTGAGAGTCGACCACTGGCCTGCTGTTCAATGCCTAGTAATTGCTGTGCATTGGGGTCTGGAAAACCATCGTCGGGAGGCGCAACGTATGGTGCGGCGTATGCCGTAGACAATGCCAGCAAGGCTGCAGAGAAATTAAGGCGCCGTGAAAACATAGCTACTAAGTAGTTGATGTGTAGTTTGGTTCTAAGGAGGGGGTATTCGGAATCAAGTGCTCTGGAGTGTCTTGGTAGGAAATAACGTAGGGTTAGATAACAAGTAATGCTGGCAGTATTTGTAGTCTCGCATCATCTCTGACTCTTGTTTGCTGGCCATTGAGGTCACCATGACTGTGGCAGCGAAGAAGGCTCGATAAACAGCCTTCCAAGGGTTACCATGCCACATGCATCTCCGCCTGACGGATGATGACGGGCCCGGCATGTTGGTGCGGTCTCTATGCGGCGGCGGCTAGATCTGACTTATCTGACTGAAAGCTATCAGCGCTATAGCGCCGGCAATCTGTTACCGACCGGAAACTTTGTTTCCATATCTTTGAACGATGGCGGAGTCCGACATGTGGCCTGCCTATTGGCGAGCAGCGCAATACTACCCTGCCTGCTATTCTATTTTGGCCGTGGCGGAGTAAAGCCACGCTGACGATAGGCTTGCTGATTGGCACCTACTTAAATGCGATGATATATCCCCGCTAACAACTACCAAAGAAAACCTAAGAAACATTGCATCACTGTGAGGTCTATCTATAGCCCTTGAATGTGCTTGCGTACTGTAGCCTGTAGGTAGATAGATATGTTTGCATTTAATTCCCTTGTGCGCGGCTTGATCCTTGCCTTTGCGGACGAAGCGGGCGACAGCGCACCTATTTTGATAAGATGGTCCTATTTTCAGCCCAACAGCGACCTACTATATAGGCGGTATAATGCAATTGGCGAAATATTGAAGCTGGCAAGCCGAAGGACCGGCCGTCAAAATGACCGGCATAAAGCCATAACTAATCTCCAGCGGTTGTAGGCTTGAAGGGCTCACATGAAATGACATTAAGCCAAATGGAGACAGTTAAGAATGACAAATGCGGGTTACAAATCAACTCATTTTCTCGAACTATGGAACTGCAGGACAGTAGGACTTAATCGGCCTCGAAACCTGCTCTCAACAGTATTTGTAGGCGTTGTAAATTCAGGCTGAACACATAGCTGACCTAGCAAATATGTTAGGGGCATATGGTATCTATATGGTACCTATACCAACAGCACTAAACAGCGTCTAAGCTTGTCCAACAAGGCTTGCACCCAAGCCATTCTCTTGGGCTCTTGCAATCATGAGGCCTGCTAGGGGTCGCAGAGATCGTCCCATGATTCCGTAGATACCATTGACATTATTGGTTCGCTTCCGGAGATGACAGGGACCTTGTGGTGGGAGCCGGTAGATCGATCCTATGACCTCTGCTATGACCTCGTAAAGCCGAGATAATGTCAACGCATCCAATCCATTTCCTTGCTCTCAAATTTAAACCAACAATTGTCTGTTGCCATTTTGTAACCGAGCGATGCATAAATGTGGTAGGTTCTAAAGTATATTCCAGTTTGCCATTGTACATAGGTACGCTGGTCACTACGATCTACCTAATGGTAATGGGTTAGGTTCTATTGTCAGCCCCAATCTTACGACAGTGTCCCCTAATTCGGATAGCGAACGCGGTCAGGTCGGACTTTCTGATCAAAAGTGACTCTCCCCGTCGTCTCACCAGCGGTATTGGTACGCGCGGGATAGTGAAAAGCGTAGAGGCTCTGTCGCTGCTCCTGGGTACTAATATCAAGCTGCTGGAGAATTTCCATTACCACCGCGTAAAGTATTTCGACGTCGCCATCTTCAATTTTGACTGCGGTTCCAACAACTCCTTGCGCACCCAGTCGCCTAATCTGCTCCGATTCCCGGATCGCCAGTCCGTAACACCCGTCGGTGCCCAGTTTTTCGACTAGGCTGTTTTGGAATTGCAACATCAACTCTGTGTGCAGAAGCGGCCTTTCCCGCCCACCATATCAGGGTGCCGCCACATGGCGTTGAATATGCGCACCAGATGTCCCGACCGCGCCGAGGCCGTATTAGACTCCACGTCATCCGCCCCCGCAGCCAGCTTGGCAGAGGAAACCGTACCGGCCGAAGCCCTCAATCTCGAGGCGGGATAGGATTTGTATCGGCTTGGCCGCCGACCGCGAACAACAGGTTGCCGGCCGCATCGGTGACCGCGGCGTGCACCCGGTGTGTGTTCTCAATGACGGCACCGCGGTAGGCCACCACCCTGTCGTCGCGACGAGAGGTTGTCATGATGAGACGACAATAGACGTGCAACTGATATCACTGGTTTGTTGACTTTAGTCATGCTCCCGGTCTCTAGTTATTACTGGCTTGCTGGCAGTTGATGAGTTATATAGCCATCGCGTTTGCTTGACAGCAGGACAGTCAAATAACAATGTTTTCTTGCACATTTCTTTCTAATTTGGCACCGTCTAACTAGCAGCCGTTCGCGAACCTAACCTTTAGGTCTAAGAATCGGATACATCTTATCAAATCAGTATTTTTTGTTTCTGCCATGTAATCTGCGCCCTTCCTATTTATGCTTCTCTTCAAGAAGGTCCTTTACCTCATTGATTGATCATTTTTAGTAAAAGCTGCTGAGGTTTTCACTTTCGAATCAAGGGCTCTACACTAGGCAAGTGTGCGATTAGCTTATCTCGAAGTAGTAGAGACCTTGGCCTTCTAGACTAGGTCCACGGTACCGATTTACATAGTAGCTGGGGGAGAACACCCATGCCACAATCTCTTGCCACAAACACCTAGCGTCGAGCGTTTACGTCCATTAGGTATTTTGTAATGTCACAAGTGCCAGTTGAGCTCTGCCAACAGTGCTCCTTTCAACCACTAAATCACCAATCGACGAGATGGGCACCCCTCCCATAATATCAAACACAGCGACTGTGGCTTGAAATTCCCTGCCGATGTAATTGCGCATCTCAACCGCCATCAGGGAATCCACACCATAGCTGGATAGTGGCTTGCTCGGTTCTACGTCGTCAGGTGAGATAGACATGGCGCGTGCCAGCTTGACAGCCAGAGCCCGAATAACAATTTGGATACGTGCGTCTGTCTCCTTCTCAAGTCGGAAAAGTGTTCCTGGATTTTCTGTTACCGAAACGGATGCTTCGGATATTGTCTGCCCTACGACGTGAGAAAAGGCGCGAAAAAGGGGGCGATCATGCATTTGCGGAGGGGTTTGGCCTTGCAGAATGAAGTCAGCTGGGGTAAGTAAGCCGATCAGAATCTGACTTTTGGCGACAGACAACATCGGCAAGCCAGGGTCGCAGTACACGCTTAATAGCGCCAACAACTCTGTGTCATCGATCTGCTGCATGTCAGCTGCCTGCTGCCTGTTACGCTGATAGGATTCCTTCTCTGCGATGATCCCAATGTTGCGCATCCAGCCCACATCAAACGAGATTGCCTTCTGTCCGCTAGCAGTACGGTAGCGTGCTAGTGCATCTTGGGCTGAGCAGCCTCCGGCATAGTTCGATTGCGCGACTGTTCCGCAAATTCCAGCGAGGGATGACAAGAGGACGAAGAAGTCAAGGTCTCCCGGAAGCATATTATGCAGGTTCCAGGAAGATTGAACCTTCGACTTAATGGTCAGTGCCCACTGGGCATAAGTCATGTTCTCAAACACGGCGTCTTGGAGGACCATGGCGGCATTGATGCATCCTTTAATAGGGGGCATGGCTCGGGCCTCGCATTCTTCGAGGACCCGTGCCAAGGATGCGGTCGAAGATGCATCACATTTTGGTGCGAATACCATTACCTCCCGTGATGTGAGTTTTGAGATGAGCTCCGCGGCTGCCTCACTCGCGGGGCCGGACCTTGACAAGATGATTAAGTGCTTTGCTCCTCGATCCGCTATCCACTTGATGATAGCGCGACCCAAGCCTCCAAAGCCGCCTGCAATGATATATGAGGCCCCTGGGTTGAACTGCCACGTTGTCTTCTCCATAACGTGTTGCTATTGTCATCGTTAGTAAGTTGGTTCATACGTGTATGTTCCTAAACTATACTTACAGGCACTACATCAGTGGAATCAATGCGGATCACAATACGCCCAGTATTCTTGCCGCTTTGGAGGAATCTGAAGGCACCCTCTACCTTGGAGACAGGATAAACGTGTAACGGACTCGGATGCTGAACACCTTGCTCGATTAATCCTATGGTGCTTTTGAGGAGTCTTGCTGTAAGTTCTTCGTCAGACCGTGATAAGTGAACTAGATCAACAGCAGAGAATGTAACGTTCTTCGCAAAGCAGGCCATCGGTAATGATGAATTCGCCATGATATCCGCTTTGCCAATTTCGATGAACCGACCGTACGGTGCAATGCACTCCCACGAGGCGCGAAGGCCATCACCGGAAAGAGAGTTGAGCACAACGTCAACCCCGTAGCCTTTGGTTACGCGCATTATACCTTGCTTGAAAGAAGTATTGCGACTGTAAAAAATGTGGTCGTCAGGGATATCGAACTTCTTCATCAGGAATTTCTTCTTCTCATCGAAGCCGACAGTTGCGAAGACCTCAGCCCCTTTAAGCTTAGCGATCCATATTGCTATCTGACCCGTACTACCCGCTGCAGAATGAATAAGAATCTTTTCTCCCTTCCGTAGTCTAGCGACATCGACTAGAGAATAAAATGCGGTAATACCCGGCGCGACCATCGAAGCTGCTTCTTCAAAAGACAGGCTATCTGGAAGCTTCAGCACACACGGCTCGAGAGCGCGGGGGTACGCCCTCATACAACCTTGAGAGATCATACAGACTCTGTCTCCGGGCTGGAGGCTTGAACAGTCGAACCCTACCCTAGTCACGACGCCAGCACAGTCTCCACCCAAACCACCGTCATCTAGACGACCAAGGGCGAGATATACGTCGCGAAAGTTGAGTCCCCATGCTTTCGCTTCAATTTCAACTTCTCGTGGGCCCAGTGGTGCTCCGTAGCTAGAATCCTCGACGAACTTCAGACTCTCCAAATCACCTGGTATACCAACGGTCAGCTGCAAAGCCGGACCTGAAGACCAAGATCTGTGTTGCAACTGTGGGGAAATGAGTGACTGTACAGTGTCATTCAGGGACGACTCCTCGATCACTCGGCTAGTAATGATCTCACCATGACGAACGACGTATTCGACTTCATCCGACGAGCCCTCGAAGGCTGCCTTCAGTATCTTGTTGACATAGCCTGCGAGAGCACTCACTGGCTCATCACCGCGCTCTATAAAGAGCACCACAAGATGCTTTTCTATTGCCTCCGTCCGGATGCTGCGTAAGAAGCCCGGTGCAACACCGTACAGTGTGAATTGTGAGTCATCGGCCTGCGTCGCCGTGACCCATAACAAGTTTTTGGCCGCTTTTAGTAAGTATTGGAAGGGTTGAAAATCATCTTTAGTTATGGTGGCTAGGAATGGGTTGTCTATTTCTAGTAGAGACACCACCATATCAGACTCCACCACGCCTGCGCTTTCAATCTGTGAGAGAGTCGTGGTCTTCAGCCGCCGATTCGCTGACTGGGATTTGAGGGTTTCATGGAGTGACGATGCTAGAGTAACATGGTTATCTGATTGGGGATCAATAACGAATAAGATCCTATCATACGGAGGCTGCTTTGGGGGTTGCTGTGTTGCTAACGCCGTCGTCAAAATGATACTGAAAATATGGCATGCCTCATCCCTGAAGTCTCTTAGACATAGGTCATTACCGGAGAACCCGTTAGTTTGAAGGCATTCATGCCACTTGTCTTCAACGATAGCAGGCGACATCGCACGCCATTCTTCCTGACAGTTCCACCATCCAGGGGCGAGGCCAAACACAAAGTTCGTGATGACATTTTCGGGTGCGACGGCTTCAAGGAGGACCATGCGACCTCCCGTCTTGAGAGTCTTATGTATATTTCGAATAGTCGCCCCGAGGTCTGTTGTGGCGTGCAGGACACTCCCGGCAATGATTAAGTCATATGAACCCAGTTCGAGACCCTGGTCTTCAACTGCTCGCTCTAAATCAAATGTCTTGAACGTCATTCTCTCCTTAACTCCGTGCCACCTCGCTCTGGCATTCTCAAAGAATGTTGGCGACACGTCGGTGTAGGTATAGTTTAAGAAAGACAGACCTCCAGTATCTCTCTCGAGGCCAATCAGAGTTGACAAGATATGCGATGTCATACCACCTGTCCCTGCCCCTACCTCCAAAATGCGGAGCCGCGGGTTTTCATGCGAGGCCAGTGCAATAAGGCGCTGTAGTCTCTGGTCACATATACTCTTGAACATGTCGGCGTAGAATATCTCTGCGAGATCTGACTCAAAGATGACGGAGAGCGGATCAATTTCTCCAACCAAGATCTGTTTCAGTTGACGGACAACTGCAGTGAATAGTTTCCATGGCGGGTGTAACGTCTCAATCTCTCTCAGAAGGAACTCCAAGCCCTCTTCACTAACGTCATTGTTTGCCTGGGACGGCAACATCTGTTGAGCTTGGTACTCCATCCAACTAATGTGCCTGTTCAAAGTGGTGGGGATTTTGAGACGGTCCTTTGCGGTTAATTGTTTGAGCGTTCTGCGAAGAGATATGTTGAGGACAAACGTGAGTTTTTCGTGCCAAGAAGCTATATGTGTCTCAGTTTTCGAAAAAGTATCGTCGCCGCATGATTGTCGAAGTTGCTTTGTGTCCAACATACTTAATTGCGGTTGCCAGTCTACCCCGTATAGGAGCTTCTTGTGGACTTGAATTGATTTGTCTTCCTTAGATACCCGCGCTGTGACTAATCTACCCATCCTACAGAGAACAGAGTTATCGTCTGCGAATGCGTATAGGGTCCCCTCTTTTGCTTCTCGGCCGTTATTGTCGCTTGCGATAGTCATGTATCGAATGGAAGATGTGTGAGAAGCCTGCCAGCCTGAGGCAGAGAACCACCCATCGCACAGACTCGTAGGTACGTGGGTGCCCGGCACTGCGGTGAGTCCCTTTGTGATGCTGACTCGCAGTACGTGGAATGCGGCGTCCAAGATAGCAGGATGTACAAGGCTGGCCTGGTGTTTGGGCGTTACATTCACGCAAGCAATCGATGTTCCTGCGCCATCCGAGCGGATATCCTCCAAAATCTGAAACCACTCGCCGTA
The DNA here is from genome assembly GCA_025201785.1 of Xylaria longipes. Taxonomy (NCBI): domain Eukaryota; kingdom Fungi; phylum Ascomycota; class Sordariomycetes; order Xylariales; family Xylariaceae; genus Xylaria; species Xylaria longipes. The sequence continues at coordinate 284,913 of MU619704.1, read as the reverse complement.
CTTGATGCCATTTTCTTCAGAGTCCTTGTAAAACCGCCGTGAGTCGATCCTAGTCGTGCACGTATCCAAGACATGCTTGTACTGCAGCACGGCCTGATGCTTGGCCAGTCGTTCCTCCACTCCGTTGTCCACTTCATTGCTCTGCTCTTCATATTGGATCTGTATAGTCGCCCTAAAGCAGCGCCGCACACAGTTAAAGTAATACTTGATTGACTGATAAGTAACTTGACCAGTCAAAACAAAATAACGATTCAGAATTACTTGCTCAATCAAAGCAAAGATTTTTATTAATTGCAAGTACTTGCAATTAATTGCAATTAATTTTCTATATTTTTTTCTATTTTTTACAAGGTATATTTAACAAGAAATACTTCGTACGTACCTACCTACCTAAGTATTTCTCTCGTAGTAGAAATTTCTTATCGATAGCCTACGCTACACCTAGCCACACCTAGCTACACCTAGCCACACCTAGCTATACCTAGCTACACCTAGCCACACCTAGCTACGCCCAGATACCTACATACCTAGCCTACCTAGCCCTTACGCGAATAGCACCACGCGTGTTATTATTGAGGCTATTCAGAACTAATTACGCTCTATGGGCAGTAATACGAAAAAAAAAAAAAGCTGCTAACCCTCGAATCTACTTACTTGGTTTGCTTGACCAATTAATTGCTCAAGTCAAGTAAGCCAAACGCTCGATTCAGTCAAATAAGGCGATTTTGGGTGTCAATCAAGTCAAATCAAGTCAAAGCGATTTGTTTGACTTGACTTGACTGTGTGCGGCGCTGCCCTAAAGCATTCGTTCCATCTGTCGTCATATCGAGCGAACAGTTTGATGTCTGACCAAGTTGACTGTTTCTCATATGGCTTTTGGATAGGGCGTAAGTGGAGCATCGTCTCTGTCTTATGCTCCCAGGCCTCCATGACGAGAATAGGGCTTAGGAAGTGAGCCTCTTTGATGTAATAACCCGAGACAGTCCGATTATCAAGAGCAGTTTCCCGCGTGGCTTCCATTGCCATAATAAGCATTCCGGCCGCTGGGTAAATAATAGTGTTGCTGACCTGTTATGTAATCAGCACCGGTAGATCAATAGCGAAAATCCTCTACATGAACTTACAACGTGATCGGCAATCCACGGGGTGGTCTCAACGCTCCATAGGTTCCTCCATCTTGGCTCCAACGGGTTCCAATCGTGGAATCTCCACCCGAGGAAATCACCTGAGACGGGCTCGCGAAGCCTAAAATCGCGACTTAAGCGTGATTCAGCCCAATAAGTGTGAGAATGGTCAAAAGGGTACTCCGGGCAGTCGACCAGAAATGGCGGCGTTCGATTACAGAGCAGTCTATTTGCCTCAGAGATATTGAATTTATGGCCATGACAGAAAAGATGTCCCAGAAGTTCCAGGATGCTTTCAACGGCATCCTTTGACCGATGTAGAGCATTCGCGTATCGAGTCTGTCTTCGATTTCCAACTTGAGTTATAGTGTCTTGAATTGGTCGCTTCAATGCCGGATGTGGGCCTATTTCGACTAGGTCCGTGATACTTCCTAGGCCAACCTTCAACGTTGATGCTTTCTGCGTAAGTAATTGTATAGCATCAGAGAACCGCACCGGCGACACAAGGTTGTCAACCCAATACTGAGCCGTTGCCAAGGTCGATGGTCGAACGGGCTGTCCAGTCACCGTTGAGATCATGGGTATAGTCGATGTATTGTTACCTGCCTCGAGTGTTCCCATCCGAGATAGATAGTCCTTGGCAATTATCAGCATAAACGACGAGTGATAGGCTACCCCTGTCTTTAGCTTGTGTGCAAAGATTCCTTCCCCATTGAGATGCCGCTTTATGGTATCTATGGTGCGTTCCGGGCCAGAGAGTGTACAGTTGATAGGGCTGTTAATACATGCAATATGAACTGAGTCTTCAATGTCTGGGTTGTCCATCGCCTTCAAGCGGCATTTCACCTCATCATGCGCGATATTTACTGATATCATAGCACCTACGGAGCTGCCCTTTGCCTTAAGCTTGCCGGAAAGCTGGCCCCTGAAGTAGGAGATCTTACACGCTGATCGTAAACTCAGTGCACCTGTCGTGTATCTTTATCGCAGGGGTTAGCGAGCTATAGAGATTGCAATAGAGTATCGATAGCTTACGCGGCGGCAATCTCGCCCGACGAGTGTCCTACTACGGCTTTTGGGGAGATCCCAAACGATTTCAGTAACTCAACTATGGCAATCTGTGAAGCTGTTGAAAGTGGTTGGCTGTACTCCGGTCTGTCGATGTTCTCGGGTTTGAGAAATTGATCTAACATGAATTAGCATAGCCTCCGCATTTTTAGACGATGATAGCTCACCAAAAATAGACCATTCGCATCCCAGGTTGCGGTATACGTTATCAATGCGTCTTAGGGTCGCTTCGTAGATAGGATATTGCAGCAGCCCCAAGCCCATATTGACGTATTGGGCACCTTGACCCGTGAACACAAACGCAATGCCCACATCAGTCGATGTGCGCACAGGCCCCGAAGTAGGGAGCCCGCGGCTCACAGTTATAAACTCATTAGAAATGATAGAAAATGCTCGCCAGAGCATATGGCTTCTTCGGGATGCTAAAGTGTATGCAAGTCGCTTAATACTGACAGTTTTACCGGCAATATGGGTTTTGATATAAGATTCATATTGTTGGAGGGTCCGTTGGACTTAGACACCATAGTTAGTAATCTACTTTCATCGTGAAACCGGTATGGTCCGAAAGAGTAAACGCAGTGTTTCAGGCGATGTGGTAAAGATGAGGCAGTGACTCCTAGTATTGGTCTCAAAAATAAACAAAACTTAGATACCACTCACGGGCTTTATCATCAGATGCGCTCCATACCAGCAATGCGGACGTGATTCCGGGGTAGCTAACTCCTTTCTGTTGTTTCAAGTTATGTTCATAGCTGCTGTTGGTGGTCCGCGAATTGTTGACATTGGTAACGGAATCAAGGTCAACTATAGCATGGCGGCCGTTGAAGCCATTGGTGCTCTTCTTGTCCACCCGAATTGTGCCATTGACAGGTGTCACGCCGTTCGTGACATGAACAGCCTTATGGACAGCAGTATGAGGCGGGCCATTCGACAGGCGAGCATTAGCAGTGCAGTGGTTAGCCGTAAGGTCATGTTCTTGAAGATAGTGGTATGCATCATCTAAGATGACATGCGTATTAGTGCCACCGAAGCCGAATGAATTCACCGAAACTCGCCGAAGGCCACTACTTGGCCAGGCAATGGGCTTGGCGGGAACCTTGAAATATGTCAGCGCCATAGTGTTCAGGACTGAGGGCTTACATACCACTATATGGTAGAACTCAACGTCGATGTTGTCGTTAGGCCGTTGGAACAAGGCGTTGGGGGCAATGACGCCCTTCTCAAGGATCACTACGCAAAATGAGTCAGTGAATATCAAAGCAGGACCTAAGGAGGATAGGAGAAGTGCATGTACTGATGGATTTGATGATACCGGCGAGTCCACTACAACCCTCGAGGTGACCGATGTTGGCCTTCACGGACCCTCTGTGATCATTAGCGAGTGTCTGTTACGCTCGATCCATATTAAATGATATACGAACACGTAGAGAGGGTCCTCCGGGCTCCGGTATGGCCTAAAAACTCTTCCTATAGCTTTCATTTCTATTGGGTCGCCTAACGGTGTGCCAGTTCCTAGTTTTGTTAACTATTTGTACTGGTAGTTTTCATGGGCACCTACCATGCGCTTCTACATAGCGGGTAAGTTCCAGGGGGAGGTTCGCTTTCTTGTATACGTGTCGAATAAGCTCCTCCTGCGCCTCGGGCGACGGCTGGGTCAGGGAAGGTGTACGGCCACTGTAGTAAGTTGAAGGTTAGTCGTTATAGCTCATGGAAACTGATTGAAAATTTTCAGCTCCAAGTAGTGACCAAACTTGATAGGAGAATAGCAGCAACTCTTGCTCTTGAACCAAAGGTAGAGAAATATGAGACTTGAAGACCCTTACTCCTGATTGGTACCAGCGGAGCGAATAACCGCTCTAATCATATCGCCATTCTCGACAGCATCTCTTAGAGGCTTTAATACAAGTGCAATAACGCCCTCGCCTCGAGCGTATCCATTTGCGCGATGGTCAAAGCTATAAGACTTGCTATTCGGAGAAAGAAAACTAAGATTGGATAACAGCAAGAACCCGTCAGGTCCCAGGATGAGATTTGATCCAGTGACTAATGCCTAGCAAAGCCATTAAGTATTACGGTACGTTACGTCAAAGCAAAGCGAGAGATATAGTACAAGCTTACCATGGAAGCATCACCGCTAGCTAGCGACTGGCAAGCGAGGTCAACTGCCACTAGACTGCTAGAACATGCCGTGTCAATGTGAACACTGGGACCATGCAAGTCGAAAAACCAGCTCACGCGGTTAGGTAGGATCGATGAGAATGTGCCTGTAATAGCCATGCGTGATACCGTCTCAGGGTCTTTTGATACCATTCTAGAGTAGTCATCTGTCATCGACGCACTGAAAACGGCTGTTCGTGATCTTTTCAACGCCTTCATCGGTACTCCAGCTATAGAATGTGAGCAATGCTAGGTTCGTCAGCGGTAACTTGCCGGCGTCCACATACCATTCTCGAAGGCTCTGTAAGATGCTTCGAGCGTCCATCTCTGCATGGGATCCATTGAGGCTGCTTCCGCCGCTGTTACCGAGAAGAAGGGTGCATCAAACCCCCCCGGATCATCTTTGATGAAGTAACCCCCTCTGGCATACAGCTAGTTTCATATTAGTTTTCATTCCGAAGAGCTCCGATATATCTTACCTTATTGCGTTTTGCTAACTCCGTATTGTGAAAGGCAGTCCCATTGATGCGTGATGCTGGCCAATCCGTCATCAAATTCCTCCCATTCTCAAGCGTTTCCCAGAAGCTAGAGACGGTCTCGACCCCTTCAGGAAGTTTGAAAGAAAAGCCTACAACAGCGACGTCTCCCATGGCTGGAATTGTGTAGCTGATAAAATGTTATGACGGGAAGTAGGACTGGGACCATAAATAGGGAAGGGAAGCCAAGATCAACTGCCTACTATAAAAAGCCACCGCCAGGTAATGATCATGACAGGACCTCCCTAAATATCCTCCACTACCTAAAGAATGAGAGTATAGCGAGAACGTATGACCCAGTCAACCTCAGACCTATTGTTCCTGTAGATGAAGCGCCACTATCGTACAAGTAGACCCGTGGACCTAAAACAGCGGCTTCTTAGATCCTACATCCGATTTCAGCACGTACCCCAATGTTCATGCATACTAGGCAAGCCCTGAAGTAAAATCACGAGAGAGAAAAGTACCTTGATAGATATTCTACGACTGGCTCTTCTTTGTTAGACCTGGCAGTCTATCTACGATCCGCGGGCTAGAACCCTGGACTCGTACACTAAACTAATGCATTACACACACAGCTTGATAGAAGCAGTTGCTTCAGAAGCGGCGGACAACATCGACCGATGCTCCTAGCGTCCTTGGCCGCGTCAACTTACCCCATATCTAGCTCACTCCGACTCGAACCACAATCGGGATCTTTGACTAACTGGGCAGCTACAAGGGTATCGACGTGAAGCTGCCCAAGCCTTTCCGGTTTCGCCAGTCCTTTCTTAGGCAGGAATACACCTGTAGGGTCACTTCGCCATGGAGGTGAACTGATCAAACTCGGACTTCATTGGCATACCGACCACGCGATATACTTCAATGCCGTAGGATCCGCAACCCCGTCAAAGTATCATCCAATGGGCTGAATCGTGGGGTACGGATGGAGCTACGTAGCGTCCGTGCATTGTCTAAGCTATACCTACCCTAGTCCTAAGACAGACCCAAGGACGTGGCCACTGGAAGACTGTTGGTTTAGGTTAGATGACGGCTACAGATGACAGTTTGGCCAAGGTCGGCTCTGACTGGACGTATAGCCGCAGATGCATTGGAGCCTATGGAATAGCAACGCGTGCTTAGGCTATAGTGCTACAGGTACAGCGGTCGATGTTTGCCAAAGTCTCCTTGCACGCGGACTCGACGATCATTCTGTGCAAGAAATAGCTTTATCCAAGACGTCAAGGCACAACGGCTGAGAAGTATTTGAAAGACGGCATGGCCCCTACGTCGGTGCCTAATATTACCTTGGGCCCTCATTTCTCCCAATTCGTGCTCTCTTTCCCGTCATAGCGGGCTTGACACGCCGCCGAAATGCGTTTCCTTTGCTTGCATGGTGAGTGGCATTCTACTAAATGCAAATGATCGCCCTCGGTGCCATGTCAGTTTGAAGATCACCCAGATCTAGGGTCGCTACGCCCCCAGTCAAATCTACATATACCATGTATTATTTTTCTGAAGCATGTCAAGATGGTTCACTAACTGAGGCTGGATGTGTATAGGAAGAGGCACAACTGCCAAAGTGTGTGAGACCAACACCGAGCACACCGACTTCGCAAGAAGCCTGCCGACTGATAGCTGTTCCTGCTTATTAGATTTTCGAGATGCAGACTGGTATTTAATGAAGCCCTAACGAATCTTACGCAGGAGGTCTTACTGTTCTCAGCAAGAATTCGTCAGGCATTGGGACGGGATCATCAATTTGTTTTCGCTAATGGGAATGTGCCCACCCAACCGGATGCTGGTTCGGACCCCTGCAAGCTTACGTGCAGTATATAGAATTATTTGATCATGGCTGATCTTGGACAGGTGCTGCCGCTATTTCGGATGAATACTTTGGCTATGTCGGCAACACTATCACGGAATATGAGGACCTATACCATGACCTACTTGATATCATCCACAATCAAGGGCCTTTCGACGGTTTGATGGGGTTTTCTGAGGGCGGAGCCGTTGCAGCTTGGATGCTCATTGAGAATTCAAAACGTCGCCTCACCTTTGGGCGCTTCAAGTGCGCTATTTTCTTCAGCGCTGCTGTGCCTTTTGACCCCGACGTCGTTCGGACCGGAATTGTCAAACCTGTCGATCCGGCTATAGAGGGTGAGATGATCAAAATCCCGACCGCGCACGTCTGGTCTAAGGAAAACGACGTCAATGATGAGGCCGCCCAGTCTCTCGCGAGTCTGTGTGATGCCAAGCTTCGAGAAACGTTTCTACATTCCCTGGGTCACAACGTTCCTGGGTCAAAGTTTGATTCGGAAGCTCTCGCCGGGACGCTTCGAATTATTGAGCGGACGATCGAACGCGCCAGAGACCAGGTCTCATAAGCACTGCCTATCACCGCTTTCTCGGATGTAGAGATTAGATACGCAAGTCATACAGCGTAGGCCGATGACTCCGTGAGAGTATTCCAGTACACTATGTGTAGGAGGTCCTTGTCATCATAAGCAACAGTCCAATATATCGAGTCGAGTAAGGCCGGCCTGGATGAGGCTTAGATCTACACGCTTGCGCCCCATATTTTCTTGTATTTACAGGCCCGTTACAAAATAGGCTATGTCGTGATGGATCAAAAGTGGTTATAATATTTTCCGCTAATCGAGCTTAAGGCCGTACCAAGGAGATAATCGACCTACACATAGTAATAAGTAAAGCCACGAAACTTGTGTGACAAATTAACTTTTTCGGTTATAGCTCTAGTTAATATGTGTCGGGACAGAACACCAGTACCCAGTGGAGGCTGCAAACGTCGATGAGCTAAGCAAGCAGAGCAGGGATAATACTAGACAGAACATCCGGTAGCATTCCGGGGTAGATTTGCTGAGGGTGAAAGCCCACAACTGGTGCATCTAGCAAGGGGCATTCTCAAACTGTCTTTATTACAGTGCGGTGACGAGTTCTCTGCTGTGACTGCTACTGACATATGGATAAATATCATCAAACTGGCTATCCGGCAGTAGCCCGGCGCGACTTCATTAGGCAATGCAGCTGCAGTTAAAGGCATAAGCGAGACCAAACTCATCACAACCTAGGTCTCGGACCAGAGAAAGACTGAACTGATGTTATAAGCAACTCTGTGCTCAATACTTCAACAACTGTACCTCTTATGTACGCACGATTTCCACTATCCGCTGCTGGTATACGTAGTTGAAGCGCTAAGTACGTACGGAGTACTCCGTATACGTACCCATTTACCACGCGCTTTGACACGAGTGGGTGCCATCGTAAATGGGCAACGGGCCCTTGCATGAGCACAGACATTTTGCCAAGGCCAATCGGGGAACTGATCTTCAATAAAAAGTTTTTGTATGGTAGGTGCTAAAAACCCCTGCACGAGATCCCGTCCCGACCAGGGGTCTAGCCATCAAATACCAAATGAACATGCGCAAGCCCCTGGGTTGTGCTTCGTATCGTAGATACAGTATACGATGACCCGGAAGAGATGCTGGCTAAGCCCTATCCCCAGAATCTGTATATGGCGTTCTTCGCGTACCTAGGCATGCCGAATTGTTATTGATGTACATGGTATAGGTAGTAACCTAGTTAATTCTTATGAGCCGATTGGCATATGTAAACGACCTCGGTTCATTGATCCGAGCCATGCTGCCCTTCTATGCCTGTGATATCCCGCTGACTGTTGCTCACCCGCGAGAACAGATGTTGCAGCGGTTTATACTGCGAAACGTGTGTAATGTTGTTCCATTCGGATAAAATGTTCACCTTGGTTCGGCTCTGGGGTCAGTTCAGGTCTCTGCGGCCACTTGCTTGAGACGGTTATCTGTAGACTGTGAATACTCTACAAGTTCTCCGATTAGGTAGCTGACATAGACGGAAACAAGCGAGAGTTGTTTTATGCAGTGATTGCCACTTTGTTCACATGTCGGTACTTTACTTCACCCAAACGCCTCAACATCTTGGCCCGCGATAATGACAATAATTACCAATATCTCGCCTAACTAGTATGCCAACCAACATGCATCAAAGAGCTTGGATCTATGAAATTATATCTACCTTTTAGGAAAACATTATTCTGTTCTGCTGTTCCTCTTATCAACAACCTCACTCACTCACTGCGCAGAAGACTACACTACAATGGACATGATACCGTACCTTCCCAAAGAACAGCAAGAAGCACTTCTTGCTGGTCCTGCTCTCGCACCACCCCTTGGAATAGTCGCCAACTTAGACAATCCGCCAAATAGAAATGATATTGCCCACGCTACCTTCGTCATCTGTTTGTTCTTTGCTACATTTAGTTTCATAGTACGAATTTACGCCAGATTGGTGGGCTTAAGGCCCTTCAATTTGGAAGACGGTAATACATGACTTTTGCTGAATGCTCTGCCATCAAAGGGGTTGAAAAGCTAACCTGATTCTAGGTTTTACATTCATTGCTTACGTTCGTTGACAACTCCAACACCGCAAGCGTATGTTAACCTTTACTTTGCAGGCAACCTACATCGGGTATATATACTGTTGCTACCGATTACTGGTCGAATATGGCTACTTCATACACCAATGGGATCTACACCTCGGTGATTGTGAGTAATTGGAGCTATTTTCATTCTGTTTTTGCAACCTTCAGAGCACGCAGTTTTCTTTTCGAGATAAGAGGCGTCTGGAAGATCCCGAAACCCCCTCATATTACGCTCCAGGTGGCGATGACTGACCCCGAGTGTTGCAGTGATCGAAATCAGTTATGTAAGTTATGTTGTGATCGCACGGGACCTCACCAACAGCGACTGAACAACTACAGATCCTTCAAATAGGCGGTGTTTTATACTCGGTCACCCTCCCATTATTAAAAGCGTCGATCTTGCTTGAATGGACACGCCTCTTTGTCCCTCGAGGAACACGCAACGTATTTTGGTTGCTTTGCGTTATACTTGTGGGAATCCAGCTCTCCTTTCTCGTGGCATCGGTCTTCGCCCTCAGTTTTGCGTGCATTCCATACCAGAGGAACTGGGACTTCACTGTACCGGGGAAATGTATCAAGAAATCTGAGCTCGAAATCACGTCAGCCGCCATCCACTTCGCCTCTGACATAGTGATCCTCATTCTTCCGCAAAAGGTCATTTGGTCCTTGCACATGTCTCTGAAGAAGAAGCTGGGCGTCTCGGTCATCTTCTCGCTGGGTGTTCTGTAAGCATCCGACAGCACGACGCTCACCCGCGAACGCGTACTAACTCGAGTCCTGGCAGGGCCTGCATATCTGCAATTCTACGGCTAGTATCTACGATTGAGTACTCAACAGCACCCGATGTCACCTATGCCGTATCTGCCGTGATTCTCTGGGCCCTTGCAGAAATGACGTGCGGTTTCATTGTTCTCGGAATGCCTACAGCGCCAAAGGTCCTTCTCGAAACACGTCTAGTGAGCAGAATCAAGTCGTCGTTCAGATCCTGGACTGGGACCAATCAATTCGAGTCGATGAAAACGGGTTTGTCCCAAACATCCAAGGCATCAAGCACCGCGAAGTCGTATCGGAAGATTAACGACAAGGATGTTCCTCTTCAGAATTTAAAGAGCTTGGACTCAGAATCAATAGAGCATCTTCGTGACTTCATAGCTAGACCCAAGAACTCCATTGTTCGCACGACTCAGGTGAGCACGACAGAGGATTATGATTATGGCCATCGAGTTCAACACGATCAGCTTCAAAGACAACACCCATGGAATACGAAAGAGTAGAACGCCCCAGGGGCATGGGCGTCATCTGCAATAGTAATGTATATGTTATTTGTACGGGCGAAAGTATTATAGCGCTATGGATATGTATGTTACGACTTAATGTTCAAAAGGAAGGGTATTAAAAAGTAGAGATCCTATGGAGGGCTCGAGCTGAAGAAGACACAATAGGTATTATCTAAACTCGGTGATCACTAATTTTATCATTTATGTACACAATATTTCTTACATAGTTGCTAAATGCACGCTTTCGGACAGATTCAAAACCCACCATAAGAGAGGCTAGTGTAATTTTCTCCCTTCCTGTAGTCAAACCATAACAAACTCTGTCTTAGAGCGTTTTCATAGTGCCCCTGAGATACCAGTCAAACCCGAATCTATGGTACCACACGAACACCATCAGAGAAACCCATAATGCTCACCACTATGCTCCATAACAATCCCACTCAGTTCGTCCAATGCAGGTGAGCCCCTGCTCATGCAGGTCCGCTACCCCATTTTGAGCCACTCGACGCTGTTTGAAGGGCCCGTCCGATCCCGTTATTCCGTTGCCATTCGTGTGTTCCATGTCTGCGTCACTACGTAGTTCTGCAACCCGCTTCACCTCGATCACACTTCATTTAGCCGAGGCGTATTCCTGTAGGTATGGAGTAGTAGTCTGCGCACGGAATGGTGTGTAGACAAGTTAATAGATTATTCCTGCCGCATCTGTCAAATAGCATGCGCTAACCTACGCGAGACAGTTCCTAGACTATGGACGCTAATATAGCATGAGATACGCCACGTGTCTACAGTAGGGAAGCTCAGTATACTCCATCCCTGCCTAGGTAGATGAGTACGCGTGCACGCCGCTGTTTCACACTCGTGGAGATGCCTACACTTCCATAGCAGTGTACACTAAAATGATTTGAACAAGACCGTGTGTCATGGAGAGACGGCCATAGCAATATGAAGGAAGCGGACAAATGGAAAGAAAGTCAAACTCCAACTAGATAATATCCATATACGTGCAGCATACATACTGTAGTCCCCCGCACAATCCCACATCGGGTAGTTGGAGTTGGGGTTGTAGAGCAATAAATCATTGGCCGTTTATGCATGCCGCTACTGTAGCCCTCTCCTATCTTACGTAGTACTTATGTATATACAGCGGTACACTAAAGTGCTTAAGAATGACATGCTGTACTACGTAGAAGCTCCGATCGCGGCTAGTCAAAAGTGCCGAGAAGTGAACTGCATTATAATCTTCACATCACCTGCTAGAACGTAACCCTCCCACGGCATGCATCCTGTTCTGCAGCGCCTTGGGCCGTTGTTGCTAGCTTAGTGTATGCCGAGGAAACTCCCATAAGTTGACTGGCGGGTTTTTGCTAGGAGTCGGCATGGGCTCCGGAACCTTCTCGGGCTCGCCATTTTGTTTGATAACGACACTCGCGATACTCCAAATCCTGGGCCGACAGCCAAGCTACCCCTATTTCGCACATGAGGATGGAGCGAGTGTCCTCAAGGGGAATCATTGTTTCTTCTCACTTGTTGCAGCTTTACTAACGTAGTAGTAGAAACATCACCTTATATTGTATGATATTGTGACCAGGTCACCAGCTGATGAAGCCTTCATTGCATAAGACGATGTATCCCCTGTACCGTGCCAGTACGCGGCGAAGTAGTGTAGCATTAAAGCAAATACGGCCAATATCTTACATTGCTTGTTGACTAGTCGATTTTGTTTATTCCTTGGGCGAAGCCTTATTTATTAGTTCTATGATAGATCGAAGTCGAGCATAATGGTCCCATTGAATTGTGCCGACTACTGTTTCGTTTGCTCATAATAAACATAATCCATTATGCCCGTGCTTGATGGCTTGTTGCTGGCAGCGAAATATATTGCCGGCGCCACCGTTACTTATGTTAGTTCTCACCTAACCGCGACTGTGGAATAAATCGATTAATGGAAATGGGCAGTGGCTTGTGGTTTTCGCCTACAGAATCTTGCTTCATCCCCTTAGCAAATATCCTGGGCCGTTCGTGGCTAAACTAACCGAAGGCTATGCTGGGTTTTATGCTGGTCTGCAACGACTACACTTGATCACCCAACAGACTCACCATAAGTATGGTATGTAATCGCACAACTACCGTTGGATCGCTCATGGAAATGGTGACCTGATATCTTACAGGCAATGTCGTTCGAATCGCCCCTAATCGCCTTGTATTTAACAGTGTAAAGGCACTTCATGGTAATGACTCCTTTGCCTGCTCATGATGTTGATGCCTATAAATCACTAACGAAGCGTAGACATCTATAACAATGACAGAGTTGTCAAGTCACACGTTTACCTAGTCACACTGGGCTTTACCGGGACCATAAACGTGTTCAGTGTCATAGATAGAATAGCTCATCGTTCGAAGCGGAAGCTAATCGGTGCGGGAGTGTCGGAGCGAGCTATGCGGGAATTCGAACCGACCATGGCCGGCCAGATTGACATATTCTTGAAGCAGATCTTAGAGTCCAGCCGGAAATCCGAGGCTGTGAACATGTCAGCTCGCTGCAAACGCTTGACGATGGACGTTATAGGCTTACTAGCCTTTGGGTATCCCATGAATACCCAGACTGAGGAGCGGTACCGTACCCTCCACGGAGGCATCGAAGCCAGCAATGCCCATAATAATGTCCTTATGCAATGGCCGAGACTGCAGTCCAAGGCAATCGCTTATCCCTTGCATTACCTGACTTTGTCCGCACAGAAGCAGGCGTTCGAACTGATCGAGAATATGATAAGAACACGAACAGCCGAAGGCAAGGATGATCGGCGTGACCTCTATGCCCAAGTTGCCGAACAGCTGGAGACCAACCCGGAATTCAGACAGAGTGACATATGGTCGGAAGCACTCTTCCTGATTCCCGCTGGTAAGCCTAAGTCGATTGGATGGAACTAGGTTTGATAGCTAACGAAAAATTAGGAGGCGACACGACGGCTGCTGGTATCAGTGCCCTACTCTTCTACCTAGCCCGCCACCCAGAATGTTACCACAAGTTAGAACAGGAGATTTGCAACACATTTTCGAGCAGCAAAGAGATCCATAGTGGTCCGCAATTGTCCAACTGCCAGTATCTTCGCGCCTGTATTGATGAGGCGCTCCGGATGTCGTCGCCTGTTAACGGCACACTTTGGCGCGAGCTCGCACCGGACGATGATGGCAGCAAGCCCTTCATTGTAGATGGCCATGTGATCCCCAAGGGGGTCCAAGTGGGCGTCAACATATACACGCTGCACCATAATCCAGAGTATTTCCCCGAACCATACGCCTTCAAGCCCGAACGGTGGCTCAGTGGGGGCGAGGAAGAAGAGCGTCGTATGAAGGATGCCTTTGCCCCATTTCAGATCGGTTATCGTGGCTGCGCGGGGAAGCCTATGGCATACTTGGAAGCTAGCCTAGTCATCGCGAAACTCTTGTGGTATTTCGATTTCGAAGCAGCGCCCGGGGAAGCAGGTCAGGTCGGCGGCGGAAAGGTTGGTGACGGGACTGGGAGACATAGGCCGGGCGAGTTCCAACTGTACGACGTCTTCGCTTCAGGGCATGATGGCCCAATACTAGTTTTCAAGCCTCGTGGGACTCATTGTGAGGAGTTGGCTGCGTTGTAGTGATGCAGTAAGGAGGCGGGTTTCGGGGGGGCTCGTTGTTGATCTTTCAACACATTCTGGAAATATCCGTGTACGTTAATGCGAGAAATATCATACTGTTTGAGATTGGGTGTATTTTTAACTGCTTGCCGTGCCACAATTAGTCCTTCAGCTATGGCCACAATAAATGCCCTAACACGATATCCCATTACCACCACATATATAATGGATGGTGTCCCTGTTTGCTCGAAGTTATGTGGATAGCTAGCCAATTGTATAGAACCATTCGCCCACATATCCATTTGGTGCCCCTGAAATGGGGGCAATGGCTCCCTTGATGTTCTACCTTAGACGTATATAATACAATAGCATTTGTAGAGCAGAAGAGCTTGTTCCATAGGCTCACCAATACCCCTTGATCAGCACCATTCGATAAAGGCCGAAGTGAAGCGGACAATGCATTGTATACAATGGTATCCAAGGCTTCACAGCTGAAATAGTAGTAGATTAATTCACAATAGATCGAAGAACGAAAATAAATATCTGGCTTGCCACGTGCTCTATTTCCGCACTGTAGCAAACCAAGTCAGTGAATGGAAATTCTTTTTAGTCATATGTTCACCCAGTCCAATACCCATTGTACGTAAGCGTTCACCAATACACCTAAGCAAACTAACCACCGGTACCACAACTATATAACCCTTCACGAGCTTCTATTTGACACGGAAACCCCGCACCGCTTCTCTGTATATAAGATCGGCTCGTCTGACCCTGTGAGTTCTCCTCCCCTCTTCTCCCCATACCTTTCATCAAACTGTCACTCTTGACCATCTTCTCAGTTCGCTATCTATTATAGCTACCTACATCTTTGATTCTGCTCTTCTCTGCTTGAAAACTTGCAGAATCTGTCGCAAACATGGACAACCAGATGCTATCCTCCGTCGATACCTCCATCACCTCCATCACCTCCATCAGCAACCAAATCACAACCGTCAACCTAGCACCAGAGCAACAGACTACCAGAGGACCATTCGATGGACTGTCTCCCGAGGTGTGGCTAAGTGAGTAATTCTCGGAATCATTTTCTTCTTGTTTTGGCAACATTTGGTATACAAACTTTCCTTTTTGGGCCAAGACAGTGTCCAGAAGCCTCTGAAACTCTCACAAATCATGCCCAAGATGGCGATAACTAACTCCAAGTGTTGCAGTGATCAAGGAGTTCCTTGAGAGGAGCGACACGTTCCGCCTTTCTCGGGTTAACAAGTTCCTTTTTTCACTCCTACTCTTCACCCGAGCCAAGTACGAGGCCGAGCTCGACATGCGGTACTTGGTAAAAAACATACCGAGCATGCTATACGTCGCGTTAAAGCGAGGGCGGCCACTAGACGAGATTGAGAAGATTGTCGCGGGTTATGTCGTGGGCTATGCAGGGACGGGAAGTTCTCTTCTTGAAACACATCTGAGCCAGAGCTATGAGCCGCCTCTTCATCTCGCTATTCGAATGAATCGTGTCGACGTTGTGGACCTGCTCCTGAGTTCCGGCGTTAGAATTAACATCAGATGGGGCGGGCATATAGTAAATGAGTGTCCTAACTGGGCACACAGGTGGTGCGAAAGGGGAGGGTCAAAAAGCTGTAAGAATGCGCTTGACATTGCGAGAGAATCGAAGAATTCTGAGATTGAACAATATCTTCTGCTACACGGTATCGAGGACCTCGGCCGAGACGAACCAGTACAAGACTGGATGAAACCTTATCTTGATGAGTCCTCTTCGGTTCAGAGCGATTGGTGGCCGTCTTTTTAGGGACGACTATGTCGGCTACGGATGGAATTCTCTTTTGGGTATTTCGTGGGCGTCCGTGGAATGGGAAATTTTGTGTCGGTCTACTTGCCTGGACCTCGCAAGGTTGTGGTATGCTTGGGGATCTTTGTGAAGTAACATGAATATCTAGGCGCTGTCAGCTCTTGGTGGCTAAGTAATGGGGGCGGCGTCTTTTTCTTAGTTGTGATAGATGCGTTCTGGATGAATGGCGAATATTGTGGGACCCTGAGTCTAGAGAATCAGCAACTTGTCACTTTACTTCGGCTGTGACTCGTAGATGCTTCTTACATAAGTGCGCCCTATTATCTTAGCAAGTTGTAGCTGTAATATGAACGCCAAAATTTACAAAGTGTAAATTATGACGTGATAATATTTATTAGGTATGTTATAATAATACTAAGAAAACAGTCTGTAAATATAATAATCACCGACCTATAATAAATTCTAGCTGGTTTATTGACTATTGCAGTTACATTTTACCGGCCCTCTCCACGTTTAACTCTCTCACAAAGCTCAAGAAGCATATGGCCAGCCCATTCAAAATCTTCCATATCCAGATATACCTGCGCGCTTAATCTAGCCCACAATCGACCTGCATGGATAATCAGAGCAATGAAGGTTTTGTATTCCTTGACCATAGTCCTCATCATCCAATCCTGCGTGCTAATTGACGCAATTTCGACATCAATGGGTAGGGCGATATTGGTCATCGAACACCTCGACAAGGTTTGCGACTCATTCTCGAGCACTTCAGTGCCTAATATGCGAGCAACTGCCCTGCCGCCTTCCTGGGCTAGGGTTTGAGTGTACTCCATGATCTTCACCTCACCCCCCAGAACCCGCTTGCGCCACTCAATTGCCTCTTTCACGCAGACGAACGGGCTTGAGTCGACCGTGCCGACGAATTCGAAGTTGTTGACGAATGCAGACTTCTTCGATGGCGGGAGAGGATTGAACCGAGTCCCCGACCTCGGAACATACCCGTGTGAGGTCGGTATGGCGGATTTGATTATGTGCTGGTTACGTAGCGGCACGTAGAAGACAGCGCAGCTCCTCGGGACAAACAGCCATTTGTGACAGTTGGAAACGAAGAAGTCTGGATCGAGGCTCTCGAGGTCGATGTTAACCATACCCACGCCTTGTGCGCCGTCTACGAGACTTAGAACCCCAGCAGACCGGCATGCCTTGGTTATCGCTTCGAAGGGAAAGCAGACGCCCGGCAGGCTCGATACCACGTCGAACAAGCAGACTTTGACACGCTTCCCGGCGCTCGCGGCGCTGTCTAGCGCTGTGTGGAAGGCTTGCACGATGTCCTCGTCCTCGCACGGATATGTAATGTTGATGGGTCGTGACGATACCTTCCCAAGGCTACTGTCCGCGACGTAATCAATCACTTTGGCGCATCCACCATAAACAGTGCTGAAGTATATGATCTCATCTTTACCATCGTCATCCCATGCGAGATTATGAAGAACCGCGTTGACCCCCGTGGTGGCGTTCGAAACGAAGACGACTGTTTCAGTAGGCGCGTTGACGAACCTCGCCATAGCAGCACGCGCCTCGTCTAGGACAATGGGATATTCATATCGGAGATAACTGTCAGACATGGCCTCACAAAGGTCCTGGTGACGCTTCATATGATTTCTGATGTCACGTGGCGCAGCACCGAACGATCCTAACAGTATCAACGCTGCTCGTCAAACGTGCATTCATCTATTTATCTTACCATGGTTGAGATTTCGATGCTCTGGATGGAATTCAAAGCACTGGAGCAGCCTTTTCCCGAACAGCGGGGTCTTTCTATCATCCACATCCATTTTATCGGCGTGCTCACGAGAGAATCACTAGACGAGTGTAGGGTTCGGTCGACAAACAACACTTGTGATACATAGAGAGCAATCCGTTGTCTAAAGTGCAGGCCCATGATCCCCCAATACGGAGCACCGACACAGGTTACGGGCAGAGTATCACGACGTCCGGTTCTGGGGCGCCGAGTTGACTAACCCACCCAATCCCATACTCGTGGCTCAGCCTATTCTACCGTTCATGAGCCGGTTGGGCTTTGACTCATGCGCCTTTAGGGTAGTCTAGGTACAAACCTTTCCTATCACGGCTCTTAGCGGAGGCTTGGCGGTCTGCATGCGGGATTAGGCTTCGCGTCGTGTCCTCAGAAGGGCGTATCGTAGAGCATTGCGTCCGAGGTCGAAATTCCCATTCGTCTGCCTGTTAAATCCATAAGGACAACTGAGGAAAATATACCCGCAGATCGGATGGTAATTCGCCGCGACTTATTATCTCCAGGTGCGCGTTCCACGCCAAGAAATCATTGCTTAGATGCATCAACTATACTAAATGCATATGTAATATAGAGGGTGAGAAACTACCTGTTATATAAATACCTACCTAGCTGCCTAGAGGTAAGTACCTAGGTAGACATTGTTTGTAAGCAATCTGGTCAAACGACGGGTTGTCTGCCTGTAATTCATATAGATTTTTTGTTAGACGGGAAAATCGAAATATTATAATGTTGGCATGCTAGAGAACCCTCCAAATAGGAACACAGTGGAATCTGGTATAAATGGCGGTGGTTCGATGCAAAGCTTCATTCACCAAAGCCTTACTTCGTAACGTAACCTAAGTTAGACTGTCGATGTATATGCTTGAGAAGCCGGTCCGTTCCCGTGATATAGAGAATGAATGAATTGTGGAAATAGGTAGGCGACAAGAAATATCAAACCTCCTCAGCCTGAAGTACTTATAAGCCTGAAGATAGAAGACAGAGTGATTCGTGGAAGAACTGAGGTGAACGGGCTTGGCGTCTCGACAGGCCGTTTGCTTACGTGTTGGTAATGGGCTTTATCTACGTCGTAGTTTTTGATATGAATCGTGACACCAGGATTCATCGTCAATTTAGGCGGCACCACTGAAAATCCGGATAGAGGACCCAAGCATCCTTGATCTACGATTGCGCGCCCCATAGAGTTTAACCTGGGGGAAACGCGGCCCGGAAGCAATCTCCGCACGCAAATCCCCCCTCTATCACGCAGTGACGCGCCGAGGTTGCATTTGACATCACAGAAACACGAGTATGCAGACCAGCTGTCCGAGCATTTGCCGAGAGGCGAGACGACAAGAGATTGATCTGCGGACGAGAAGAACCGACCTGTCCACATCACGGGGAATGCGGCAAGGGCCAGGCCCTCTCCGTGATTTGCTCCTCCGCGGTTAGCCAGATCCGGTCGATTCGCGGGACACGCTGCCACGCGCCACCGTGACCAAGTCCTGCTCTTCCTGACGGCAGCATATTAGCTGTGGGCCTTTCCAAGCATTCTCCAAGCCTGCCTGGGGGTTTGGGAAAGGAAAAAGGCAAAAGTGCAATCATGTGAGGTATAAGATGGGAGAGGTGAGCTGTCTCCCGTCGTGGGTGTTGTCGAGTGGCGCGGATCCAGAGAAGAAGAAGAAGAAGGCCAGAGGACCGTGCTTCCCCAAAAAAGACAAACCCCTCTTCGCCGTTGAACAATGAGATTCCAACAGGTTGCTACGGCCTTGTCCGTGGCTTCGGCAGCTCTAGCAGCCCCTGCTGATGCCGTTGCGGGCGAGAGCGCGCCGTCTGCTGCCGATCTGGATTGGGCAGCTGCGTACACGAAAGCCAACGCGGCGCTCGCTAAGCTGTCATCTAGTGACAAGATCAATATCGTGACTGGTGTCGGCTGGGGGAAAGGTCCATGCGTCGGCAACACACCGGCCATCAGCTCGGTCGGCTACCCACAGCTCTGTCTCCAAGACGGGCCCCTCGGCGTCCGTTATGGCAAGAGCGTCAATGCGTTCACTCCTGGCATCCAGGCTGCCTCAACCTGGGACCGGACTCTAATCCGAGAACGAGGGACGTTCATGGGTGAGGAAACCAAGGGCTGTGGCATTCATGTCCTCTTGGGCCCTGTCGCCGGACCATTAGGCAAGAATCCACGTGGTGGCAGGAACTGGGAAGGCTTCGGAGCCGATCCCTATCTACAGGGCATCGCCATGGCAGAGACCATCCAAGGAATGCAAGGCGCCGGGATCCAGGCGACCGCGAAGCACTACATTCTCAACGAGCAGGAACTCAACCGCGAGACCATGAGCTCCACTGTGGACGACCGCACGATGCACGAGCTATACCTGTGGCCGTTTGCGGATGCTGTCCACGCGAATGTAGCTTCGTTCATGTGCTCGTACAACAAGATCAACGTAAGGAACTACCTACGTGCCCCCTCTGCGCAGAAGCTCCATGGCGAACACTAACTCTCCTTCCCTAGGGAACGTGGGCGTGCGAGAACGACGGGATTTTGAACAAGCTTCTCAAACAGGAGCTCGGCTTCCAGGGCTACGTGATGACGGATTGGAACGCCCAGCATAGCACGCAGCAGGCGGCCAACGCGGGGCTGGACATGACGATGCCGGGCTCTGATTTTAACGGCGGCACGGTGCTCTGGGGCCAAAAGTTGAGCCAAGCCATCGGCAGCGGCCAGGTCCAGCAGTCCCGGGTCGACGACATGGCCCGTCGCATCCTCGCGTCGTGGTATCTCATCGGCCAAGACCAGAGCTACCCCGCTGTCAACCTCAACGCCAATGTGCAAGGCACACACAAAGACAACATCCGCGCTGTCGCACGTGATGGCATCGTGCTACTCAGGAACGAAGGCAACGTCCTGCCCCTGAAGAAGCCCGCCAAGCTTGGCCTCGTCGGCTCGGCCGCCGTAGTCGGTCAGCATGGCCAAAACGCATGCGAAGATCAGGGCTGCAATAGCGGCGCCCTGGGCATGGGCTGGGGTTCAGGCACAGCTCCATATCCGTACTTCAGCGCACCCTCCGACGCAATCAAGGCGCGTGCCCAGAAGGACGGGACACAGGTTACCGTCTCGTCGACGGATAGTACAGGTGGTGTGAGCGGTGCCGTCAATGGCGCCGACGCGGCCATCGTCTTCATCACATCTGATGCGGGCGAGGGCTACATCGAGGTCGAGGGGAACAAGGGAGACCGGAACAACCTCGACCCTTGGCACAGCGGAAACGACCTCGTCAAGGCCGCCGCGGCCGCCAACGATAACGTCATCGTGGTCGTGCACTCGGTCGGCCCCGTCATGCTCGAGACGATCCTGGCCCAGCCTAATGTCAAGGCCATCGTCTGGGCGGGCCTACCGTCGCAGGAGAACGGCAACGCGCTCGTCGATGTCTTATACGGCGATACCTCGCCCTCGGGTAAGCTGCCATACACCATCGCCAAGTCCGCAAGCGACTATGGAACCACCATCTCTAGCGGCAATGATCCCTTCAGCGAGGGTCTGTTCATCGACTACCGCCACTTCGACAAGTCCGGCATCGCACCCCGGTACGAGTTTGGTTTCGGCTTGTGTAAGTTACTCTCTTCTATCTTCGCTTGAGTGACCAGCAAATGATTAGCCGCTCTCACTAACATGAATATCCTACGGGACCAGCCTACACCAACTTCACCTACTCCGACATTGCTGTCGAGGGAGAGCCCGTGTCGGGAGCCGCAACCGGAGACGTTATCCCAGGCGGTCGCGCTGACCTTTGGGATACCGTCACAACAGTCTCCGTGACAGTGGCCAACTCGGGCAGCGTGAAGGGCGCCGAGGTAGCACAGCTATACGTGGGATACCCGGCATCGGCCAACACGCCGCCCAAGCAGCTCCGCGGCTTCGAGAAGACGCTCCTCGACGTAGGCGCCAATGCCAGCGTCTCGTTCAAACTTCTGCGGCGCGATATCAGCGTCTGGGACTCTGCCAAGCAGAACTGGGTCGTCCCCGCCGGCGAGTTCACCTTCTACGTTGGCTCCAGCAGCCGGGATGTGCGACAGACAGCTAAGTTTACGGTGGCGTGAGGAAATGAACGGCGACGATCAGTGCGCGAAGCGCTGTGCCGGTTTATTAATTGTACATAGAAAACATGAATTCAGGGGAAGTATGTGTACAGTCTCTGCTGATGGTGGCTATGAACTTTCTCTATGGATATAACCCGATGATGCCGCGATACCTATCCGAGCGCATCCAATGCGCCGATACTCGTACCATGCCTGCCCAAGCCTCGAGATCTTCTGCAGTGAGAATAGTCAATTGCGTAGAGTGTGCAAGCGACTATCCAGTCCATCCAACAATTATGCAGATATGTCGCCAATTAGGAAGAATCCTTCCCGAATCCCCCGCAGGTCCGGAAACCATTACCAGACAGTTGATTCGGCAAAATGCCAACTGTTCCGATAAAACAACCATGCCCCTGAAACTTCATAGCAGCCACGTAGTGCGACTAGCGCGAGCCTCAACCCAAACAGCAAATCATTCTCATACAGCTCAAGGACTAGTAAAACTCAATGCCATCGTGTACTATACGCCACCAGGGAAAGCGTCAGGTCCAAATAGCGGCACGTCGCCGGGGCTCAAAGTGGTCGGTCTAAGTGGGAGCCGGCCTGCGCAGATTCTTAAGATGAACAGACACCTTCACGGCAGCGCCATCCACACGGCGAGCCTCCATCTTCAGTCCATAAGAGACGATCCTAAACTTGCCGCAGAACACGTAGGTGGGCTCGGGGGCGTCTCCGAGGAGGAGCTCGCCGCGGTCGTTGGCGTCGGGCCGGGGGCTCGCGAAGCGTGGGGGTCGCGGCATTTCCGGGTTCTCTTCCTTGACCACGAAGAGCGAGTCTTCGTCCTCGAGATCGGTCACGCTGCCGTGTCCCTGGCTGTTCGGAGCGGCAGGCATGGGGACTTGTGCGAAACTGGGGCGGGCGTTGATGTCCCGAAGTAGAGAAGTAGCTCGCTGATATTTCTCATGCTTGATCTCAACTCCGTCGGCGTCTACGTCCGGGGGCAGGGCAAATGCCTCCGGATGCTCGTTCATCATCATCCAGATGGCGTCGGCCATGGCATCACGCAGGGTGCTGAACACGTGCATGCCTGCGTGGTCGCCGTCGATCAAGTGTGAGACGACGAAAACGAGGTTCTCGGAGTGCTGCTTACCCTCCCACTTGATCATGTTCTGCTTGAGGGCGAGGGCCAGACCCTCGGGGAAATGTAGCTGGTGTATGGGGGTACTCTTGTAGGCGATGCGAGGGTTGGGTGGAATGTCAGCTGCATTATCGGTGTTCGCAGTGGTGTTCGCGCTGTTATTAGGGAGTGGGTGACGAGTCCTATTAGATTGATTTATGAGATTCCTATGGCCGGTTGCGAGACTGAGGGATGTTAATGATTTATAACTTACATCGCATTCGGGTGCGGGCCGATGGGAACGAGAAACTGCCGAGGGGGGTTGCGAGAATCAGCTTCGGCTTGAGCAGCGGCGGCGGCGGCAGCGGCTGTGAATATTGTTAGCATATAACAAGGGTTAAAAAAAGGAGGAAGTAATAGATGTCCTAGCCGACCTTTCTTCATATTATAAACACGCATGCCGATAGCCTGGGGTTCATATATACCCTTGATGAGACGCTCCCTGAGACTTGTCTTGCGTCGATGAATCTCAACCGGGTAAACAACTGGGGGATCCGGAGCATCGGACTTGCGCTTCTTCGTGGATTTTGGGGCCTTATCATTGTCACCATCGTCATCGCCGGGATCATCTGCATCGCGTCGAGCTCGAGAGCGCTTAGCTGTGCGTGAAGCGCCACTTCGTCCACGAGGCATTACCTGGCCACGACCCCGGGCGGAACTGGTACCGCGACCACGGCCGCCTGCGCGACGGTTTCCATTGCCATTGCCACCATCATCAAATTGCATCTGATCGAAAGCACTGTTGCTGTTCGAGGTTGCTGCACCCTGGGTAGCAGTACCCTGAGTAGCAGTACCACGTGCAGTGGCAGGAACAGTGTCCTGTTTAAGATCCATGTGACTTAGATCAGCAGTCCCTGATGCATTAATATCATTTTAGCTGTAACTCAGAGCAATGTAGTATTGGTTATCAGTATTAAGAGGCTCACCTTCCTGGGGTGCATTAGGTAAATTGCCGGTATCCATACCCTCTATAGCATCAACAGCTTCCACTATGTCGACAAGGTTGCTGATATCAATAGTAGAGGTAGTGCTAGATCGCCTAGAGAGACAATATGAAGAATCGGAGGGGTTGGATTCGGTCTCTTGCGATGCGCGCAGATGGAAGGTTGAGCGGTACCAATCGTCCTGGTCTGCGTGGTGCTGCTTCTGGATGGGAGGTTGCGTGAGGAAAGTGGGTGAAATGGGTGAGTCACCAGACGAGGTAGAGGAAGAGTCTACCTCAACGCCGGACTCACAGGTCTCATAAGAGATAGATGGTGTACGAAGAGTGCAAATGCTAGGAGTGGGTGGTGTGAAGAAAGAGCCACGAGGTACTTGCCTGGCGCAATCGGGAGTCCTGGTAGGATTACTGCGAGTGATGGAATAGGTGGCTGTAGTCTGCTGGAAGTGTGCAGTGGGAAGTGTATGCGAGCTTGAGGTGGAACGCTTGCCCATCTCCCAGTAATGTTGCTGACTCAAGGTTGCCGGAGAGATGGGCTGGAAATAAGAGCATGTTGCGTATTCTGCATCTATTATCTCTTCGTTGCTCTGGTGATGGCCTACGTTCATTCTATCACAATCTACCTTTTTGATTGGCTTCGAGTAAGTAATCCGAATATTCTATCGGCGCAGGCCCACTACTTGCTGTTAGTGATGAAAACGCTAGATTGTCTAGGTACAGTAGCTCTCGGGTAAGTTTCGGCCTTCACCAAGTTGTGATATGATTAGCACTGGTCTACAAGGCACATAACCCTTACCAGAATGTGACTTGTGTATCCAAGCATGTATGGTTGCTGTTCTGGTGATACACCCGTACCTGCTTGATTTGGTTTCCTGTTACATAGTTTCTTG
This sequence comes from Xylaria longipes, assembly GCA_025201785.1. NCBI lineage: Eukaryota > Fungi > Ascomycota > Sordariomycetes > Xylariales > Xylariaceae > Xylaria > Xylaria longipes. The sequence continues at coordinate 259,992 of MU619704.1, read as the reverse complement.
TCTATTAATCTACCAGTAGAGCAACTAAGAAGCATGCACGTCTAAGTTGTCTTGCTGCGTGAAACTTAAGGAAACCAACGAATAATGGGAAAAAGAAGGAAAGAAACTCACATGCAACAAATACCATAACTGTGTCATAAGGCTGAGAGAACCTGCTGAAGGGCCCGCAAGGACCAAAGTAGGAGAAAAGGAAGTAAGAGAAAGGGAGAAAAACCCTTTGTGAGCAAAAAAAATACTTGAAGAAGGGTGTGCTTCGTGCCGTGGAAGAGATCTACCGAACAACTCAGCTCATGCATCTCCGCCGGTCAATGGTGCTTATTTCTAGCTTCAGGGAGTTTCTGCTTAGCTTCAGTTTGTCACACGGCAGGTACCTGGCTAATGTTCAATCTTTTCAATTTAGGAGCACCTAGAATACAAGAACAACATTATACAACTTTGTTAGCAAGATGGCCACTGTACACTATGAGCTAAGTGAAACCGAAACCTCTCAGATACAATTAGACTATAATCAAGGGCAGCTGAGCGTTTTGATTTTCTACTTGACTGCGCTCCTTCCTATTCTCCCCAATATAGCTTTATAGGAATTGTAGTAAAGATGTTAAATATTGAGATACACATTGGTTATCGCCCATTTTATCTTTATTTAAGGGTTATCTTAGCTATAACTTAGGAGACGTACAAGGATTCGAAAGGGATATCACTCTCGGAACGGAGGATGCAACGGTTGAGTAGATCAAAGTGACTATCGACAACATGGAGAAGCCGCATCGCGAGAACAGCCATGCTCCAAGAACGTCTGGGGCTTCATAGAATTGGTACCAGACTTACCCAAAGCCAAGGCTGCTCTCATCGACGGCGACGTCGAGAAACCAGCCCTGGAAATTAATATCTTCCAGTCATCTAGGTGGCATTCCTTGTATCTCCATGAATAATTGCCGCGTTTCAGTAATGCAGTGTTCAGAGACACAGATCTATCGTTGCAGAGCACGCATGCAAGGGAGCCTTCGCATTGGCTACAATTCATTGCCCAGCCTAGCAACTTGTACTAGGTGCCATATAGACCTCCAATAGGATAGATTGTAGAGCTGTACCAGTTCTCCAAGTATGACACATATAACCAACCAAGAACCCTTAATATAACACGGGTTTCGGTCATGAGCCGCTTTATACTACAATAGTTTATCATCCAGTGAATCTACTTTGCTAGAGATGGTTTCATAGAATTAAACACCCTTTTATAAAATAGGAGTTAATAGAGCCCTGAGAGCGTATCTTGCGATCTCCATACTGCTAAGTATACCCATTCGCTATTCATCATACTTCTAACAAAAGCCATGAACTCTATCTCGAGTCCTGTTACATGGATTTCAACATTTTTGGTGGTTATTGGAACGGTAAGTGTTTGATGATTTATCGTGGCAAGCAATTTGTTACACCTGTCTGCAGGACAAAGCGACTCAGAACATCAAAAAGGAGCACTTTCGTTCGGCGTGAAAGCCGCCCAGCGTAGGTTGGCGCAGCCAACTAACAGGCCGGATTTCATGTCATACATGCCAAGGCACAATAGCGACGAAGGAAAAGGTAATTAAGACCTCCTTTTCCCCCTCTACATTGATTGGTCCGGGCTACTAATTCGTAGGCAAGATGTCAAGGGCCGAGGTTGACATGGCGGCCATCACCCTTATCTTCGCCGGAAGCGAAACCAGCAAGTCGCCCGCACACATTTACAACCCCTTTCATGGCCCCAGGTCTCTGCCCTTGATAAATTAATGCTATCTCACAACTGCTACCATGATCACAAACGTGAATACTCTCTATAAGCAATGAACCTGAGTGATTCTTGAGCCATTCCCGATCCTATCATCATAGAATCCCTCTGATCTTCCCAACTGTCACTGAAATGCGCCCTGTCTGGCTAGTAGGCGACAAAGTTTGTGCGTAATATATGTGGCCGAGTGTCAATGTACCATACCAAAGATGCCTGTCAGTAAAACGTGGTCGCCTTTCAAAATCGTTCTATTAAAATTCGTAAAATCGGCCTCTTTGAATAGCCAATAGCATGCAATATTCAGATCCAAAACGTAAAATAAAAGCTCATGATATCCCAAAAAGCGAAAAGGTCATTATTTCATTATCTAGTAAGTGACGTGGATTGTTGTTTCCAGAATAGCTTGCATCTGCTAAGACTCTGATAGGATTGATATCGTCGTATTCTCATCTCATACGGCGTTGAAACCTTGCCCCGAACGCCTCTCCCGTGGTCGTGCTGACCGTATCTCAGTATCCCTCGTTTATTCTTTCTCGACTCTTGATCTAATATCCATGGTGTCCGTGGTGTCCGTGATGGCTGTGGTGTCCATGATGGTGCCCATGCTGGCCATGCTCAGATCCGCTATAATAACTCCCGCTGTCATGCGATCCACGCCGGCCGTGTCCGCCAAGGAAACTCGATGCGCCGCCCAGTAACCCACCACTCCCACTTGGACTGCCGTGTCCACTATATCCATACGGGCTCCCTCCGTGGTGACTAGATCCGTGACGGCCGTGATTCTTCCCGTGTCGTCCCTCGAGCTTGTTCTCAAGGACATTCGCGGCAACGGCGCCGACGGCGCTGCCGAGCAGCGTCCCCAGCTTTCCCTTGCCGAGCTTATGCCCGACGAACCCGCCGGCGCCACCACCCAGCAGCGTGGCGCCTAGGCCGCGCTCGCCGTCTTCTGCGCTGCTGGGGTCGCGGTTGTCTTGCGCGTACGGGTCGGCCGAGTGCGGGCGGGGGAGCGGCGACGCGGAGCCCGAGCCCGGGTAAGGCGCACCGGCATCGGAGTGGGCGGACCCGGGACGCGCGTACTGCGGCTGCTGTGGGTAGGGCGTAAGATGGCCCTGGGATTGCGGCGGTGGGGCGTAGTTCGGATACGGCGACCCGTACGGTTGTTGCTGCTGAGGCGGGTACGGCGAGTGGGATGGTGAGGGCGCGTATTGCGGCTGCGAAGGGTATGGCGATTGGTTCTGTGGTGGGTAGCCTCCTCCACCGCCGCCGCCGGCGCCGCCACTCGTGCCGTAGTATTCTGCGGCGGACATGATTGTTTTACTCTCGATCTGAGAAGATTGCGATGCGCAGGGGGTTGAAACAACCAAGTAATCGTAGGTCTAGCGCGGCGTAAAGTAGGTATATAGGAAGGTAGAGAGAGACACGTAAGTGAGAACAGGAATCTCGCCGTCAAATGATCTATTTGGAAACTATAATGAGGGAGGATGAGTATCGAGAGCAGTCAAAAGCTGCAAGTAGGTTGAAGTAGTAAAAGCAAAGGAATTGTCAGGGAGGATCGGTGTCAGATCAGATCATAAAGTTTATTTTTAAATACAGACATGGCTATTTAATAAGCGATCCAGGACTCGTTACACCCTTCCTACTATCTACCGAAAGAACGGGTTCGAAACCGATCGTCAGCACGCATCCTGTATGTAAGGTCATCCATCCACGCCCCACACTGCTTCATGAATGACAATGCCCTCGAGAACAATGGAGCTATCTACCTAGGTAGGTACTGCTCAATACTAACATAGGGAGTGAAAGGGGCAAGGCAGGAGGCAAGGCAACCCCGTTGGTCGGTGAGCACCGCCGCACGCGGCATCATGGGACGGGGCGGTGGACCCTGATTGGCAGGCGGACAGGTCATAAGGCTTCAGCTGTGGCGCAGCTGAGGCTGCGTAGATGCGTTAGCGTCTCGATTTGTTCGCTACCTAAGTAGGTACCTAGGTACCTCTAACGCCGAGGCACTCTCGCGTCCTTAGGCAATATGGACAAATTTCACTTCAACTGCCACTTCAACTTCACTCTTCATATAGTACAACCTGGAATGCGAGTCATTGCGAGCGTAGACGTATGTACTTAGGCTAAATAACATAGCGTAGCATATAACGGACTGCCCCTCTTCCATCTCAGATCTTCTACTCAGTATGCCAATCACGGCAAAACACAACCAGCATGATCCTAGGGCACACACAGCTCTTTTCATACTAGCCTACCCGAATGTTGAACTCGCATCGAAACAAACAGTACTTCCAACTTCCAGATTTGGTATTTCCTCATTCATGCTCATGCTGTGCCATTACCTCCGCTTGCGTGCTGTGCAAGTCGCCTTCAACCTGTTACCAACTATGCATATCAGTTTGTTTCATTATGCTCATAAATCCCCTGTAAATGCGCCAAATGCTCCGGAAAGAACCACCACCACCGATGCAAAAAAAACTCGTGCGAGGTCCAGGTGCATGCTTCATCAGGTGATCGTGAAAAGGTATCAAATAAAATGCAGTGACCATCGTCATGTAAACCCCTTCAACTTGATCCGATGCATTGTAACCTACTTTGGAGAAGTGCCATGCTCGCCCATCCAAGAAAGGCGGTGGCTTTCCAATAGACTGACTATTGTGGCGGCTGAGTGGGTACCACGACATCACACTCCAACGCCTGTCCCGTTTCGTCGACTGTTTGGTGGCAGTTGTATCTCGCCTTCTGAATCCGAACTGTCAGCTGCAGCCGCCCGATCGATCATGCGTTGCACATCGTCGTCTCTTAACGGCGGCTTGGACCGCGCGAGACCACCCAAACCGGCGGGAATCGAGAGCGAGGTCCGTGGCACCGAACCGTTGATGGTTCTCCGTCGCGGCATGGCTCGTACCTGTGAGGATCCATACTGCTCGTCGATATCCATAGCACTTAATGTGCTCGGCGATTTCTCGAACTCTACACGCTTCGGTTGCTGCGTCTGTAGTCGGCCCGTAGGTAAGGCCCTCCGTGCCTGACTGTTCACCTCGCTCGTCTGCCCGAGCCGAGAGGTAGGCAGATTAGTCCGCGTGCCATTCCGTGGCTGTGATGCCTGAGCTGTAGGGAAAGCGTGCTTCAGATTAGCCGAGTTTCCCGGGCTGCTCATGAATAATAGGGTCTCCAAGGCTTCTTGCTCTCGGAGGTTTTGAGGCGGGGAGAAGAGAATAGGGTCGACGTTGGGAGTACGGAGAGTGTGTTGGCCTGGTGTGCTCTGCAACGGGCTTGGTTGTGATGGCGTGTGAGGCGAGGAATGATGGGATTGGGACAAGTATGCGGGCGTGTATCTGGCGTTGGAGTTGCGCCTGGGGTTGGTTGGTAACGCCTGGCGCGGTTGGATGGGCGCGGGCGGCGCTAGAGTCGGAACTTGCGAAATGGGGGATGTTGTGCTGGGGATTTTGGAAACGCTCTCCCGCCAGAAAGATTCGTACGTGCGGCCTTGTGGATGTTGAACAACAGGACTAGTAGTCATGCTTGATGGGTTCGACATGGCTTGGCGGAAGTTGGTGAGTGATATGCGTGGACTTGCCGACGAGCCGTACCTCCCGTGTAATGTCGATGTACTGGAAGCCGGTGAAGCAGCCTGGGATGCGAGCGACTCGACTTCATCTATAGAGTGGCTTTGCCAGCCGTTGTTGACCTTGACCAGAGCGTAGGAGAGTTTGGCCTTCAACTCGGCAGAGAGCTAGGAGCCATGTTAGCTGGTGCACGCCACGTGCGCTCTGTACGTAGACATACCTCGCCGATGCGGCTACTCGTGGTCGAAGCGATGCTCACGGTGCTCGTGTTCCTCGAATGGCCGATCCGCACGGGCGAGGCACTGGAGTGGTGCCGCGTGTGTTTGACGATGCCGTCGGCCATCCTCTTCCGCGACTGCGCCCCATTGACGTCGGCATCGTCGCGCGACACGGCGAGTTTTTGCTGCAAGGCGGCGAGATTGGAGAGCTGCATCAGCTGGGACTCCTGGCTGGAAGAATTGCCGTTGCCATGACGGTGGCTGCCCTCGCTGTCGCTCTCGGGCGGGGTGAAGACGCGGTCGGTGTCATTGAGGGTGGAGTTGGTGGCCTGGGAGTCGTTGCCCGAGTCGTGGAAGGGCTGGCTCTGGCTGCTGGACACGGTCTGCGACTGGGAGCCTGTGACGTGTCCGCGCGACGGCGTCGGGTTGTCGGTAAGCTGCGACATGTCTGGCATGTTGGCCGGAACGGGGCAAGGTGCCCAAGGCAGTCGATCAGTCGGAAGGCAGCGACTGTCGCGTATTGTGCGGCCACCCCGGACAGATCGCGTCACGGTACCGCTTCGGTCTCGATACTTGGGCTCGCTGAACAAAGAGGTGCCTGTCTGGGTGATTGCAACGGGAGAAGGCCGCCAGAGGCCGTTTTTATTCCCTTCTTTGTAGGAGAGTGCGACAAGCGAATACGCGTTGTCGCCAGCTCAGCCAAGCTCGGAGCAGTCCAAAGTAGGTACCGGAGGTAGACGGTACTCAAGACACGGAGTGGGCGAGGATGTAAGACAGCCGTGTGATAACTGAATCTGCAATCATGACAGCTCGTCAATGGACTAATAATTTGTACCGACTGCAGTAAGAACCAGGACTGTAATGAGCATACAGAGCGAGAGGGATTCCAAGATAGACGGCGATGAGACTATGGAGAGAGGAGAAGTCGTGGCCGCGGAGGGTACATCGGTACGGTAGGTAGGTACCACTAACAAGGTACCTACCCAGGTATGTACCTAAGTAGGTACTTAGTAATGCCCGTTGTGTGCCCGCTGTAGGCTGGGCTGTATGGTGTGCTGTGCGGGCGCGCCGTGTCGCTGTGTGTCGCTGTGTGTCGCTGTGTGTCGCTGTGTGTCGCTGTGTGTCGCTGTGTGGGTGCGCTAGGCACGTTGGCACGCCGCAAGCGAGTTTACTTACGCGGTCAGATGCGCGACTTACCCCATCCCAGCAGGGAGTATCCACTGCACTTCTAGCGTATTTGCCCACTACAGATAAGTACTTAGGTAGGTACTTACCTAAGGTACCCTCTCTGCATGCTGCACAGCGAACCCAATAGGAGCGTCGTTTACCTTGTTGGCCACGTAAATCGTCGGGTCATTCCCAGTCTCAAGTCTGGCTATTGGCCCTTGGTGACGTTTTGAGTTTGGGACGAGTACGAATGAAAAAGAATTATGTTAGAATTGTTCAAACTCAAGACTACCTACCTACGTACTAAGTAATCAACTCTCCGGCCACATGTCGCTTTTAGTCTGGCTAGGGGACCTGGCAACAGCGCTAGCCCCATGTCCGGCTGTCACCCCCCTTTGCGAGTTCAAGTGATCGCCCGCATCAGCGGGAGCGGCTGCAAAAAGAAAAAGTGCACATCGGCGCGCTCTTCGGGCTAGACGGGCCCAACGCTCGGACCAGCCCAACACGAGATCACGTGATATGCCCAACTCATTTACTCGAGAGTGTTAGATGAGAAAGAGCGAGCCCTCGCTCCCTAAGAAAGTTGCTCATGCGCAGCTGCCCCAAGCCACTGTGCGAAATGCCCGAGCGCAGGAACAACAAGATCTAGAACACCCAAGGAACGAAAACCTTGAGTAGGATTACTGCAAGTGCTAGGCTGACGGGGAGGAGCAGAAAGCAGGAAGCAGTTGAGAGGAAGCATTTTGTGACGACGCTATGGAAACTCTACTATTCTCCGTCCTTCAAGCCAAGCTATTGAAACCAGGTACATACTATGCACTCACAGCCCGACATGTATTAAGTAGGTATATACCTGGTTTTAATAGCTTGTCTTGATTGTGAGGATGTGGCCGACAAAGCGGTGACCCGTGTCTTAAAGGCCGGAAAGGAAGAAGAATTCATCGATCTAGTTGAGATAAGAATGTCCAAGCCCCTCGAAGAATTTGTCAGGGGAGTATAGTCAATTCAACAAGGTCGCAACCAGTTCTATGTAAGGATGCTGACTGCAGAAACAACAATGTCTTAATCACAAGACAAATAAGGAATACCAAAGAATAGCATCAGCCCATGAAAGAAAGCCAATCATTGAATAAGCCATGCCATAAGACGTCTATGTGTAGCAGAATAAGCTACTTCTTTCGTTGGATGAACATGGAAGGTCCTTTTTCCTTCTTCTCCTGCTGATGTTTCAGAAATGCGGCGACCCGCGCCTTTCTCTTCGCCTCAAACTTCTTCTTATCTCGTTCCTTTTTCGCAGCAAGATCAATGGCCGCCTGTTCCTCGATGCCAGCCTGGCGGGCCGGCCAGTCCTTGCTGGCCTCCTCGGCAGCATCGTTCATGACCAACTCCAACTGGATGGCCGCGGAGTCGTCCAGCGCCGGTGAGCCCCGGAGGTCCCAGCGGACTTTTTGGCGGTACCCGTCGTTATCTTCGAATTCCTCCACGTATAACTCCTTGATACGGGGCAAAACATCTAGCTTGCGGGGTGGTTTGTAATTGGGGTCGAGTGCATGGATTTTGCAGGTCGGACGGGTCGGGGCGTTGTCGATAATGAAACGCCGGTCAAGCTTCGGCGCGTTCGGGCTTGGGGTCATGTTGAACGCGATGGGGGTGACGGGAGGGGTGAGCATGGATACTGTGTCTGCGGCCGGCGTGGATGGTGGGAGATCAGGTACGTCCTGCATCTCTTCCTCGTTCCCGTCTTCGCCGTCTTCGTTATCCTCCTCATCTTCCTCCATAACAACCTCGCGGTTTTCAGGAGTGAGAACCGGTTCTTCGTCGATAATCATGCCCTCGACCGCAGAAAAGGCTGCAGTGACAGGGGTCATGACGGAATCAATGAGGGGGGTGACAACGGAATCAATGAGGGGAGTGACAACGGGAGTGACAACGGGGGCAATAACGGCAGTAATAGCGGGGTTAATAATATGAGCCGTATCCTGCATCTGCTCATCCACATCCAGAGTGAAATCGGGAAGCGTAGGGTAATCTTCAACGAAGGGGATAAGATCTACTTCCATTGGATCGAGAGCCGAAGCCGAGACCGAAACGGTAACTGGCAACGGTTCAGCTGTGACGGGAGCAGACTCGACCGTCAATATGGGAATCCCCGGTACAAATGCAGAAACAGACACTACATCCGGAGCCGGTTCTGGTTCCGGCTCTGACTCTGGCAGTGGTTGAAGCGTGACGGGAACAAATTCTACCGTCGACATAAAAACCTCGGGAACTAATGCAGGAACAGATGCTACAGCCGGAGCTGTTTCTGGTACTAGTACTGGTACTGGTACTAGCTGTGGTTCCGGTTCAGACTCTGGCGATGGTTGAAGCGTGACGGGAACAAACTCTACCGTCGACATAAGAACCTCGGGGACCGATGCAGGAACAGATGCTACAACCGGAGCTGTTTCTGGCACTGGTACTGGCCGTGATTCCGGTTCCGGTTCAGACTCTAGCTCAGACTCTGGCTCAGGTTCAGGTTCTGGCTCTGGTTCCAGTTCTAGCTCAGGTTCTGGCTCACGTTCAGGTTCTGGCTCAGGTTCTGGTTCTAGCTCAGGTTCAGGCTCTGGGTCAGGCTCTGGGTCAGGCTCTGGGTCAGGCTCAGGTTCGGGCTCTGGTTCAGGCTCTGGTTCAGGCTCTGCTTGTGCTTCTACTTCCGCTCCCGCTTCTGCTTCGAGCTCTAGTTCAGGGGACTCCAGGGCCGGAACTACCGATAGGGCGGCCGAGACATCCTGACCTGCGGGTAATGAGGTGAGAACAGACAGCGATGCGGGTTCGAGAGATGACAAAGGCGGGATATGGTCAACCGCAAGTACGGGAAGAGAGGCGGGCAACTCCGGAGCCGGGTCGGGAAGAGCAGCAGTAGAGATCGGCGAAAACATGACCGGCTTAACCGGCAAAGCGGGGGGTGATATGACCGGAGAAGAGACCTTGATAGGTGACCCGCGACGGGCCAGGTCTCTAAGCCGCTGCTTGCGGATGCGAGAAGGCTCTTGTTGCTTGACGCCCGACATTCCAAAGTCCCGAGGCAAAATGGTAATTCCATCATTCTTCACGAGTAAGGGGGAACGGAAAGGGTAGGCTTGCGAGTACTTCTCCCATTTTGTGCCGCTGCTGGTTGTAGTAGGGGGATCTGTCTGGGTGCCGCTGTCCACCATCATGCTCTTCGGTTTTGGTGATGGATCGAAATTCCCCGTGATGATAATGGGAGAGATAGTGAGAGTTGCCAATGGATGAGAGGGGACGGGGGGGAAGGCTGACTCTATGGTCTTGCTGGTGTAGACACGCAGTCTCGAGAATGTCGTCACGATGCTACTCAGTAGCGTGGCGGCGATCGTGGGCCAGTATTTCTGGTAAGCACGTCGGAGACCACGACAGAGGTGCGGGAACATTGGTACCGTCACAGCAAGGGTTAAATACCCCCAGCATCTAGTGCGGTCAACGCCCAAGTAGTGATAGGGGAGCCAAGCTCCAAGAAGGGCGACTCGGAACATGTCATCAATGACCCAGTAAAACGCAGCCAGGCAGATGACGGATATGTCGAGTAGGGGTTCGTGAGGCCCGGCGCTCTCCTCTATATGTTTGGAGCGCATCGCGGTGCCGAGGAAGAGGAAGAGGTCAACAGAGGGTTGGAAGAAGCTATAGTCGCTGCCGAACATGCAGCAGAAAAGCATTCCGAGAGCAAATACAGCCGTCTGCGCCGAATGGAGCATCCAGATCATGAGGCTACAGGTGAATGTCAGTGATTAGATAAGCGTCTAACTGGCGCTTTGGATATCGAGTTTAGGTAGGATTGGGGCCATAGTTGGTAGATGTCTGCGGCGGATGATTGGAGAGATGCCTTGCGATTGATGCCTGTTTATGAGAGATACAGAGGATAGGTATGCTTGGGATAGATATGATAGGTAAAAGACGTCTGTGTGTAGAGATGAAAAACGTAGGATTAAGAGAAGCGCCGAAAGTTCAATTGCACGCGGAGGCTTTCTTACAAGGTGATGATGGCCTTCATGGCCAGACGCAAAAACGCCATCTTGGTATCGAGACTCATCGCCATGGTGAACGTGATGATGGTGAGAAGAGATGGAAGAAAATATCGAACGATAACGTTTCGTGAAGAATAAAAGGTCGATGATGCTGCTGCGTTGGTTCAGGGTATGTAAAGTCGCGCGACGAAATGGGCGAGATAGAACGAACGAGAAGCTGTACGATATTGTAAAAGAGAGAGAGAGAGAGGAATCAGAACCAGTCTGAAGAAAGGGTAGGTGTATGCGTGGGCGTGGGCGTGGGTTTGGGCGATATTGGTCGGTACAGAGGCTGCCGCCGTGTTGCTAGGTGATCGAGGGCAATTGCTACGCGTCGCACTTGAGATGTACCCAAGTACCTACGTGTCAACGCAGGTTTCTGGATAACCAACGCATAAACCTATGCGTATTACTTACATCATATTCGGCGCACTAACACAAGCATATTAGGCAGCTAACTAAAAGATGGCGGCAGTGGGAGTTGTGAGATGAAGTTGAGGTTTATTATTCTGGCAGAGGGGTAGCTGGGAAGAAATCCCTTGCATGACCACAAAATGTATGGCCCGATTTCTGGTTGTGTAACTATATAGTATACATCTGGGGGATAGATAGATAAACGGACGATCAAAGTAGAGCAAACACGGCAACTCAAGAACGACAACTTAACCATTGCGAGACGAGTGCGTAGTTATTTCAACGCAATAGAGGCGCCGTAGAAACAGGAGTTGTTTCGGGTATTAGCAAGTATGAGAAATATCAACACATAAAACCTTTCAGTTAGAAACAATACAGGTAATTATCTAATCACAAGTTAGAGGTTCCGTGATGCTAGCAAAACGTATATAACAGTTGATGTAAAGGTCCACTGTCTTTCGCTATTATCTATGTAGGAACTACCTTTCTAGGTATCTCCAATCTCAAGAAATAGTATTGGAGCACAAGTCTTGGACCGACGATGATTTCTGTCTTCTTAGCTAGTTATCTACTATGCTCCGGAACGCAACTTAAACAGGGAAGCCGGCATGGATACAACATCGTAGCAATAGCAGCAGTGAGTTGTTTTGAGGTTGAAAAAACAATGAATTGAGCACGTGATAGATGCGGTTGGGGATTTGGCACGCCCGGGTACAACTTCACTTTATATTGAACAGTGTGCACGGTCCAACCCATTCAGGGAAAGAGCCGAGGAACTAGAAATGACGGGAATTATAGTCCCCCTCCCTAGTACTAAACAGCAACGATATTTATAGGGCGCAGTAACGAGCACATGTCCATGACAGTTTGATATATCTCAAATGATTAGGTATTTAATCAACCAAATCCTAAAATCCACTGTGGCTATTGTGGCCAGTATAGTGGCAGGACAGATTCTGGCACTGTAAAGAGTTGGTATAATAACAGTCCTATATGTACCTAGGTACCTAGTCACCCATTCCTGTTATTGCTGTGTATCTAAATCCTAGGTCTAAAAGATTGAGATATTCTTGCTGGCTTCGATTATGTTAGGCATCACGTTTGATTTTCTAATACTAATATATGCTAGCTCTATCGATTTATAGTATCCACGTCACTTGATTATGTGATACAAAGGAAGAGCTATTTCTGCAGCCGCCAGGGGTCGAGATAAATGACTCACAGGCATGCGGAGTGCACTTGTGGTACCTTAATACTCATTAGGACAGTGGTGCGAAAGCCACCTGATCTAGCAACCAAATCACAACTAGAGCGAAATATGAATATAACGCTTCTTAAAGATGTAACAAGCAATCATGGCGAATGACCGTAGGCTTAAGTACCTAGGTAGGTAAGTATTCCAGCTCCACAAATATATTGATTGCATGGGACAGACACTTCTCGATCTCTAAATTATAATAAAGGCATGGCGCACATTGTTGTGTGAATGGTTTCAATACTGAGCTCACACAAAGAAGAAATGACCCTTCGTTTCTAACAACGTCGTTTTAAGACTTATGGGCGAGTACTACAATGAAACATGCCTCTACGCAATGGGTGATGCATCACAAGTAGAAACCATCTCAACCCGCCTATAAAGGTAACAATACAATTTCGAAGGAACCGGCGTACACATATGGCCGTAGTGGGATTACGCTTATTCTTGCGCGAAGCGTTACAGTAGACTATAAATATTTGTACCCCGGAAAATAGCTATGACAACTACTTCGGGGAACTTGCCAAGTGGTTTAGATGAATAATAGAAGACCCCTATGACTCCAAGCTCGTGCATCACAACTATTATAACGATCAAATAAAACGAAGAGTTAGCTCTCTGAATACGTACCGACATTTTGGCGCTCGTCTCATCGCTGAGGGGGTTGGCTGTGTTCGAAATCTGCATGTATCACACTATACTATGTGCAACACAAACTTGCGTCGCCGAGAATGCCGCCATATGTCGGAAATTCGATTCAGTGCCACATTTCCATGCAGGCACTAAGCCACCAATAAGGCGTCGACTTCGTTTCGGTCAGTAGTCGTGTGCTGTTCTAAGGAGCTAGGGTGGCATGATAGGCGTCGAAGGGATTGATCGTTGGTGTTGTTTGGCCCCTAATTACGCTGCTCACTAATCAAGGAAGCCAGCACTTGAAGCTTTTATTAGCACTGGCAAGCTCTACGCATGATGTGTAGAGGAATCAATTGTCTATAGAAGAGTCGGCTGATAATCGCCAAATTAGAATTTAGATCCTGCCCATCCTATATTAATTATTGATTGTCTCGGCATTATGTATTGGGGACAACATACTTGAATAATCCGAATAGGGGATTGTGGACACTATATGTATATTATTGGTGATGTCGCAAGTTTTCCGATGAGACTATATCTAGGTGGATCTAGTAACATACCCAGTCATTCTTTATCAAATGCCAGTCACTATGCTTATCCAAGAAACCCTCGAATTTGAATCAGACGACTTCTGCCGGCTGGCTGCTAATGCCTCCACCAACTGGCTTCGCTAGCAAGAAGTAATAGCAACTCCAAAAGGAGTAGTGAGCAGCTTCGGTGTCGGTGTTGTTGCCTCAGGACGTGTGCCAGCTTTGTTCTCAGTGGATAAACTCCGAAGTGCCTATGTCGCGTCCAAGAAGTTTGAGATTATTCAGGCGGAGCTACATAAGCGTAATGTAGGACTACATGAATTGAACAAGTCCGGAAACTTCCTCGGGCGTTGCTGTGGGCGCAGAAGTTGCTGAGCTGATTGATAGCATTACTAACATCGAGTAAAGGGGAGCCGGTTTATAGGACGGTGCGTCTCCGAGCACAGGTCTCTTAGATACCCTAGCGAAGCAGTACGTGAAGTAGGAGGTGCTATGAGCAAGTCGTCGACTCCATCATGGGTGATGCTGGCACCACGGCAGCTAATTATAGCGACAACAGACGCGATTGTATATCACGCCAGCATAATTCAAGCCTAGACAGTGGTTCAGGAAATTGGTTAAGCTGCTGCCGGAAAGCTGCTTCTATCACCCGGGGAGCCAAGTCTGACATGTAAGCGGAGCCTTGGAGTGACTAGGCTAAGCTGTGATGAGTGCAAAGCCAAAATTACACATATGTCGACCACCTACGAAAACAAATACACTAGTCCCTGTAGACGAAAAGGTTCATCAACGTGTGGCCTCAAAAACGGCGGCTCTTGTACTCAATGCAAGAGTTGTATAACTGGAGGGGCTCCTTCCCGTAAGTCTTCTCTTTCGTGCATCTAGTACTTATGCTTCATATCTATTATTGGGCCGCTGACTTCAATATCTGCTTCTATACTGCTGTAAATGCCCGGGTATCAAATGCCGGATGATTTTTATTTGTGCCTTACCTGCTACAGAGCTGAGCTAGGAGGGAATGCGACAATGTGAGTCGTCTCTTGACACGGCATCACATTGAATGATTGGTGGAGTGACACGCCCGGCTGGTTGGTTTTAAGTGTCAACCCCTCACTCAGTCAACTAGAATACACAATATCATGAACGCAATATGCGGTTGGTGCTAATAGTGTGATGCTGGTAACAGAAGCCAAGGAGGTTTGAGATATGCTTTTCGTATCAGAGCTATCACCTCTCTGTCCTAATATACCCAGTTCCTATCAGGTCTTGCTATTGAGTTTCAACCTAGCTTGGTTATTACTCTTGTTAACAGATTACAACTGTCACGGAACAGAACTGCCAGCTCTAAGCCACGACACTATCAAAAGATAGAAAGTTGTCAAGTCGGAGACTTGACCGTCTGCAGTTGCTTATATACGTACCGTAACAATAACCGCTGAAATTTTATGGACCTGATCTTCCAATTCGAACTATCTCTCTTCATCACGCTGTTGTGCAAAATCCCACACAAGTGCCCCATCGTCTGCTTCTATCAACTACACGAAGCCGTTGCTACTAGTAATAGTTTATATACTCAGTCCCGAATCCTTGTCTGCCCTTCGGTTTGAATGTATGCGCAGTATACAACATAGAATGGATATGTGTGAGTTTCAAAGTCCCGATCTGTTATGTCTCTCACGCATTCTAGCCATGGCCGTTTGAAACTTCCGAGCTACATTTATCCTTTCAGTGGCTCATATCCTTGGAATATGAGACTCAGGGCCCTTGGACTTAGAACATCTTTGGCGTGGTTTATGGATTGGAGCCTTCACAAATGGAAGCACACCGCATATATTTCCTTTACAAACCAGACAAGATACATTCTGGGACCCCGAGAGCCTATTTTCTCCGCATGCTCCGCAAATATAAAATCTCGCTTATACCTTTCTCTTAAACCATCCGAGCTCAGGACGCCTACTCCCCACGGAAGAGGTTTACGGGGTTAGGGGCGGCGGTCAAATGCATCACAAGCGGCCCACCGTTCGTTGAAGTTCTTCCAATCTTAAACAGACATTGGAATATCCGAAACACACGTGTGCACATTTAGCATAAACCTCGGACATTTCAGATTCCGCGCCCGGATGATAAAGCCCGAGCAGTTTAGAATGTAAGTCCGTTAATTGATCAGTGACCTTGGACAATCCAGAATGGAAGTCCCACATATGATCGTTGATGTCACGCTTCAGTGCCGCTTTCTTTGTCTCAGCTTCTTCTGTCGATCTTGCTGCTGCCTCTCGCCATCTGTAGTATTCCGCCCACTGGCGTTGAAGAACAAGGTAAAACACATCATAATTCGCTCGCTTTTGTGGATCCGAAAGGAACATGTACGCCTCGTGGGCCTGTGTAGCAATGGTTAGCTGGATGAAGCAAGATTTAGTGCATTTACAAATTTTTCATTAGTCCAGCACCTCAACATACCTTGCGAAAGCCAGCGGCATCATTCGATTCTCCTAAGTTCTTGTCAGGATGAGTAGCTAGCGCTAGCTGTTTGAACGCTTGTCGAATAGCCTCTAGACTGGCTGTTTGGGTGACGCCGAGATCTCGATAGTAGTCAGGCGTACTTGGCGGATCAATCGCTTCGTTCATTGTAACGGTATATCTCGGAGTGAGCACCAAAGTAATTATTCTCCTAAATGATCCTTGGGATGAGAGCTGAGTGTCCGGATTGAGGGAGTTGATGCGTTTGGAAGATAAGAAAACAGATACTTAGGAGCTATTTATCACGACAACCCACAGTAGAACCATTATTGACACCCAAGTCGCAGCTGTACACTCTGACTCAGTCTGAGACAAAGTTACACAATACGTCCAGCCTCTGTTTAAAAACGAGACAATGTTCGTATACGAGATTACAGGAGGCAAGGGGAAGTACGAATAAGCCGTAGATCCCCTATCTAGGCCATACCTATGTACATAAGGGATACAATGCAGCTACACGAGCCACCCTCACGAGCCACAACCAATGCACAGACCATTCAATGCAGCCACACCCACCCTTACATCAGGTTCCAAGGTTGCTTGCCGTAGATAAAACGAATACGGATTGTAAGCAGGTATTTCGGTGGATAATCAGCGACCCGTAGCAAGATGGACTTCCCAACTGCAAATAGCAAGTCGTAGTCATGGATAAGTGGAACTGGGAAATCGCATCCTCTCTATATAGACCACTCGAGGGTGATTTACCCATTCGACTTCTCGTCATCCACCCGGGGACATTCGATGAACCCCTCAAAACCGAGCTCGTGCCCACGACGCTCGACGAGGCCCAAGGTTCTTACGATGCCACCTCATACACCTGGGGTTCCCCAGAGAATCCGGAACTGATTCGCTGTGGGCATTCGCAGCTTTGGGTCCAAAGAAATGCTTTCAATATGATGCTGAACCTTCGAAGGCCCGACCAACCCCGCAGTGTCTGGATAGATGCCGTCTGTATCAACCAATGCAGCCTCGACGAGCGCGCAGCGCAGGTCGCTATAATGCACCACGTAAGGGATTCCCGGCACCATTTTCTTCTTGTCTGGGAAAACGTCAGAGGACAGGCTTTCCTTTCCGGGCTATGATAGTGTCTAGAAGCTTATTGAACCCTCACAAACCACACCCCAAATGCAGATAACTGATCCCGAGTGTTCAGGTCTACCGACAGGCGGGCGCGACGTGGGTCTGGCTGGGGCGCCCGGATGAGCATAGCTCTGCTGCGATGAGATTTGCAGCGGCCCTCAAGCCAAGTAAATTTGTTGGGGAATTCTCGCACTGCCAGTATGGGTCGAACTGGTCTAGGTTCGCAGAGAAGTCCTACTTCTTTGACCCTTCCTTCAACCAAGGCATGGATGCCGGCCAATTGCGGGGGCTTGTGGTTGCTATCGTAAGCTTCCTCAATCGGCCCTGGTTTTCTCGCGTGTGGATTCAGCAGGAGGCTTCGTTGTGTCAAAATGTACGAGTGATCTGTGGCCCGAATACTGTAGACTGGGATAATCTCTTCGCTCTAGCTGTAGGGTCCCTCATACTTTCCTCTGTTATCCTTATCCGTCTCCGCATGAGCAGCCTGACATGTTGCGACTGCGACGACCAAATTTGTGTGGACTTCAGAATGCGTGGGTTTCAAGTCCTTAAACTCAGTAGACTTGAGATCACTAACAACTTGGCTCTGTATTAGTGGATTATGTGCCCGAGGTATACCGAAACATGGCCAGACTATGTCCACGAGCAGCTCAGCCAAACGATCAACAACATACAAGCAGTTAGGATAATCCAGAAAGCCCGGCACTACCACTTCCAGGACCTATACGGTCAGAATGATATTGCGCTGGGCTTCGAGGGGTTGGTCGAGAGTGTTTCACGTTACGAAGCGACAAATCCCCGGGACAGGATCTATGCTATGGGTAACATCATAGCTAACACGGATCAATGGTTCGAGGTTGACTATCGGGTACCGTGGGAAATTTTAGTAAGTTGTCTCCTAAGGTAGCTCAACCCCAATAACTACCAACCCAAACTTTTGTCGATTCACATTAAATCGTGCCTATTCCACATTATGCTCCATGCAACTATAACCATAGCTAATTACGCATTATCTAGTACACCGACGTTGCGCGGCGCTTTATCGACGTGGACGCGCTTCGCTTCTTGAAAAACGCGGGTAGGGTCCGACAGGAAGCCGGCACCGCTCTCCCCTCTTGGGCACCGGACTATAGGTACAAAGAGCAGAGCGAGTATATGATATCAAGCCCGACCTTGTGGAAGTCTGGCGGTAATATTCATGCTGCATTCATCCCACCCTCGAGGGGGTCAAGAAGTAAGGTGAGCCAACTTCCTAAAGGCAGGAAGAGGCAATTCTTAATGTCAGACGAGTTGAGAGACTATAAGGGCACGAACAAATCTTTACTACAAAGCTTTGCTTCGTTTCGATGCCTGATGTCTGACGAGATCGTATATGTTGGTGATTTTATTGACATCGAAAACGGGGACCTTGGCGCGAATATTGCACGGATTGTTGAGAGTATCAAAAAGGACATCAACTACATTGGTACATTGGGAGCGTCGACGTATATCAACGGCGATGTGATCTTGGATGCATACAAGTTAACACTTATCATGTCGTGTGACGCTCAGCAAGAGATAGTGTGTTCAAGTTACGTCAAGGCGCATTGGGACGAATGGTTCAAATGGCATGAGCAGGGTGTAAGTGTGTTCATTTAGTCACCCTTTTCCGATGGAAGTACCAGGCATATTGGAGATGTTCGAGTGGCAATGCTATCATCCTCTTTACGACTAATATCACTTAGTGCCAGGGATATTGGGACGTAGATTACAAGATTCCTGAGATGAATTATTCTTTCGAATCCTCTGGCGCCGTCAAGACGTTCCGCTTCGCCATCACTAAGCATGGGTATTTCTGCTTGGTGCCTCGAATGGTCCAGACCGGCGACGAGATCGCCATTTTTCAATCATACGAGCTTGCAGTGGTTTTACGTCGACTACCGCCACCTCCAACGCCTCAGAAGCAGGGTCATAAACCAGTACAAGCAACGCCGGATCCATATTTTGAACTTCTTGGAGATGCATATGTGCATGGCATGATGGAGAATGAAGCACGCTGCATCAATGACGAGTTCAACTGCAAATATCAGCCAACGCAGGCCCAGTTGGATAAGATGCTTAAAACGTCAGATGGAGGTCGAGGTGAACCGTGGGCAACGCTGGATCTGAGTGGCCAATATGAGAGAATCTTCGAGACTCTAGGTCCACGGACTGTTCGTCTAGTGTAGCGCTCGGTAGTTGATATGAGTTAACGAAAGCACGTATTCAGTGTAGAAGCAGTGTAGACTTCCGGCACATAATCTAAATTGGATGATTCTATTTTTATAGTTTTTACAATAGTTATTACACATAAGACGAGAACCCGGGGGCGTCCTGTAACATACTCGGCTACAATTCCTCAGTGGAACTTTCTTTAACATGGATACCCCTACATTAGGCAGCAATATGGAGAGCTCGTATTATTAATGGATGAAGATATCAAGTGCTGATTAAGCGAGATCTCATTTTTTGAGTTTTGTTTATGTCGCGGATAAGTTGGTACGATATATACCGTTGTTACTTCATGACAGTTTACTTATCAACATAGCTAGACAATTTCACACCGTGTTATTATCATAATCGATTTTTATATCACAGACCAAACGAAACCAGCATTGACTTTTGCATGTTTACATGTGTTATGTGCAGCATTGCCTATTTTAGTGTCTCGTGCGATTCTGTTTCAGGAGTAGGGCTAGTAGCTAGCTATGGCGGTTGATAAGACGAAAAGTCCCTTAGCAGCATGAGAATACAATGCAAAGGGCTCAGAAAGCCAGCTCTCAGACATTTTTGATTACGAAAGGCCCAGTGTTTGTCGTGTGAGCTCCCACAACCTGTTCTCCTTCGTCTCATCATAAGCATATGGCTTCACACCCCTCAAGGTCGTGACTAGTGGCTCGAATGTAGCGACCCTGCAGTCCTCCAGATACTTGCCGCCTTTCCCTTCCCATTCTTTGCCGACAGTAGCAAGCACTATAACCGCTGGGGTCAGTAATTACTCTTTTAAGCGGTTTCGGAGCTCTCCAAACATGCTCCCGAAACATACTCCTGAGACATTTCGGGAGCTCTCAAGTTAATTACTAGAAAGGGAAGAAAATGACTGCTGCGGTAACTCACCGGTGGTTGCCGCGCCTTGCTCGACGCTCTTGAGGAAGTTCACTGTCTCCTGTGACGCGCTCCAGCTCTGCTTGACGTCTTCGGGCACGTATTTCTGAAGTCCAGTCATGATGCCGCCGGGCATCAGACTGAGCGCATGTAGACCACGGGGTCCGAAGTTGCGGTCTACGTAGTTGGCCATGTATATCTGTGCAAGTTTACTCTGGCCATATGCCCCCCATGGACTGTACGCACCAGGCTTTTTCAGCTGGAAGTCGTCGAATTTAACCTCTGACATGTGGTGGCCGGAGCTCGAGACATTGACGAGTCGCGAGTTGAACTCCGGGGTTGACGCTTTCAGTAAAGCATCTTTCAGCAGATCGAATAGAAGATAGTGACCGAGGTAGTTGGTGCCAAGCTGCCTTTCGAAGCCATCGACAGTCTCCTCACGAGTGGGCACCTGCATGACGCCCGCGTTGCAGACCAGAACATTGAGCGTGGGTGACTTCTGGAGAAAGTTGGCGGCAAAAGAGCGGACAGATGCGAGGCTGGCCGTGTCGAGTTCCAGCAGCTCGACGCGTCCGGGTTCGAGAAACGATGCGCATGCGGCGTGACCTTTCTCCAGGGAGCGGACGGTGAGGAAGACTTTGGCGCCGGTGGCTGCGAGAGCACGGCCCGTCTCAGTGCCTATACCTGAGGATGCGCCAGTAACTAGGAAGACTTTGTCCTTCAACTTCCCTTCAAGCCCTTCGTCTTTGATTATTTGCAGAGCAGTAGGGCGTGCATCTCCAGCGCCAGAAGGGTTCTTGTGGGATTCGGCGTAACGAGACATAATGGGTGTTTTATATAGGTATATATAAATGCAGAACAGTCAGATTTGCGTGCCGTGAGAACGAAGAAGAAGTAGATGGTGTTAGCTATGATCAAACAGACGGACGAGATAGTTGCTACATTGTTTTGCCTTTTTATAAAGACTTGACTTAGCTATATGGCCAGCCATCGCCATGGCGTAGACCAGGCGTCATATATGCATGAACCGGCTTTGTAAGCTATAAGTCCGGTAAACCCCGTTCATTCTATGTAACTGTCAAGGAGTTTGAAAAGGAGTTAAGGACAACGTATGGCAAAGAGTCACGACGTGCATAACTAGTGATGAAGTTATTTCAAACTTAATAGAGTTGGTCGGACTCACTGTCAACTGAGTTGATAGAATTGACGATAGCAGACCTGTCGCGTTTCCAACTGCAGGTGGGTGGGGCGCGATACAAGTAAGTACCTATGTACCGACGGCAGACTCGAAAACCAATGCAATGTCCGGGAATAACAACAGCAGCGCCTTACAGTACACATAGTCACCGTCGCCTTTATAAAAAGACGTTGGGGTGTAGCACGGCCAGTCAATTGGAGACATCAGCTATCTAGAGCGCCATCGACGCAGAAGGGGGATGCAGAAGGGGGATGCAGAAGGGGGTCCGCATCGAGCAACGCTGCATACTCCTATCCACAGTATAAAGTATAAGCGCACGAACTTTAGAAACCAGCACGCACGCAGATCAGTAACCCTACGTCGCCGAGGGAGCGGTGAGTGGGGGTGAGCCGAGGCGCCCCATTAATATACTGGAGTCTGTCGCCGCGAAGCGCCACTCACCTGCCGCATCTGCCGTCGCCTGTCCCCGGAACTAATATGCTGGGTGGGTAAAACATGCTCGGTATGGCACAGTCCCCCAGTAAGCAACCCTCTGTTGTTTCCGGCCGCCCTTCTCGCCATGTGCTCGGCACGCGAGCGAAGCGGCCGAAACTGCAACGCTGGGCCGCCGCGCATATTGCAGATTGCAGATTGAAGATTACAGAATACAGATTACAGATGACGGATTTGTGGCGGCCCACGTCAGCCCGTTCTCGTCCTCGTGGTGATATAGCATAGGTAAGTAGTCTATTCCCAGGGGGGCCTGCAGAGCAGGACGCAGAGGGATGAGTGAAGCCCCCCCAATGTCCCGCAGTTGCCCACCCGTCGTAACCGGCCATTACCCGGTAATAATCGAACACCCAACCCTTGGTGTGCCACGCTGTGCCGTCCGTACAATTTGGCTTTGCGCCGTTGAGGCCGGCGCAGATATGGAAGGGAACTATGATATCACTGTTCCTTCGCTGCTCGGCACTGTTGCATTATATTACTAACTGTTATTGCCTGTTTTCGCGCGTTGCACTGTCCTCGGCCGACGAGTTAGGTATCGTGTAGGAAATGTTGGAGTCGAGACGTTGGGTATAAGAGCAAACCGGCGTCCAAGAGCATCTCAAACATATTCCACGCCAACTCAAACAACAATTCCAACTCCATAAATTTGCTAATTATAATCTATATATCTCACAAGAAAACACCTGTATCTCGACCAAGTCTCATTGATATCATCTCTTAAACCACTACATAGTGCCATGGCTTCCATGAACGGAAACACAGACGGAGCTGCAAACAGCGGCGTCAGGAAAGATTATGGCCGTCGTCTGTTCCCCCATGTAGTTGACGAGATTGCCGCCAGAGAGCCTGAACGCGAATGTTTCTCTGTCCCCCGCACCTCTGACCCAAAAGATGGTTGGAAGGCAGTGACATTCAAGCAATACGCCAACGCCATCAACCATGTTGCCCGGAGAATCATCAACAACTGTGGCCGGCCGGCCGTTGATACCTTTCCCACGCTCGCATACATCGGGCCCAACGATGCTCGCTACGTTGTGCTGGTGCTGGCTGCTGTGAAGGCCGGATATAAGGTGAGATACTTTGCGAAAAACTTCTAAGAGACTCGATTCTGACCGGGGAATAAGGCTCTCTATATTTCACCCCGTAATTCCCAGGAAGGACAGCTGAGTCTCTTCGACAAAACAGACTGCCACTTCATCTGCTTCCCGAAATCTCACCGTAACATGGTGCAGCCCTGGCTGCAGGAGCGAGACATGCAAGCCGTCGAGGTTGGCTCGCTCGAGAACTGGTTCCCAGAAGAGGAGGTAGAGCCCTTCCCTTACAACAAGACCTTCGAGGAGGCAGAATGGGACCCTCTCTGTGTTCTCCATACTAGCGGCTCGACCGGTATCCCCAAGCCCGTCCTCGTCCGCCATGGCATGCTAGCGATTAGCGACCAGTACTGCAACAAGCCATACTGGCAGGGCCGCAAGCTGTTCCTCAGGGCGTTCAGCGAGAACTCGAAGAGGAATTTCGTACCGAGTGCGTTGACCCGTTGCTTCCAGCCGCGATAACATAGGCTCTCGCTGACAAGTCTAGTGCCCCTATTCCACGCCGCCGGATTGTACTGCGTCCTAGTGACTGCTTTGTACTATGAAACCCCAGCAGCCTTCGGCGTGCCAGATCGCCCCCTTTCGGCAGATTTTGTAACTGAATCCCTAAATCATCTGGATGCGGAAGGGGTGATGCTTCCGTAGGTGCTTACTGAACTAGCATCGTTGCTGAGTTTATTTCCTATGCTATCCCGGGCGCCTCGCTAATTATGGGCGTTCTATAGACCCGCGCTTCTCGAGGACATGAGCCAAAGTGATCGATATGTTGAGCCGTTGAAGAAACTAAATCTGGTCGGCTTTGCTGGAGGTTAGTTCTTTACGGTCGCCGGTCTAGAGCATACGGCAAGCCAAGCGCTAATGCACTAATAGGGAATCTGGCTCAAGAGGCCGGAAATCGATTAGTCGAGAAAGGGGTTTTTCTCGCCAACCTAATCTCCGCCACAGA
This sequence comes from Xylaria longipes, assembly GCA_025201785.1. Lineage (NCBI taxonomy): Eukaryota > Fungi > Ascomycota > Sordariomycetes > Xylariales > Xylariaceae > Xylaria > Xylaria longipes. The sequence goes on along the minus strand of MU619704.1, from coordinate 235,933 downwards.
GTAAGGATAGCCAACTAGTTGTAGTTGTTCGCTGAAATAGCCGTTGACGAGATGTCACAGATTTCTTCCTTTCCCTATCTATATGCAACCTGATCCAAAGCTGTGGCAATATTGTAAGTTAAGATCCAGAAGCCACTTCTCTTTTATATTCATTATTTTTAAGAGCCAGGCCCGTCGTTTCTGGCTGGCCGGCATGGCGACAATCCGTATGAAACGCTTCAGAAAGTATTTCACTGACCAAGATTTTGAAGTCATTATCCACTCGGAAGACTTTGGAGCGGATTGGCGGAAAGTCGAGGGCGAAGATGACGTTTACCGGCTGGTCTCCGTGCGCAAGAGTAAACACCCGGGCCTGCTAGGTTTCTTCTATACGTTCCCAGAGTTGAACGAGTATGATACAAAGGACCTGTATAAGCCGCATCCCACTTTGCCCGACCATTGGCGTTATCTCGGACGCTCAGACGGTGAGTCATTCGTCCTTTCATTATCATGCTACTATTTTAGGTTACGCGTTAGAGTTTGACTTGGAAACATGGATTGAGAATTCCCCCAACTTCTATTGGGTCTCCAATATAACGCTGCTGAGCCTGAGATGTTAAATACTAATAATATTATAATATAGACATCATCGTTTTTTCCAATGGAGAAAAGCTGAACCCGGTATCGATAGAGGGTATAGTATCCGACCATCCCGAAATCAATGGTGCCATCGTAGCCGGAGAAGGACGCTTCCAACCAAGCTTGATCCTGGAACCCGTTTCATACCCCAAGGACGAGAGTGAGGCCCAGGAACTCATTGACAGAGTATGGCCGCTAGTCATTGTCGCAAACAAGCAGACTGTCGCCCACGGCCAGATTGGACGGGACTTCATCATGCTAGCCTCGCCGGAGAAGCCTTTCCACCGCGCCGGCAAGGGCACAATCCAAAGACCGGCCACGATAAAGTTGTATAAGGACGAAATCGACGAGTTATATCAGAAGGTTCAGCAGGTCTCCGATGTTGATGCGCCCCAGCTGGATCTTAGCTCCGAAGAGGCTTTGACCGAGTCGATTCAGAAACTGTTCCAGGCTCGACTCGGAATTCAACACGAGCTCCAGCCAGACGCTGATTTCTTCTCGTCTGGTGTAAGCCCCCATAGAGCCCATCGGAAAGCGTTAAATTAGCTAACTTGGAATCGATAGGTCGACAGTATGCAAGTAATTGGCGCGTCTCGCCTCCTCAGAGCCGGAATCGAGTCCGCGGGCTACCATATAGATGCCGACACAGTCGCAACGCGCGTCATATACGGCAATCCCACACCCGAAAAACTGGCTAGGTATCTACTCTCCCTTGTCCGCGAGGGCGGCGTATCTACGCCCGAGGACGAAACGCAGCACGAGGTCGAATCGATGAAGGCGCTATGGCAAAAGTACGTCAGCGACCCACCGAAGGCAAAGCCAGGCCGTCCCAATCCCTCCGACGAGGGGCAGGTGGTCATCATCACAGGCACCACGGGTATGCTGGGGTCCTACATGCTGGACCGGGCGGTCAGGAACCCTGCCGTGAAGCGGGTCATCTGCCTCAACCGGCCCGACGACGGCGGCAAGGCGCGGCAGGCGACTGCGATGGCGGGCCGCGGTCTGGTCACGGACTACGAGTCGAAGACGACGTTCCTACACGTCGACATGTCGCGATCCGACTTCGGGCTCTCGCGGGACGACTACAACGAGCTGCTGCAGACCGCGGACCGCTTCATCCACAACGCGTGGCCGGTCAACTTCAACATCCCCGTCGAGTCGTTCGAGCCGCACATCCGCAGCGTGCGCAACATCGGCGACTTCGCGTCGCAGGCCGCCAAGCGCGTCGCCGTCGTCTTCATCGCGTCGATCGCCACGGGCGACCACTGGGATACGGCGAGAGATGGCAAGCTGCCCGAGAAGCGCCTCGAGGACCTCACCCTGCCCTCGGGCGGCTACGGGCGCAGCAAGATGGTCGGGAGCCTGATCCTCGAGGACGTGGCCCGGTCGGGAGGCGACTTCCCGGCGGCCATCATCCGCGTCGGGCAGATCGGCGGACCCGAGGCCGAGGCGGGCGTCTGGAACAAGCAGGAGTGGCTGCCCTCGATCATCGCGAGCAGCCTGCACCTAGGGGCGCTGCCGAGCAACCTCGGAGCCATGGACCGCGTGGACTGGACGCCGGTCGAGGGCATCGCGGGGCTGGTGCTGGACGTCGCGGGCGTGGCGCAGCGGGTGCCGGCCGAGGAGATCAGCGGGTACTACCACGGCGTGAACCCGTCGGCGACGACGTGGAGCTCGCTCGCGCCGGCCGTGCAGGCGTTCTACGGCACGGAGCGCATCCGCGAGCTCGTGACCTTCCAGGAGTGGGTCGACCGCCTCGACAAGAGCCAGACGGGCGACATCCAGACCCTCGAGAAGAACCCCGGCGTCAAGCTGCTCGACTCGTACCGCGGCATGGCGGCCAGCGAGGGCAACCCCGTCGTCTTCGACATGACGCACACGCAGGAGCGCAGCCCGTCGATGCGCGCGGCCAAGCCCATCACGCGCGAGCTGATGGTGCATTGGTGCAGGCAATGGGGGTTCTGAGGTCGCTGTGACGGCGTAGAGGTTTATATTGTTCGCTCTCGGGGTTAATAGACTTGAAGGGGTTTTTTTGGTGTATTTTACCTTATATCTCCAAAGGATTAATGATAGACTTTGACATTTCAATATATACGTGTTTGTTATCAGTATATGATGTATACCCCGGACTAAGCACATGAGTTCGGTGATGTAAATGCTTGTTCGTGTTATGTTGAAACCCTCTCTACCGGACTCGTGATTTTCTGTCTTGGAGATGTTTGCTTGTGATCTGTGCATCGCGATTTGCTTTGTGGTTTTTGATTTCTTAGGTACGCTTTCCGGATGGGGAATTTGTGAAGCTCGGCAGCTTCAAGTCGGGATGATTAAGTAAGTACCTAGGTAGATCTATACTGCCTGTCACCGTGTTACCGCGTAACGCGGAGAGTGACTCCTAACCGTAACATGATATATTAGTTTTGTTTGTGGGCATTTGTGGCGTGGAGAGAGCTTCAAGGCCTTTTCATTCCTTGATGGTCTAATTTCGTCATGATTCCAGCAGCCCGCCTCATAGATACCCGGGTACGAGGTACTGCACCTTTGACTGGTCCATCAGGCCACTAAAGTAACCACTAACCCAAATACTTTAGGTGTGTGCATGTGGCCCGTGCCCGTCTGCGCTGAAGGAATCAGAGCTAGGTACCTAGCCCGTTAGCGGCAGCCCCAGCACCCAATAGGTAGGCTCCAACACCGCACCAAGCTCTGAACTCTTGCCTCTAGTCTGGGCTGGAATGAAATTTCGACTCGCCAAAAAAAATTACATCGATTTGGGAAGTTGTTCCTACGACGACTTGGACTGAACTACCATCCACCAACCACACTCACACACACACACACCGGTTATCATCGCCGCCACCACAACCCCGACAGCATACGACAGTATCGGCTTACAGCTGCACAGTATCGCCTTCCGCCACGGCGAACATCCTTCGAGAACATCGTCACCCCTGTTATGCACCGAAGTCTCGGGTCACCCACCGACGCCTTCACAATCCTGTCAGTCCTGTCCTCGCTGCTGCCAGCAACAACGCCGACATCGTAACGAAAAGCATTCGCTCTTGTATTTTTCCACCCAAAGCACGCGAGCGCGCAAGCCATCCCACTGCTTTTGCTTGTTGAGACGACCACGCCCCGTTTTCGTCCGCCCCCTCGTTCGTCATTGCCACCGCCTCTCGATTTCGAGATTGTCTCTGGAGCTTCGAAAGAAGAAAAAAAAAAGCCCCGAAACCCCCCAAGTCATTCTGCGTGTATCTGTACCTTTGTACTACCATAAGACCGCCTCGTTTGCAGTCTCTTAGTCATGATGCCTTCAAATCTCCCTTCCAGCTTCGCGTCTGCCGCTGCGGGACAGAACTCGAACCGCGATGCAAGATCAGGTGCCAGAGGTGACGGGCGCGGAAACGCAAGCGGAGAGTGGTATGTGCCATTGTGTTATATTTCTTCGTTTTTGCACATCGGTCGTTGACCTACCTGCACCTGCATACGCACACTCCCCATCGTTTCTTATACTCCTACTCCTGTCCATGGTCCTTCTACACTGTACATACGGTGACATTCCCGGCGAGCTCGATGCTATGCTGCCATGCTCAAGCTACCATTGGCCGACGGAGCCCTTGCATCTGCACTCATTTTTCCCCCTGCGAATCATCGCGTGGCAACCGAGCGCACTGCAGCCGTCTCTACTCACACCCCTCGGCGTTGCTTCCTCTCGCTAACGTGATTGATCGTTCAGGTCTAGGCCAGCACGTACGATGAATGGCACGCTTACCCTCCGCCGAACATCCACGACGCCTTCCAGCCAAGCCTTCAGCCAGCCGAACCCTTCAGATTCCGTCGCCCCCTCGGACGACCCTGCCATCCTCGCTGCCATGCCCGTCGGCTCTACAGTAGTCGAGAATGCTGCGCCTCCAAAATATACCCGCGAGGACATGCTATCTATTCTGAGCAGCATGCAACAGGACCCGCGGGCCCAACAGCCTGATGCTTCCGCCTTGTTCATAGCCGGTTGGAATCCTGGCCATGCTAATGGTGTATCATCTCGTGGATGGGGTAAACCTACCGAATCGCACGTGCTTCCCCAAGAACCTGACATGTGCTGGGATGCAATGGGGTCTACAAAGGCCATCGGCTTGCAGGAAATGACCGCTGATGAAAAGGAGGTGGGTCTGGCTATGTCGCCAAGTCTATGATTTCGAAATTCGGCCCTAGAAAGCTAACCTGGTGTGATTATAGCTTTTCTTAGATGTCAACTCTACTATGAAACCCCCGGCCCAGAATAAGGAAGGGACTCATCCGGGGGGAGGCATGAACGGTAGAAAGACTTCGGTCTCCCAAACCACGCCTTTACCCTCGACCACCTCTCGTCCAGGGACGCGACGACGCGAAACCGCTGACACCAATCCGTTTTCCGGGGGCGGTGGACTGAATTCGCCCGTATCTACGAATCGTCCTTCGCGAGATAACGGCTCGCTCTGGCTAGACCGGAAGAATACCGACGCTAAGGACTCGGTATTTGAGGAGCCCGAAGAGCTGGCATCGAGGGATGCTGCAACCAAGCCCACGTCGGTTGCTGGCGTCTCCCGTACCAACACAGCTACTAGTACAACACCTTTCGGTGCCCCGTCGCCGTGGCAAACGTCCTCCGCGGGTGGGTTGCCCGGGATTGGCAGCTTTGGGAACTTTGCGCTACCCGGCTCGACCATTGGGGAAAGGCGTCCTGGAAACCCGCGAGGCGAGAGCCGTTTGGCTCATCTAATCCCAAGAGACATCTCGGACAACGCGACCAATAAGCTCGGCGATGGCTCTGCCGCTGCCGATTCGAGTCGGTCTTGGCGTTCTCGACCTCGAACTGATACGGACCCATTCGGTGATGAGGCTCTCTCTGGAAGTGCCGTTTTGGGGGGTGCTCAAGATACAAGTCCTCCTATGTCTCATGCCCAGCTTCATTCGCAAACGTATGATACACCGATCAAGGGGTCGGCTGGAGACTTCGGCATGTCTGGACTCAACCTTGGTGGGCATGGGGACCACGAGCCTACCCCGCTGAGTCCTTCAGAAACGAACCCCTACCGAAGCCCTCCCGGGGAACGAGGTGAGCATGACGAGAATTTGGATAAGCTTCATCACGGCTTTGGCGGCGGCGGCGGCGAACCCCCCTCTAACTATGGGGCTGGAATGCCGCGAGCCTTCCCACATAACGCATTCGATGGAAGTGACCGAAGCCAAACGTCCAGTGTTGGTGCTAAGGGCTACCCATCCCTAGGAAATCTTTCGGGATGGCCATCTTCGAGCACGCCGGACCGCGAGAGGGCCCCGTTCGCCCCCTTTGGTGGCTCCTTGTTCGGCGGGATGGGCGACATGCAGTCGCCCGGCCTCGGCAACCTCGGGGGGGTTTTTGGTCCTGCGACGACTGCAGGTCTTGGCGGATCTGGATCCTTCAATCGCGGCAGCAAGCTGGGCTCCTTGTTTCCTGCCGCCATGCAAGCGCAGATGCAGTCACATGACAATGAAAGCCTAGGTGATTCGATTCCTGACCTCCGCCAGCCTAATCCTCTAGGTGCAATCGGACGTAACCCCCTCAACGACCACGGGCGAGAGGCGGAGAGCCCCATGAGAGCTGGCAGAGGGGTTTTTGCGACCATGTTTGCTGCCCCGGGGGAAGGAACTCGTACACCAGCAGGGACGGATCCGGCCCTCCATGGCGGCATTTCCACTGCGCCAGGTCAACCATTTACAGCTACGAGTAATACCCCCGGTTACGGTGCCATTCCTTCATCTGAACCCCCCTCGGCTCAGGCACGCACTATGGTGATGCCTGATCGTATGCGCTGGACATACCTCGATCCACAGGGCAGCGTGCAAGGCCCCTTTACGGGCTTGGAAATGAATGACTGGTACAAGGCCAACTTCTTTACGCCGGATTTGCGGGTCAAGAAGGTGGAAGATGTAGAGTTCGAGCCACTTGGGCAGCTCATCAGGCGCATTGGAAATTCCCGCGAGCCGTTCTTGGTGCCTCAGATTGGTATTCCTCACGGACCTCCGGCGCCGGGTGGGCCGTTCTCCCCTAATGCCAGCGGCGTTATTCAACCTCCCCTTGTCGGCGCCTTCCCTAGCTTTGGCCGAACCTTGACTGCCGAGGAACAAAACAATCTGGAAAGACGCAAGCAAGAAGAGCAGTATCTGCTTGCCCGTCAGCGTGAATTTATTTCCAGCCAGCAGGCACTGGGCAGGATGCCGATGCAGGGTGTCCCCGGTTTGAATCATCATTCCAGTGCTCACAGCTTGCATAGCCAACCAAGCTTCGGAAGCATGACGTCGCCTATCACGGCGCCTCCCCAGGCTCCCATCGGTCCTATTGGAACAGGGGGTTCTTTTTTCGATTCGCTAGCCGCACGTCAGCCCGCCGCGCACGGTAACTCCGGTCCAGGCCTCGATGTATTTCACGAGGACGAGCTCACCCACCTGACCGGTGCCGGGCGCCAGGTGCTGGCTAGCATGCACAACATGGGAGCGTTAGGCGGGAACCTCCCTCAACAACCTATCGGGGCGCATTCTCCGGAGTCTGGCAGTAGCCAACTGCCGACAGCTAACGAGCTCATTGAAGACAGTGAAGGATTCCGCGACAGGCTACAAGAGTTCAAACAGCTTCGTGCGCAGCACGATGCCGAGACAATGGAGCAGAATCTCACGCAGGCCCAACGACGGACTACAGACGAAACAGTGCCTTCCCAGGTTCAGGTTTCCGAGACCTCGCAAGCACCGGAATCATTGAACGAGTCGGAGACAATCAAGCACGCCCAAAAGAAGGAGTCAGCCGCGTCTGGCAAAGAATTCAAGGAATATCAGCAGGCCCAAGCTGCGGCGGTAGCGGCAAAACTCAGCGGACTGCCCATGCCATTCCCACCACCACCATCGGGCACTCCTCTCCCCGCACCTGCTCCTCAACGTGTCCGGTCTAACTTGCCCGAGCAATACGCGAATAGCTCTCGATCTGGGACTCCGGATGTCAGCTCTGCTACATCCACGCAGCTTCCTCCCCTCGCTCCATGGGCCAAGGATGGGGGCGTGGAATCGCACAAGGGGCCGAGTCTCAAGGAGATCCAACAAGCCGAAGCCGTGAAGGCGGCTAAGGCCGAGGAGGCGGCAGCACTAGCGCGACGTGTAATGCTTGAGCAGGAGGCAGTGCGTGAGCGTGAGAGAGTGGCTGCGACCGCACCAGGTCTACCCACCTCGAGCACTTGGGGTACGGCGTCCCCTGTCAGTGCAGGGCCAGCGAGTAGCCCTTGGATCAAACCTGTAGCAGGTAAAGGAAGCGCACCGGCGCCATCGACACCAGCCGTGGTATCAGACAAGAAGAAGACGTTGGCAGATATTCAGCGCGAGGAAGAAGCACGTAAGCAAAAGGCGCAGCAGGTTGCAGCACAGAGCGGGCTGTCCTCGGCCGGGGCCAAGCGCTACGCTGATCTGGCCAGCAAAACCAATGCTGCGAGTACACCTGGAACTCCCAGTGCAACTAGTGTAACCCCTGCGACAGGCGGCTCGGGCTGGGCTACGGTCGGGGCGGGCGGCAAGGTGAAGGCCCCCCCCGCGGGTCCTGCTTTGCAAGTTCGCTCAACTAGTTCGACGGGTCTCAAGCCTGCCCCGAGCGCAGCGGCCGTCTCACCTCGTCTGACACTCAAGAGCACGACCTCGGCGGTGGGCGGCAATCGAACAGAAGCCATGGACGAGTTTAACAAGTGGCTACATAGCCAGTTATCCCGAGGCATTACCGGTGTTACGGACAGTAAGTCAACCCGCTCCTCTCTTTTACGGACCATGGATTTACTGACTCGTATTGACAGTCGATACCTTTGCCTCAACCTTGACGGCTTTTCCTCTGATGCCTGAAATCATCTCGGACGCCATTTACGCCAATTCGAAGACAATGGATGGACGGCACTTTGCCCAGGAGTTTATCCGCCGCAAGAAGCTCGCGGAGAAGGGCGTGGTCGAGAAGCAGCCGGTCAACAGCCCCTCGATTGACACGCAATCAAGCAGTGCGGGTGGCTGGAACGAGGTGGCCAAGAAGAGCAGTCATAAAGATAGCAACAGTGACACGGGCTCGATCCAAGGTGCCGGCTTCAAGGTGGTTCCGTCTCGAAAGAAGGGAAAGAAATAAAGGGAGGGCGACTGAAATGGGGGAGGTGCTGTGTTCTCTACTGCGAGCCATATCATGATGTGTGACTCGTCAAGTGATGGGAAGTCGCTGTCGGGTTCTATTACACGAACCGTACAGCTCTCGGACCGTACTTGTATGCGTTAGGTCAAGTAATGTTGGCCGAAGTTGTTTTACAAGCATGGTTTTTTTGAGCGACGTTGCCACATCAGCGACTTCAAAGTAGTAGTCAAATGTAGCGGATTGAGTTTGGCCAGCTAGAAAAAACACGTCCTGTTCCATCACGATTCAATTTGTTGATCTACTCGTAGAACCTAAAATCATTTCCGTTCGACTGCCCAGGCAATTGGCAGTAAAACACCATGTATGCTACAACTTACTACTGATGCTTATTACCTAAGCACTTCGAGCTAAAGTTGGCGAGGCGAGAGCACGTGACACTGGTGCCACCTGAACTGCCAGTGGTGCTTGGCCGCCCGCCCCTCCATTGCCAATTGCCCCTCGCCCACCGCGTGGCATTTCTTGACGCAATTTTCTTTCAATATACTAAGTGTAGGTACCTACCTCCGGGTGGGTGGACTACAATTTGTAATATTTGTTAGGTTCAAAGTGCACACTTGAAGTGTATATCCTTTTATTTGTTCAGATTGTTGGAACTTTCATGAAAAGTGCAGATCTGCGATCTAATTTCAGTCCGTGGAGACGAGGGATTCTTTCATGGAATTTTGAACACGTACAATAGTGCATGAGGTAATCAACAATAGCAAAGGGGGGACATTTGTTATCGCAACTACTTTGCAATCTACGGGCGACACCTGGGGTTCGGATAAGGAGATGTCGACTGACACCTTCTCGCCCGAATTTCTCCTGCGCACGGAGAACGCGGCTTCGGAGAGCAGTCTCTGTCGCATGCTAGCAGAGCCGCGATCGAGGCAACTGATAGATCGCTTCGCCCAAGATATTTCCCAGCAAAACCCATCTGCAACTGATTCTCACCAATCCGATCCTACATCATCAGAATCAACAGCAGGGCTAGCGAAGGCAGCCATCAGCCTAGGACTTGCTTCTTTGGCTGCTTTCCTTCAAGCTAATGTCACAGGCCCCGTGCTAGATAATCCTCAATCAGTCGACGCCATCTTTCTTGAGGCCTTAAGAAATGCACGGAAACCCCAACCCTCCCCAAACGGAACCGGTGTCGCCGATGATGCCCATAGTTTCGAACCCACAATAGAAAAGTTCCGCTCGCTTTGCCGGCGTTCTCTTGATGTTGACGGTGTCTCCCCTTACCCCTATATCCCCTACATCGAGCTTTTCTGCTTGGCGCGCTTCCTATTTGTCACAAGCGACGTCTTGCCCACTGCCGGGTCCAGTCCCGATGCAAGACATCTCGCCTGGACGAGGTTGAGGATTCACCTTTGGCATTATAAGCTGCTCACCCAACCTTCACTGGGACTTGGCTCCCTCTACACCAAGAGCGGTCGCTGGACTGACGTGGCCACTCTGGAAGAGTTGATTAAGACGAGTTTAACTGAAGCCCAGGCTGATGTATTCGGAGCTGGCGCTGTTGATGATGCTGTTGTTGGAGAGTCCTCGTGGCCACCTGAATCCCAGGCCTTGTTCCGGTTAGAGGAAGCCAATTGCCATATTCTGCTTGGGAACGACATCAACGCTCGCGAAGCGCTGCAGGATGCTACAAGAATCAGTGGTTTCACATATGCCCTTTCTGGTGCATTGGGAAAGCGAACGCGATTTCAAGAAAATAGTTTCAGTCAGTTGGTAGTTCTCGCAAAGAGTCTCCAATTGTCACCTGAGCCCGTTGAGCAGAAGGAACTGAAGGATGCTGCGCCACCGGCACTGCCCCTGAACGATGATACGCTATTGGAAAAGATTCAATTCAATACAGATGGACCGCCTAGCTCGGAGTCTTCGCTCCCCGTCCAGCTACAGGACATCAGACCAGATAACCAGCCGGAGCTGAGTCCGGTAGACCAGATTATATTGCTTACTGAGGCTACCCTTAAAGATACTTTCTCCCCATCCGACTCCCTCACGTTGGAAGAAATACTTCCGTATGCGGTGAGAGTCATTGATGATAAAGGGGTGAATTGGCAGATATATACCCAAGCGCTGCTCGTGAGATCGCGCATCGAACTTCACAGGAGTCGGACGGTCGAGAGGGGCGTGTTGCAGATGCAGGCTGTTGCGGACCAGGTCATCGTAGACACCCAAGATGCCCCTCCAGCAGCAACATCCCAATCTGAATCTGCCGTCAATGTACCGCAAATTCAAGTTACGTCTGACAGTGAAACAATAATTCCCGCGCGAACAAACAAGCCAACATCATTCTTGCCGGTTCCTAAACCATCCGAGTCAGCGACGCCGAGGGAACGACTACGATATGTGAACGCGTTGGCATCGCCACCACGGTGGCATCTAGAGTCGGAGCTTGCGTACGCATGGACGTCTGTCGGATCACTCGTTTCGGCTCTAGAAATATTCAAACGTCTACGGCTCTGGCCCGAGGTCGCCCTTTGTCTCGCCAGCGCCGCCGCTTCAGATGATTTGGACGGCCGTGGCGCTGGAGGAGAGGAGAAAGCCCGCGCCATCGTGAGATGGAGACTGTTTAAACGATCATCAGAATCAAAGGACTCACTCAATGGCGCTGACGATGAAGACAATGTCGATGTTGATTCAATCAAACCTAGCGACTTCTGCGGCCCAGAACGATCGCCTCCCCCACCCAACGCCCCTCGTTTGTTTTGCATCTTGGGCGATATGGAGAATGACGCCAACCATTACACACGAGCATGGGAGATCTCGAACAAACGATTCGCACGGGCGCAGAAATCCCTGGGTGAACTACATCTTCAAAACAAAGAGTGGGACAAGGCCTGCCAGGCTTATCAGCTCGCCGTTGGCGTCAACAGGTTGAGCCCGGAACTATGGAACCGCTTAGGAGACATTGAACTTATGCTCGGACACTTTCCCGACGCGACAGAGGCTTTCCAACGGGCTATCGCGACGGCCAACGAAAAGGTCGGCGGGGAGGATGCTCGGACGTGGAGTAACCTAGGCACCGCTTTCCTAAGCTGGTACCGCGAAGTGATCGCCGAAGCCAAGACGAGGAAGGAAAAGATGAACGCCGACGAGAACCATGACATGGACGACATGGTCAGCACAAAGCGAGCTGCTGAGCTCGGCCGATCTGCCACGCAACTCCTTCAGGATTCGTTGACTGCCTTCAAGCGCGGCGCTACCGTGGCAAATACAAACTGGAGAATATGGGACAATGTGATCACCATCGCAGCGAGCCTTAAACCCACTCCCGCTTTCGACGATATCATCATGGGGCTAAAGAGCTTAATTCGTATCCGCAAAACAGAGGACGCGCTAGACATCGAAATTCTCACTCTCCTCGTTCGAGAGGCAACGAAGAATCCAACAACAACAACCAACGGAGGAGACGATCAGATATACGATCCGCCGCGGGGCACACTAGAGATCAAGGTGATAACACTGTTCGAAGAAGACATTGTACCCCTAATCACGTCGAATTCGGCCTGCTGGGGCCTCGTGTCCAGGCTGCGTGCGTGGCGCCGAGATTTTGCCGGCGCACTAGACGCCGCAGAAAAGGCCTGGAGGACCGCCATAGGCGGCGTCGGAAGCTCATTGTCTGCGTCGAGCGGCGCGAGTCAAGAAGGGAGCTGGCTGACGGACCCGAAGGAGTGGGACGTGGTGGTCCAACGAACCGAGGAGCTGGTTGCGGCGTACGAGAATTACGGTTCGCGCTTGAAGAGTATTGGGAGCAGGTGGAAGGGCAAAGCGAGGAGCGCGGTTCGCAGCGTGCTCGGGAAGGCGAAGGAGTCTTGGGAAGACGATTCCAGGTGGATTACGTTGCAAGGTATGATTGAGGATTTGAGGTAGACGGCTAGGGCGGTTAATTATAGACAGAAACAAGACATGAATGAGGTCGCCCTCTCACATCATCATATTATTTGTGATAAAATGAGTTTCCTCGGTGTCCAAGCACGTTGCAGAGTGACTTTCATGAACGAATATGACGAATACGGAGTACGAGACTTATTATTTATCTAAAAATACCGAGAAATAAAACCTCGTTGATCGCCCTCCGGGACACTCAGATGGATGGGTAGCTTCAACACCATCTGAGATAGCGTATCTGATCCAACCCCGGAACAGTCCAGGCCATTTACCCGTCGACTTTCCCCAGTCAGTGCCTATGCAGTATGCATCGAACCCCATTTTTTATGATACCCGAGAAGTGAAAACGAAACCTAATCCAAACAGACAAGCCCAGTCTTAAAACAAATGGAATAGAGAGAGGGAGGGGAAGAAGGAATTGAATGAGGTGAAGTAAATAAATAAATAAATAAAAGTTGTAGGTAGGAAGATAGAAGAGGAATAAGGGTATAATGCTATGTTAATCCCCAAAATTCAACCCGAACGGACTCTTCCGAACAGAAAGGGTTGAAAATAGGTATTATTCTATCTCGCCCCTCCTTATCCGTGGCATGGCCGATGGGGTGAGTTGAGCTGAGTAAGTACCCCATCTCGTCGGTTCCATTCCATCGATCAACAACATGCCCATCCCAGACCTAACACCGAACCTCGTCATGCGTATGCGTCCCCGTCCCTATCCCCGTCCCTATCCCCGTCCCTATCCCCGTCCCCGTCTATCCAAATATGCACCCTATCCATCCAGTTATCCCCAATCCTGTGCAATCCGACACCGTGCCTCAGAAATCAGTAAGTCTGATAAATCAAGCAAATCAAATCAAAGAAGCAAGGAGAACGAAATCCAAGAATCCAAGATTCCCATTTCATCTATTCATTTCCTCGCCGGTAACCCCCAATCCCCACCGTCATTCCAACCAACCATCCAAGCCATCTATGCCCTGTCTTTCAACAAAACACCCTAACCCCAGGCCTGAACTCCTCTGCCCCGTAGCAAACCAAGAAAATAACCAAAAAGAAAAGGAGTCTTTGTCGTAGAGTTACAAATGTTTAAGAAGTAAATGTGGAGAATAGTGGAGAGAAAATGGGAAATGTGACAAAATAGAAGAACTGTAGTAGCAGGTAAATGCCCAAGAACCCGGGTTTGAATCGGGAAGAGCCGAGTCATGCAGCAACGCCAGGTTACCTGATTTCTAGACTAAGAAACGCGGATTTGCCTGGCGTGTGCCCCGTCGTAATCGGCAGCTGATTACCTAGCGGCGATGGTGATGTATGGTAGTGGTAGTAGTCTAATGATGGGTAAAGAGGGTGGCAATCGTGGCGGTAATTAGGGCCGGAAGGCTTCGGCAGAGGGAGATTAAAGAGGAGGCAAAATGATAGATGGATACCCCTATGATTAAATGATATTTCGTATTCGTTGCACGCGCAGCATTCTGGGCAGGTGAGATTGCGTTTTCCTTTCGGCCGTATTGACAGATAGATGGTCTGGCCTCGGGTTCTCGTCATCATCACGCTCCCATCGTGGGTATTTTTTCTCGCCTTGCCAAGACCTCGCGGGTTCGGATGCAAAGTAGCGAAGATCCATGCAAGAAGAAGAACACGCACGCGGCACCCGAATAACCACGCGCCGTCCCGCGACCGAGTTTGCGCAGTGTGTGGTAACCTTGGAAATATTAATGTATCGAATACATCCAACGCAACGCAGCGTGACGTCGACGGGGGACATATCCGGAATAAGCATAGTGACAGCAAGGCGCGAAAGGGCAGAAGCACGAAGATGGAGTCGCGCCGGGGATTGTCATTGGCTCCGGGATCCCAGCTGACCTTGGGAGGCGGAGGAGTAGGTTAATCCAACCCCCCATCATCCATCCACGAGCGCGCGTGCACGTACGCATACTTAATAAGCCTCCCTTGCTGTCCCTTTCGCTCCCTTTGTTCGGTCCCATGCGCCTCGGTCGTAGTCATGGCAAGGTTATGACTCATGACGACCAGCCTTCCCGACTGCCTGCCTACCTGCGTGCCTTGGTCGGATAACGTGTGTGTATGTATGAATGATCGAGTGGTAAATGACGTGGAGGATGAATAACGTATCTGGTAAGGGGAGGGTAAGAAGAGAGAGAGTGTGAGAAAATAAGGCAACCTTGCCAAGAAGCCCTGAGTAAGTACTTAGGTATGCAAATAAGTTGGTTGGTGATGATGGTAGCCGGTCAACGTAATCATTGCCTTCACCGGCTGCATGAGATGACATCTCACGCGAGCGGCATCTTCTCTCCCCGGTACGCATGCGCGCGCAATCTAGACCGGGTAGGTAGCTATTCGCGATGATGCGCGCCACCGCCACCGTAGGCACCGCCACCATACACATGACTAGAGTGCTGGTGGCTCGCGTACGTAGGCGTCGTCGAGGCGTCGCCGTAGCCGTTCGTGTCCCAGCGATGACCCATGCCGTAGCTGTACGAGGGCAGGCTGGGGATGCGGATGCCTCCTCCCCCTCCTCCTGCCGTCTGCGGCGACTTGAGGCTCGGCGACAGCGTGCGAGCCGTGTAGGGGCCCCAGCTCGAAGGTGCGCTAGATAGCGAGCGCGGGGAGGCCATCGTCTGCGAGTCGTGGTGCGGGTAGGAGCTCGTGTCTGGGATCGTGGGCGTGTGAGGCGGGCCGTAGAGGCCTGGGCTTGTGCTGCTCACGGGCGTGAGGAGGGCCGGAGGGCCTGGTGGCCCGGATGCCGGGTGGTATGGTGGTGCTGAGTGGTGAAGCACGGATGAGTGCAGGCCGGACTGGCTCGATGGGTTGACGGACTACGAGGTTCGGAATGTTAGCGAGAGTGTGGGACAATTGGATAGAGAAGAGAGAGAGAGGTAGAGTTGACATGTGGCTAGAATCATGTCTCGGATCCAGAACACCAAAGGGGTACAGAAAATCCCCAAAATACAAACAACCGGTGCCTCGAAACGCGCGAGTAACCGAGGGATCCGAGAATAATAGCAATTCAAAAGGACTACTGCAACTTACGTATTTTGCAATAATCTTCTTCAAGGCAGGCCCCAGGATCTTCCACGGAAACACCTTGACGTCTTTCTCGATGTTCCTGGGCTTGGGGTTCGGGAAGCTCATGATGACCTTGAAGAAGTCCTCGCTGTCCGGCTTCGCCTTGCTGACGGTCAGCGGGCGGAAGCCCTCGAGATTCCGGCGGATGCGGTTCTTCTCGTCGACGGTGAAGCGGTTCGGCGCAATGACCAGCTGCTCCAGCAGCGAGATGGTGTCGACGCTGGTGACGTAGCACTCGCGCTTCTCGGCCCAGTAGATGCAGCTGATGCAGATGCTGTTGGGCGGCCGGTCGTTGACCGAGATGGCCTTGAACGTCGTCGAGAGCGTCGAGCCCTGCTGCTTCTTGCTGAACTGCACGATCCGCCTGCCGTTCTCGCACTCCTCGGGCGTCCAGTTGCTCGCCATCGACTCGAGGTCGCCGTTGATCTTGAGGTGTGCCTTGGTCGAGTATAGCGCGTAGGGATTTAACCCGCCGCCCGCCGAGGGGCCCGGGGCCTGGATCGTGCTTGTTCTGACGAGTGTCGGCTCGCTCGATGTTGGTATGGGCAGTGCCGTCACGGTTGAGCGCGAGATTGTCGTCGCATGGTGGTGGTGATGGTGGTGATGGATGCCGGGCGGACTGCGAGGCGACGCCAGCGAGTGTCCGTAGGGGCTGGCCCACGAATGGGGCTTGAGCAGCGACGGCGGGCGAGGGTAGTCGGCCCCGTACGAAGGGCGGTGGTATGTAGACAGCATGTTGTTGTTGTTGTTGTTGGTGCTGGGATATCCTGCGGCATCGTAGTTGGAGGCGACAGCCTGCTGCGTTGTCGGAGCATAGGGATACGTATTTGTAGCATTGGCGGCTTGGGCCTCGGCGAGCTGGTCAGCCTCCTGTTGCGGGTGCTGGTGCTGGTGCTCGTGCTGGTGCTCGAGCTTGAGAGGGCTTGCTGTGTGCTGCTGCTGGTGGTCGTCCTCAGGTGACTTGGCCGAGGACCTCCGCGTGATGTCCCCATGCGACCCCTCGCCGCCCACAGCAGGCCCATCATGATAAGTAAACGTGCCCACGTCGATGTTCCCTAACGTCTGCCCGTCCGCGCTCTCGATTAGGAGTGATATAGGCACGTTGCCGCTCGGAATCCGCGTGTCTTCGAGCTGTGGCGCGTCTCCGCTGACGACATACCCAAATCCGCTGGCGTCGTTGGCGTCCCGCGTCGCATGCGCTGGGCTCTTGTGCGACCCGAAGGCGAGGAAGAAGTGGCTGCCAACCGCGATCAAGTCGTACGGCGCCGAAATCTTGATCACGATCTTGGTACCGAAAACGCCGCTCGTGGGTTGGTACGACGTCAATGTCGGCACCACCGATGACATGTACTGGCTTGCTGAGTTGTTGGCCGCGAACGCCAGATGGTTGAGCTGTGCTGCCGCCGCATTCTCAGTCTGCTGCGACGTAAACGACTGTCCCGCGTATTGGTACTGAGGATCTTGGTACGATCTCGGAGACTCAAATGCTGTCAAAGTATTTATTGTTAGTCTTAAACACCTTAGCTCTTACGTCTTCTTATTCGGGTGCAAGATTGCTCATTTTCCATCACAACGATAATTCATGGTCAGAAGTCGTACATCCGATGGTGCCGTGGCATTCTCGGTTGTCACCTTGAGTAACGACTCGTAGAAATAACTTACAGTGCATGGGGGGCGGTTCTTGCTTTGCACACGCCTCTATACCAAGGAGACCAGGCGGGGAGTCCCCACGAAGGTCTCCTCCGTTCGCTCTTGCAGCGGCTTCCTCCTCGTACCGGAGCGTAACCGTTTCGGGAGACTCTATCGCGTCCGCGTCTATGATTATCGGCCTCTGTGTGTGATACTGAGGCTTAGGGAGGAGACTCGTCAGCCAAAGGCCCTAAGTCCTAGAAACAGCCTGGTCGGCCCCGTGGGATCTCGTCTTGACTCACCTCGAAAAGCTTGTAGGTAGGGTAGTTAAACTTGACAGCAGACATCAAGATGTGTCTATTATGAGGCAGTTCTGAGATATGATGGAGAGATTTGTTCCAAGTGGAACGAACGAACCAACACCTGTTTCGGGAGCAGTGTTGCAGAAACTCAAGGGGGAACTACACTACACAATGCAGGTAGATAGAGAAACCTGTGTGTAAGTTGACTGAAGGGTAAGTATAGTGTTGTTGTCTGGAGATAGAGATGGCGAGGGGAGGGTGCGAAGAATGACGGCTAATTTAGGACGAATGCTGGCTTGCTAGCGGGGCTTGTCGCTGTTCCCTCCCTGGTCAGTTTGTCTTAGAATGGTCGAGTCTATCTGTCGATCTAGTGGTTGCTTTTTATGGTGTTATTTCCCCCTTCTCTTATGAGGGGAGAGGTGAAACAAGAATACCCTTGAGAGGTTGATGGTAGTCTTCCTTTTTTTTCTCCTGGTAAGAGGGTGGTGGTTTACGGCCCGCAAAAGACAAGGCTGTTGTAGATCAGTGCGATTGATCAGAGACCGCAGGTTGCTTCTACGGCTGGTCTGGGGGGATTAATAGGACTAGTCTTCCTTTTCTTAACAGGCCGGTAGTCTTTGATGGGCAAGTCCACAGGGATAGATGGCGTTCCAACGGCGCTCATTGGCTTAGGCCGGTAGTTGACAAACTGAATCTGAGTCGGGTCTCGGAACCTGGAGGCGTTCAAAACTAATTCTTCCCCGCCTCAAAGAATAGATCATGCGCAGTACTCTAGTGTCTATGCTGTATCAGTTTACTGAAGAAATGCTTCTTGTTCAAATGGCTTCCGTGGCCCAGTCAGATGAAGGGTGCATGAGGGGAATTTGGAAAGGGCAAAATCAGGCTGACAATTCTTTATTGGACGAACGGTATATGATAACCGACGTGTGAGGAATGCCAGCGCGTGTACAAAATAAATAGGAGACCGTCACTTACACCCAACAAAAATCAGACGCAACAAAATTAATAAGAAGCGGGTTTCGATTGACTGTGGAGCTATCGTTCTCTTGCATGCAGGCAGCCCGAACCTGTTCGCATGAAGTTGGTTTGGATGGGCTGCAATCAGATAAAGGCAGGTAACCGGGGGAGTTCGCGCGGTGTGCGTAATTCGCTTCGTAGCTTAGGTGAATCCGAGGCACACACAGCAGCAACCGAATAAGGCACAGGGAAACTGTCCCCAAAGAACCGCGGTTGTCGGGAAGACTGTCGGCAAACGGTGACCTAGGTTAGTTTGGTCTCGTGATAATCTCTTCTGACGATGAGGGAAAAACTGAGACGCTGTTCCTCAGGCTGGGACAAGAGTGAAAGAAAATCTGCGAAGGGGAGACGAGACGAGATAAAGGCTCAGGAGAGTCAGAGAAGCAGGAACGAGACACATTTCCTGGGTCGGTTGAACAGATGTGGTAGTTTCTGTAATGTAATGTGATGCAATGGGGCGGCGGTCACGAAAATCCATAGAAAGGTCGGTGGATGAGACTACGGGATACACTTACGAGCCAGCGAGCCAACTATGGACGGGTACCTTGCTTCTCGGCCGTTGATCCAAGCCTTCGATGCTTCCTAATCGACTCGTTTAGGATTGCCGCTCTCAAACTATTTAATTTATCTTGGCTAGCAGCCGTAAATGCATTTTAGTGTGTGAGTGTATGGCCCGCATATGCTCTGGGGAGCCCCAAGGTTACTTCTTGCTGTTGCTGTTGTTGTTCTTTGTTCCCCTTGACTCTACTGTTGGTGAGTCGGGCAGTTGCGTGTTGTGTACTATTCCAATCAATGGCGGCCGTGGACACTAATAGTAGAAGTAGTGGATACTAACTATCTGCTAGCAGGGATGTTGGCCGTTAATCTGAATTCCCAATGTCTCGAACGAAGCTGCAAATCATGCAAGGGTGTTCGCGTTGGGAGGAGGAAAAGGCAGGCTGCGACCAGAAGCCCGGTATTGGGGACAAGACTCCCCACAAACTCAACGGGGGCTAGCGGGTCGAAGAGGACCAATACCGATACACGATCATAGGAGCAATGTGGAAGATCCGCCTCGCACCTAGGACAGTAGACCAACTGCATGGAAAAAGAATACGTGAGGCGCAGGACCCAAGCCCAAATAAGGAATTCAAGGTGAGGGAGAGAGCACTACAAGGGTAGACTTCAAGGTGACTCGGTCCTACTATAAGGTTGAAGTAACTATACCAGGGCCAAAAAATGACAGAAATTTATAAGATTACTGATTATAGCTGCTCTAACAGGCAAGGTCGCGTCGGGCAAGACTACTTATATGCATACTAGCGAGTAACATGAATATGACAAGAGAAACAGGCTTTAGCCGAATCGTCCCAGGACCAGGAAACGGGAATCCACCGAGCCGTGGTTGAGTGCTGGGCATTATCACAGATCGGTTAGGTTACAACTAGAAAGGTAAAATGGTACACCCGTAATGCGAGAAGGGGCGGTTAGTAATATTTAGCTTAAATAGCAATGGCATAACGTATCATGAGGATGTAGACATTCTCATGACCACGCTTACTATTTAAAAATGTCACATAACCTGCTTACCGTAGGCATGTTACTATCGTGACCGAGGCGGGCTATATACTGCTCATCACATGGCAGTAGATCCATGTACATGTCATATGCAGTATCATACACATCATCTATTAGTAGGGACACCAGTGCACTCATAAGACCCGAAGTTGGGTTGCAAACTGCGGGGGCCCTAGACCTAGAGAGCGCCGGAAGAAGGCTTATTTAGCACGGCGAAGTGTAGAATTCGACATTGTATGGGCTATGCACTTCCGGAAATGGAGAGACGGGCTATGTAATTGGCCCCCTCCCACGTACCGTGGTTGAGTGATTATTGGACGATCTGTTGGGCCAAGAGGGGCCGATCGAAGATCCCTAGTCCAGACATCCCCGGACAAGGAGGGCTTGGCTTCTTGGGAGGAGTACAATGACTGGGGGGTGTCGTTGTACCATCTTACTGTGTGCGTGTATGCGTGTGTGCGTGCGTGTGTACTATGGTTGTATACAGTGACATTGAGGTCGTGACCCGGTGTACTTGTTTACACCTTGGGCTCTTATTAGGTAGTGTACCCGAGGTCCGGGGCTCGCTGGGGAACGTCAGTTACACCATCATCTGGTGCGTGGCACATTACGAGATTTGCTCATCTCACCTTATTAGAAAGCCAAATCAGAACAATAGCATCATCACTAGGAGGGGCAGTCATCGAATACAGAAGTTGACTAGTAACCGAGTCCAGCTACAACAGGCACAGTATAGGATAGCCACCCTACCCAAGTTGAAAAAAAGGGAGGCAAAAGGCCGCCAAAATGGCCTTGGGCTTGGGGGACCATGCCAGATCTGTTATGGGCCGCACAGGTGAAATGAGATGGATACCAATGCACTTCTGGGTGCCAGGCCAACTCTGATATGGGGAGCTCGAGGTTGAGGTCGAGGTCGAGCTCATAGTAGGCATTCCGGTCTTCATTTCCCACTCGTTGGAATGTCCCGATATCGTGAATTGAGGTATGGTCGCATTGTTGTTTGTGTCAAAGCGGATATCAATCTGATTACTGCTACTGCGGAGGCATGATACCTATGTGGCTGATACACACCGCCCACAGCCAATATAGATGGTAGTCTAAGTGATCGCGCTCGGGATCTGGCCACAAGCACTGTGTTTATTTCTGCCGTTCGACCCGGAGACAATGGAACGTCTCGTCAAATATAGAGCAGGCAACCTGCAGCCACATACTTCAAATCCAGACACTGTGGGCTTCAAACTCCAGGGAGTTTTGTCTGGTCTGTTTCCTGGTAACATCGTTGGAAAGTGGCTTTCCTACCATCATCGAACTGTCTGAAATCTTGAGCTAGATCGCTTTTGCGTAGTTATTCCGCCACAATCAAGACGTCTGCCCCCATACTACCTTTTTCTACATAGAGGCCCGCGATCCGCATCTTGTTATTTGTATAGCGGCACCAAGTCTATCAGCATACCGCGCCGCATTCCTTCAAGTCCCAGGGATGTCTGTAGAGACGATGGTCGACGCATAGCACTAATTCGATTATTAGGAAAATACTTCAGTAGCGACGGGATTTAAGACCTCCCAGTATACCCCTCTAAGCCAATGCATTTAACGTAGAGCGTGTTGGATCAAAAGGAAAATGTACGGTTGTTTATTCACGATGTAAGGGGACAAGTAGTGACTACGTGACTCAGTTGCGGACCTTACCGCACCGTCTTGGGGACGATCTCGGCATCTTTGCAATGGTCTGCGATGATCGCCCTTGGCGGCAGCCGGGGATATACCCTTGTCGGAACCCCATCAACCGTACGCCACGCCCTAAACTACTTCGTAGTTAATACTTGAAGTGAATATTATGATTACTGATGGGATATCCACCAGGGGTTAAGTCCTAGCCGTATGATAAAGCTACCTTGTAATACTCGCACAGAAGTAGCCAAGGTCATAATGACAGATGTCGAGTCTCTAATGAGAAAGTAGCTCTACCCCGAAGATGAGGCTTTGTCAATGTTCGCGCTTGTTGCTTCCCGGGTTTTGTCTACCAAATCAGGTTTTCCATGAAGTATTTCGTGCATCTTTTGTTACACGTAAGCAGTGGTCGTATCCCTGGCTACGGCCGTACATGGAAAGCCATCAAGAGCACAATTCTTAGAAGGACAGGATGTTCGCTTTGGCTAGTGGCGCAGCGAGTGCAGAGATCCTGCGTTTAACCGTAGACGCTACAATGATGTGATGAGTGGCCATTGAAGCGAGCCTAGTTTGGAATTGTTCATGGCACAACATAATAGCCGATCGGCTTCTCAGCGACAAGTATTTCTCGTCATCTTGTTCTAACGCATCTACTGCATAATCGTGCATTTTGTTTGTCCGACGATCGAGCGAGACAGTAAATCCAGCTTGTTCAAAACGAAAACCAACCTCCTTCCATCCTCAAATATTGGCCGATGCGTGTCCGAACGGGCTTCTAATGGTGTCAGTGGGACTAGTCTAACCTAGCTAAGTCTTTGGGGTCTGCGAGGCTGGCTGGACAAGGTAGCGCTCGAGCCAGAAGATGGCTTTTGTAGCAGCCTCTGGTGCAAGTGTCTGGGGAGCAAACTGGTTCCAACATACCGGTATTAAACATCTGGGGATCTGAGTCTGTCTGACGTGTGTAAGAGCTCCATCAGATGGAGTCTAAAGGGCATACCCGCAACAATAAGGAAAGACAAGGATAGACGTGGCGTGCTCATGTCCCCCAAAATTCAGGTCCCAGGAACAGTGTCTCTGGCAAGTCCCTATGACCAGCGGCTGGCCGCATAACCGCTTGTTACAGATTTGCCGATGAATCTATGTAGCACACACCCCGAGCTCTGAAACGACATAATCGAGATTCTGTAATGGGAGAGACACCATATTTAGTTCTGGGGTAGGCCAAATGCGTTCTCTTACCAACTACAAACCATCTCTCAGCTTGAGGTTGTGTCACTCGTTATGACTGAGTAGTGCGTGTGCAACCCTCGTCTTACTAAACATTATAACCGAGTCTATTCCATTTCATGCCGAATTCAAAATGGAGTGTGCCGTCAAAATACCCGGCTCGCTTCATCCAAATGCCGACAAGGCAAATTATCAGTTTCTTAGGGTTATGTAGGGTGACCGAAAATCACTGCGCGAGTCCTTAGTCTTTGCTTCCATGGCAACTCGAACAGTTTAGAAGCGCTAGATAGGGTCTTTGTGATGCAGCCCGAGTATTTGTGGGCTTCATAATGAGGTCATCTTGCAATACGTCTTTACCAGCGTGTCATCCATGAAGTCAGGAAAACTGGTTTGACGACTTCGGTAAACGGTCAGCAAGTAGGCTCCCGCTATTATACGATTAATTCGTCGGCCCTTCTCATGTTATGCTTGGAAAGTTTTTGGCCCCGATCTCTGTTGTCGCCCGCATTATTCGGTATGTCCCAACAAGTATTCCTACAGACGCAGAAGCCATGGACCATTCGGCTCAGGCCGAGGATGGGTCGGCCTACCTGTGACAGGGTTTCAGAGGCTATTTTGTCCGACCTAAGGCCGACAGGGGGGTTAAGATCCTTGAAAGTAGTGCCACCTATGCGAGCTTCACGATGGGTCACTCGGCAACCTTAGGTATGGTCTGACTACACACGCTGACGTGAATGTCGCCGCCATCTGTGAGATCAGCCGCCACGTCGTTCCCAACCTCGACATATACTTAGATGGTGAACATTTTCTATCATACAAATATTCTAAACGCATCTTGTCCAGATATATGTTATACATGTTAGGTTTGTCACTTTGAATAGACTCACAAGGGCTTAGGGGCTGCCTACTCCGAAACGGACCATGATGGTTGCACACAACTTGGCTAAGAATGGTAACGGCAGACGAGCAACGCGCATTGCTACGCAGAGATCATGCACGAACAATTCTTTCCGTCACAGATCTCGTGAGCTCCCTTTGAGACCTTGATCCTGGCGGTTGGAAGCCTGCAGCATCACTCGAGATGTCGTGCGACAAGCACAACAGAGCCACGGCCAGCCAATGGCGAATTTTCTCCGCCTATCGGTCCTAGCATGCCATGAATGTCGCTATGAGCTTATGTGACCAGAAGAAAGATCTGAAAAGTGCTTAGCTACATCATCCTAGCCACCCATCCATATTAAACTCACCCACTTGCACATGGCACCCTAGTTTTGATACGGCGTCGCTCGTTTGGCCACGGTTAGTCAAGTAGATGTTTTCAAGGGTCCGGTAAGCGCCATCCCCCAGGGCTCAATCTCCTCTGTGCAACACACGACGGAGGATCGTTCCCCCAAGGTACGGGGCACTTACCATGTTCGTAGTTCGCGAGCTTACCACCAAAAGTCCTACCAAGACCTCGTGCTCAAAAGACCCTTAAGTTGTAACCGCACTAACATTTCAAACATGGCCATCACCATCCCAGAATCCTGACGATAGTGATAAAAGCAACGCGGTTCTCTCGTAATTCATCTTTCTCGACTAGTTGGGCAGTATTTGTCTGAGAGGCTTAGATCGTATATTATCTAGGAGCACCATAATAAAAAATCCTTTTACACTACAAAATATACGCTCAATTCTTTTAAATTCATTATGTACACCAATACTTTGAGATACCCCTCAGGTCCTACTAACGGCCACCTCCAACGCATCAGGCCACCTAAAACACATGACAAATCTAGTTGTTAAGTAGCCAGTAAATTACCTTAGGCACATACTATGTAACACGGCTGGCATCTAGCTTTAGGCCAGGTCACACGAGGCAGATGAAAGCCTGTGAGATCTCGCCTATACCAATCAGTATGCCGAACCATCATACACACACAGGCTTCGGTTACTCTAGCTTACCGAGCCTCTGGGTCCAACTGTCGGGCCTTACAGGGGCGTCGACTTGGGTTGAGTTGCAGTGACCAGGGCCTAAGTTCGTAGAACGTACTGCGCGGAAAGGCAGCCAGCCGTCCGACGTACCTGATCTCGGTTCTGTCCCTCGATCCTGCAACTACGCGTTGTACTCCAATCCTACATAGATATTACGCCCGTAAATAAGACATGAAGCCGTGACTATAACCGCGAGCGCAAGTGTGAAGATTAGGGGCGTGTGGAGCACTCGGTGTTGACACCATACGACGGGGGTGTGGACCGACACTGTGGAACGGACAATGATAGGAGGGCGGGATGATAATGGACAGAGCCTTATTCGTAGGAGTCAGCTACTTCTGCCACCGCAGGCAAAAGTTGAGATTGCCTAATGCAGCACACCGACAGCCAAAATCCCCGAGGATGTATCTCACAGCAGCCACTAGAGCTGTGGCCGTGAGAATTACGTAGGTGGACATTTGCCAGCAACAGAGCGGAAAATGACGCCTACAGTCAGTCTAAAAGGGGGGGGATGGACGGGATGGACTTGTTCCGATGAGTAGCGCCCCCGGACTTCATAGGGGGGGGCCAGAACGCGAAGAAAAGACTCGTTAATCTCACTGCACGCGGAGCGCCAAACGCAACGGCGTTCTTGACATGGCTCGGCTAGCTACGTGACTTGATTGTAGAAGTGAAACAGTTACCGGCGTTCTGGGACCAGGTGACCTAACAAAATGCTTTTACGCGACTCCTCATGTAGGCTACCGAATCCCACCAAATATCATGATACCACTAGCCCCGTCCGTAAGCGAGTAACAAGTTGGATTGTTCGTCGGGGAATGAACAGGAGTCAATGAGACTTGACCAAGCCACTCCGGTAACTTGCACGAGCTTCAAGGGCGCCCTAGGAACAATGCCCTGAAAATGAGGGGGGGGATACAGATGAACAATGTTTGTGTTTCCAAGGCAAAATGTCAGTGAAGCAAGGCACTACACTCGAGTCGAGATCCCTATCAATAGCGTTGATAGCGAGATGGCCCAAGCCCCCTGTTGGGGGAGAAATGTTGAATCGATGTCTCAGATATCCGCGAGCTCTCCCCACGTGGGATTTGTGCTCACACTCAGTAAACTCAACCAACTGCCGGTGTACCATCCGTCATTCCAGTCCCCGGGGGCAAGATAAATCATCATTTAGGTTTCATGAATGATATCTGATCCCTCCCCCATGCCCCATGCACCCTGCAACAATTCCCGAGGGGGGCCCAATCCATCAGATCATTGCTGGGGCCGTCGCAAGTAGATCAGCCATTGACGAGAAAATGGCTGTAGGTATAACATGGTGAGTAGACAAATGTTCTCCTTCTAGCCGTCGCGAGAGTGATAATTCAGGACAAGGATCTCATGTATGCATGTAGCCGCACAGTAGACATACCATACAGGGGACCATGCTGGATCGGAGTCGAGCACTGCTTGATCTCGGGTGACGAACCACCACACACGGGCTTTGGTAGAATGTAATGCAGAGAACGATTTACACAGATGCATACTACGTCGTGCGTGTAAATTATCGTGCTACGTACCACGCGCAGGAGCGAGAAGTAACCAACTAGCGTGTAACACGACGACACCTTTGCGATAGGTTCAGCATGGAAAGAGGACAAGAGTCGTTTAATTGATGAGATTACTAGCAAGACTTCGCCATTCTTGACGCTCGTCGCCAAAATAATACTGTGCTGCCTGATACAGGTCGCCTTGCCGGTCAACGACCTACTTACGGGACCTACCTACTACAGACAGTATAGTAGATTGCTGAGGACCCCTCCGTATTGCCTATCTAGCTAAGAAACTTAGTCGGAGTAAAAAGGATGCCCAAAATATGCCGCGAGGTAGAACCTACGCCAGCCTTGATGCCGCCGTTATCACTATTTTTCTTTTTGCGGCTCCCGCGGCTTGAACGAGGGCTTGCGATCGGCGAAATGGGCACTCTGACTAACACCGCTCTTTCGGGAACTAACATAACCGCCGGCAAGGGCTTTGTCGACGGCTACGATAGAGTATGCGTACCTCACGGTTGGGTCTCTAGGTCTCTCCTGTCCTTTGCGTTTTGCCAGGACGGACATCTATCGGGAACATGGGCCATTGCAAGCTAGTCAATTATTGCGTAGGGACAGCCTATTCAAACTTTTAGTTGATGATTATTATTCGTCCCTTCGGAGAAACCCCGAAGTTTAGAGTGAAGTACCGTCACGATGTATATATAGTACGGCGATAGCGAAAATGAAGCCTCTATCACAGGTGGTCTAAATTTAGTCCATGAATGAGCGGGATACTCGATAGAAATCTCACGGATGCCTAGTAGCAATAGAGCAACAATAGATCAATAAGTGGCTGGCGTGGACTTCAATTAGCCGCCAAGCATACTTCCGCTCCATAGGCTCCCTAGGCTAGAAATTCCGACCTGAATTGGTGGGAATGATAAACGATATTCAATGGGCAATATGACATAGCTATGCCGCATAGTCTCCAGATGATGCCGCATCGTGTAGACAACCTCGACTAACCCTATGTGTCACTAACAGAACTGTAGCACTAATACACCACGACACTACTAAAAGCAGAGCGTTATCAAGGTGGGTGCCTTAATGCCTGCAGTTATTTAGATTCCCACGGTTGAGACCGTGACCACTATGCGGAGCAGGAGATGAAATAATATAAACCAATTTTTTGCCTTCTCAGGATCCTATCGTAATGGCCAGGAATAGGTCTAGGTCATTATTATAATTGTTGGGCGAAATTCACTTCTCCATGTCTACAAATCGCTTCCCTTGTTCTGGCATTGCTGGAGACGTCACATAGGCTTCTCTATTATTAACAAACATATTATCTTCGTCCGATGATTTGACCGTAAATGAACTAGAATCGTCAAACTGATAGGATTAATTACCATTTGTTAAAATAGATATGCGGTGAATCTGGAGAACCCGGGTGGATTTAGAAGAATCAGTCATAAATAATTAATTTACCATAAATTTGTGTCCAGGACGTCGAACAATGTACACAGTAAAACTAAATTGTTCGTATTAAAGCTTTGATCATTTCACAGTTTAACTATCTGAATCTTTGCCCAACCTTAATTGAACCAAAGAGAGAGCATCTTAAGCAATTGATAATGATCATAACTTCTCTCCACTCGCACTCCAATTTGCTTGCAGATACTGTCTTGTGCAATGATGCAACATCTGTAGAAATGGAAGGGGTTGTACGAAGTAGTGCGGTTGATAATTACTGATTGACTTCTTTGGCGCCTTATTCATTCTCAGCCACGACTTGAAGGCAACGCGTCTGAATGCGCTACTGAACGAGAGAGAGGGACTCTTTGTCAATCTTGATTTGCGTCTATATTATTATCTCAGGAGCGGAGATTCCGGTGCTCGGCTACCGTAGCTTCAAGCTAGAACACATTCCAATAAGAGTATGAACTTTGTTCACAATTAGCTTAGCTTGTGGCTGAGTACATGATTTCTTGAGAAGCATAATAATTAGTGACAGAACCAACTCTACCCTAGGCTAAAGATCTAGGAGTGCAGGACAAACAACCCAACTAATACCCGTTATCACATGTTTAGCAGGATCGAGCCTACTAACAGCACTGTAGCCATGAAGAATAAAACAGCCAGTATATTAGCTCTGTGGTAAAACTCAAGGCTAGAGTAATTAGATATAATCTGAGATCACTACATCCCTCACATGAATTCACGAAAACCGTGGAGGGGCTCATCCCAAGGTCAATATGCAATGCATGATACGGCATGACTCTCGTAGAACAGAGAAAGGAATGTATATAGCCATGACTAATATACAGAGGTATTTGGATCCCATCATGCGACGGCAATAGTCATTCACCCCACAGTTGACCCCTTCTCGAGATTGTGACAATATAGGCCTATATCATGTCCAGAAATATATGCCTATTTAGAGATATACACATGGAAAGAGACTAGATCAGTAGTATGCACAGGTCGGACGAGTAGGCCCCTCCCAGAATTGTGCATATAAACCGACCTTGTTCGGCCACTGGTAGGAGGTTAGGTTTCAACTGAGTACCTACTACTGGCTGTTCCTCTCTGTACACGCCTCCATAACAATCATAACGCGAGAAAAGCCACCTCATCACTCCATTAGTACAAATCCTGACCAGATGACATGGTGCGCATGATGATTTCCATCCCCTTGAAAACGTACGCACAGTCAAGCGAGAATTTATTGGCCACCACTGAATGTTACAAAGGACTTGGCGGAATAGGCATATGCGAGTGGAGGACTCCCGGAGGTGGGTAAGACATCTCGACGTTTTAATCACCCACGCCTTAGTCCAGATTTTATCATGCACCGAAAAGTGCGAGGGAATAGAAAATAGAGAAAACATCCCGTTGAAAATCACTTCTGCCGTGTTCCGCGTATCATGTGCGTTCTAAAAGAATGAAGCAGTACCTTACTACCTAGGTACCTACCTAGGTACCTAGTTATAGAACATTCGTACTATGAAACTACAACGCAATTCTCCGAAATAGGGGAAGCTGTAGTTGACTCTAGGTACGGCCAATGTCCGCAACAAAGGATACGAAAGAAGGTATGGTAGACAGTGTATTAAGATTACCCTTCACGGTGGATTCCTGGTCTCCTCCTTCGTTCCCTCTACACATCAATATCATACCACTTTGGCACCCAAAAGATATTACAATTCAACAAGTGTGTACAATCGCAAATTAAATAACAGTGCGGCCGAGTCTCTGCTGACCCATTATGTAGACGACGTATTCTTGTGTCATACAGGATTGACAAATACCAACTTGCCGAGAAAGGTCCTACCACAAACTCATCTCGACTTGGTAGGTGACGCCAGTTTCAACCCCAGTTGTTGTGAGATCTTCCCCCCTCTTTTTTTTTTTTTTTTTTTTTTTTGTTTGGATATCACAACCCGAGGCCTCCTCTCGCGCAGGGGGTCATTTTCGTGGATCTATGCCTAACCCGAGAGTGATTCTGAAACCGGATGTCTATGAGTATGCCCTCGTTACGTGTAACCAGACTCGAGTTCACGCCTCCAGGAGTAATGTACTAAATGAGGAGGGCAAAGAAGCGCAAGGAAACCACCACCCCTTACTTTGTGCGGGTGAGGAAACTATGATCAAATCCCGACTATGCCACCACGCTGAAGCCAAAGGACCCGTCAAAGACATCCAGGTCCTCGGGGACGCCGCCACCTCGCATGGCCTTCAGCAGGTGTAGCTCGGGGACCTTGCCGGACTGGTAGAACTTGAGGAGATTGTCCATGTCTTCGTCGGTGAGGGCACACATGTCGTCCCAGCTGTAGGCGTCGCTGACGCGGGTCATCCAGCGCATGCGCCTGGGGCCGTCCTCGGTGGCGGGAACCATCTGGCGTAGCTTGACGCGCAGCTCGCCGACGCGCTCGATGGCGTTGCCGACGCCCTGGGGGAGATGGCCCCCGATCCAGCGGCGGATGCTGGCGGCCAGGCGCGGGCCCTTGCCGTTGGTGCTGACCATGATCTGCAGTGGGCCGTCGCGGTGGACGCTGCCGAAGTAGAAGTCGCACTCGGAGGGCACATCGGCGATGTTGGCGGGGATGCGGTGCTGCTTGCACAGCTTCCAGATCTGGGTCGACGCGGCCGGGTCGTCGACGGCGACGAGCACCATATCGGGCGGGCTGGCCGTGGACGGGAGGGCCTCGAGGTCTCGGGGTTCGAACACGCGGTCGACGTGCGTCACGCCGTGGTGGGCAATGCGATGGCGCACCTCGGGGTTGAGGCCGTCTGACGGGCACACGACGACGACGTGGGCATCGGCGTTGAGAAGGTTGAGGATCCTGCCGGCGGCGACCTGCGCGATGAAGCGGTGCCCGGTGTCAGCCAAACGGGTCGCAGAAGACGAGGAGACGAGAAGACGAGAAGACGAGGAGACGAGAAGCACGCGATGGGACCGGAGGACTGCTGACCTCGCCGCCGCCAACGACCAGGACGGTCTTGTTCTTGATCTGCCAGGCCAGGATCAGACTCCCGCCGCCCTGCACGTCGGGGAACTTTTGCTCTCTGGGGTTGGCCATGTTGTGTGTCTCTCTCGACACTTGGGCGTGGGCGTGGGCGTGGACGTGGGCGTGGACGTGGGCGTGTGCGTGGGCTTTGGGGAGTGAGGACAGACGGCTACGGCTACGGCTATGGCTATCGATACAACCTCATGGTGGCATTGTGATGGTAATGCTCCGGCCGTCTCTCGTCTGGGCGGTCTGTAAGGTTCTAGGTTAGTCTGCCTATGATCGATAGTGCTTTATCGGAACCAGATAGGAAAACAGATTGTTTGGTTCATAACGAGGGTCCGCGGATGTGTGTTGGTGCTTCTGCGCCAATGACGTCGCCGCTGCGGAACGGGTTTGGTGGAGACGACAGCTCTGTGCTGGCCACTCAACTCCGGGTATTCGGTAGTTAGCGCATGCTAGGTAGCTTCCCTGTCCAGCGCTACGGTCAAGAAGAATAAAATGCTCTAGCCCCTGTCAGTGCCTATAAAGGCGCCAAGCTCACTTCCATTACCTAAGACTTGATCTCCGGCGTCGTCACCAATTAGATAGACTACCGCCCCTCCCTTCGTACCATTCGATGCTCGCCGCCTGCACCGAAGTTTAGCAGATTAATCTTCTGACAGCCCCAACTCAATTAACCACCCTCATTCATCTCTGTCTGCCACTACCAACACCTGAGGAGAGTAGCAGCATCTCTTGTATAATTCGACCGTGTCTCTTCGCGAATTCCCATGCAGCCTTGTCCTAGGCACTAGATCGTGAATTAGGTAACTTTGTCTGCCTAGCTTCTTCTAACGTAGCTAGCTATCATCCTAATTCGCTCTCTTTGGAAAGACATTCCTCCATTCCATTGCCTTCGCGATTGTTAGAAGAGAAACGCCAATCTGCCGTCTACCTACCTGCTGCGCCCTCGACACTGCCAAATGGCCATGTTCCAACCCCCAGTGTTGTAGGCTCCTCTCGCCATGTCCGGACGCAAACTCGGGGGAGGCAGGGTCCTGGGAAGCGGGAAGGGCCTCGCCCCCCCCGTGTCGCCAGCAGTCCGCAGGGAGAGGGCTGCGAGTCCTTCTGCCCCCTCCGACAGCACGCTCTCTCTCGGCTCGCCCGCCGCTTCCCTCTCGCCGAGCACCTTGAGCCCCCTGCCCGATTTCGCCCAGGACCTGACGTCCAACGTCAGCCTCGCCGGGCCCAGTGGCGTTGCCAACGCCGGCTCCAAGCTCGTCTGTCCCATCTGCAACGAGGAGATGCTCACGCTCCTGCAGCTGAATCGCCACATCGACGACAACCACCAGGAGCTGCCCGAGTTCGAGCACGACGAGGTCCAGTCTTGGATCGACAAGCAGGTGCTCAAGGCGAAGCGCTTCCAGCCCCTGTCGCTCATCAACCAAAAGCTGCGAGGCCTCGATGTCTTCGAGTCCAACGAATCCCTGCCACCTCCGCCACCTGTGTCTGTGCGGACGTCGAGAGTCGCCGCCCCCGAATCCCCTGTCGACCCCGAGGATCTGATCACGACGTCACACTGGCAGCGGTCGGGACTCGGCGACTCATGTACCGACCTGGCCTGTGGGAAACGACTGGGTGCCGTCAATGGCAGCATCAACTGTAGACAGTGCGGTCGTCTATTCTGCGAGGAGCACACCATGTACCAGATGAAGCTCTCGAGGTCCGCCGTGCACGAGCCTGTGAGGGGATACTGGTACAGGGTCTGCGAAACATGCTTCAAGTCGCGAGAGGGGTACAACGATCACAATGGTTTCGTAAGAGACCACACACAGGATTTCGCTGCCATACGGAGAAAGAGAGTGGACAAGCAGACCCTCGAGATATCACGGCTCGAGAAGAGGCTGACCAAATTGACACATTTACTGGCGAACCCCCCTGCTGAAGTGCCCACTGATGGCGGTGGTAGCTTGCTGTCGCCCGTTTCCGCTCTAAACGGCCAGCGGAATCCCCGCAAGCTTCTTGAGCAGTCCGTCGTGACCTGGGAGGAAGACGCAAAGGTCTCCAGGTGCCCGTTCTGCCAGCAGGACTTCGGGTCGTGGACATTTAGGCGCCATCATTGTCGCATATGCGGAAGGGTGGTATGCGCAGACCCGCAGACTGGATGCTCATCCGAGGTAGGCTTGAATGTGGCAAACACATCCCCGGCGCCGTCGGAAAAGTCAGAAGGAGGATCTATGCACATCGACATAAGAATGTGCCGTGATTGCAAATCCACCATCTTTGCTAAGCGAGATTTCGTCGAGTCTATCATGCGGAAACCTCCAGACCAGCGAGCATATGAAACGCTGAGGCAATTTGAGAGAGGCATCGAGCTCCTGCTGCCCACGTTCCAGCGGGCGCTTATACCCCTACAGGACGAGAACAATCCTCCAAATCACTCCCAGATACAAGAAGCTGCCAAACTTCGAAAGAGGTTAACGGACAGTTTCACCAAGTACGATGTGGCGGCTAGGCGCATACGCGATCTGAAGACCGACAGTCCGACGCAACAGCGACTCCAGAAGACAATCTATCAGGCGGCGTCATCTTTTCTTCACATGCACATGCTGCCCCTGAAAAACCTGCCCCGACTGCTGAAACATAATAGTTCAAGTAGCGCCAAGAGCCGCCTTACTCCCAACGGCCATGTCGCCAGCCCATTGCGGCAGGGAGATGTGCTGGAAACAGCGAGCCAGACGAGCGAGGGGAGCACGGTGGCCTCTGCCCTGGAAACGGAAGAGAAGGAGCTGCGGGAGCGCCTCATCGTGCTCGAGGAGCAGAAGTACATGGTGCAGAAGATGATCGGCGCGTCCAGGGGCGCCCGGCGATTCGAAGAAGTGAGCGCTCTGACGCGGAACGTGGAAGAGCTCGAGAAGGAGATTCAGGCAGCCAGGGCCAAGGTAAGCGATGTGGAGGAGCGCTGGCAGGGGCTGTATGCTAATAACGGGCATTTACCTGCATAAACAACAAATACGGGATTGGCTTGGTCATGAAGTATAGGCGCAACGGGGTATATTTTTGTGACATTACATTCCATTCGTTGCATGGCATGGCATGGCATGGCAAGGCGTTGGATCGAGTATATCAGAGCTATTTCATTCATGCCCTAGGTATGGGCGAGCACGGAGGCACATACAAAACCAGCATCATTCAACTTGTTATCTTGCTTCTTCATGAACAAACCAGTTGAGAATTAACACCCATCCGTCCACAACAAACCCTGACTGTCTATCTACCTATCTTACCTCGTTCCCTCTGACCGAAACGTAGCTGTCGACAGGACGAGCAGGTCTCTTCGGCGAATAGAGAAGCGCCGACCGGAGATACCTCTCGCGTATATCGTTAGTTTCGGGCCACACTTTCGTGAGGCGGTACATGATAGGAAACCCATCGGGAGGGTTGAAGTCGCCGGTCCGCCAGGGCAAGCGCACGTAGCAGTCGCCGAAGCGATCCCATACGA
Organism: Xylaria longipes; assembly: GCA_025201785.1. Taxonomy (NCBI): domain Eukaryota; kingdom Fungi; phylum Ascomycota; class Sordariomycetes; order Xylariales; family Xylariaceae; genus Xylaria; species Xylaria longipes. The sequence goes on along the minus strand of MU619704.1, from coordinate 201,257 downwards.
CCTCGGGGGTGGACGTCAGCTCGGCGAGGTCCCGCTCGCCGACGGCCTGCGTGACGGCGTCGAACATGAGCAGCAGACGCCCCGGCCACAGCTCGCCCGGGCGCAGCTCCAGGTACCCCGGTATGTGGCTGTACAGCAGACCAAAGAGGGCGTCTGTCGTGATGCGCAGCGGCGCCGTGCTGCACCGCGCCATGCTCGCGCAGAGGCGGCTCGCGGGGATCTGCTGGGGGAGCTTGGGCGTCAGCTGCGGGTCGTAGGCCCAGCCCTCGTCGGCGTCGCCCGTCGTCGCGAGGCCGTCGACGTCGACGTCGTCGTCGTCGTCGTCGTCGTCGGGGAACGACGGCGTCTCCTCGTGCGGGAGGTTGAAGCTGCAGTTCTCGACCGAGAGGCAGAGAACGTCGTCCGCGTGCACCTCGACGGTCCGGCGCACCACGGGCTCGGGCTCGATGACGGAGCCGGATTGATTGTTATCATTGGCGCGCAGGGGCGTCTTCCGCAGCTGGCCGTCGCCTGCGCGCACGAAGAGACCGCGCCGCGGCCGTGTCAGGGTGATGGTTGCGCTCTTTGACGCGGGGACGGCGCATACGTCCCGGGCCTCGCGACAGGTCTGGCGCACGGCGAGCCGAGCCTGCCACGCCGAAGGGTCGTAGCGCGACACGGCGGCGTCGTCGTCCTCGATGCTCAGACGCCGCAGATCTAGATAAGCCCACGGAGGCGACGTGCTCCGGTTGCAGCCGGCGTGGTCGTTGGGGAAGCAGTGCACGTTGAAGAAGTTGATGCCTGGCGACGGCACGGCGAGGCGCCAGATGTGGTGCCGCAGCTCGGGCGGGAGGGCGGCGAACTGCGGGAATTGGAACTGGGGGGATGAGCTCTCGGATGAGGTTGAGGAGAGGGAAGAGGACTCTGTGTCTTCTTCGTCATCGTCGTCGTCGATGGGCGGATGCGGACGTGATGTCATCCTGCCCTTTTTCCTGTATACCAAGATCTCTAATGCCAATTGTTAGGTCTAGATATAATGCTGTCTATATAATTTGATAGCAAAGGCCTGGCAATAATATAAAACCTCTTCTCGATACATGTGTTTACATATGATGCACGTTTCAGGGGCAGAATTCAAGTCCTACGTTTTGATGACAAAGAACATTGAAGGTTGGATGAGGTTCAGCTGAAGAGCTCAATTAGGTAACATCCAATGCATGCCTCTCTTCTCTCTTCTCGCAGGTCGGATTCGCGGACATGAGCTTTTGATAATTGAACATGAAACTAGCCTTTTCTAGCACCCATGCCAGCCAAGCTCCTAGCCGCTCCGAACTACACTTAATTTGTATATAAATCAGAGCAGACCCCAGCCTACCACCCATAACAGGAAGAAATCAATTTACACACACGGTTATTCATGTAATTTACAGCGCTTTACACCTACCTGCACCGAATTTAATCGAATTAACTACAATCGAACTATATTCGATAGAATTAACTAATTGACTAAATCTAATAATCTGAATCTATTGGTACTTTTATTTTAGTAGCTACTACTGCTAATTTGTTATACCTACAGATCACTTATACGTATACTTACGACCGCCTGACCGTAACTTACCTAGCTAGACTGTTAATTTTTGGGCTCTCTACCACACCCATGGCCCCTGCTACAATTCCCATACAAATTAGGTTAGGATCGAAGCAGCTATCATGGGTGTGGTAGAGATGGCCAGAAAAGGCTAGTTTCATGTTCAATTATCAAAAGCTCATGTCCGCGAATCCGACTTGCTCTTCTCGCGGTAACCCCGCCGTATGGAACGGTTTCAGGGATCCGCTAACCCCGCTATGAGCCGCGGTGATTTACCCTAGGTACCTACTTACCTACTTCGAGGGAGTGCAGGGGTTGTAAGTGAATTAGCGTGTCTCTGACTGGCGCGACGACATCATTAGTAGCATCATCATCAACACCACGTTTCCGAACTCATCGTGGTGCTGTAAACCAGTACTGCGGAGCGACAGAAGCCGGTGACTTTACAAACCCATCGATACGACGTGTAAATTATATTTGTCGTGTTCATTTCGACTCTTATTACCGCAAAGTCACTGTTTTGACCTTAAACCGACGCGTCTTCGTCGCTACGATCTACGAAGTCTCACCTTGGCAATAGATTGGATTCGCTTGTCAAAACTACCGATTCAGTAATTCTAGTTTCGGGACAGCCTCGATCCCTGCATTTTAATCTCAACAGAGAAGATAAAAACAAGAGTATACATAGAAGACAACACAGCCTAATGCCTCCTAAAAAACGAGGGCGGCCCGCGGCAGCAGAGGCACCGGATCCCGAACCTGAACTCGTAGCCTCGGACGACAACGCCTCGAACGCGGCCGATCAAGAACAGAACTCAGACTCAGGTTCCGACTCGAACTCAGACGCAGACCAACGCAGCAGAGAAACCGAATTCAAATTCTTCAACACCACATTCTCCACCTTCCGCGTCTCCCCGCTGTACATTTCGCAAAACAACCTCACGCCAGCGGGGCTGGAGACGCTCTCTCGACGGCTGCGCGACACCCTAGTCGGCGACGTGGTGCGCGGTGTGCAGGTGGGCCTTGAGGGCGACAACGCTGTGCTCGGCCGCCTCGGCTCCCTGGAGAGGGTCGAGTGGCGCGAGTGTAATTTGGCCGCTATCTTTCCCTCGCTCGCCGAACCAGAAGATGAGGCGCATCGTGGTGGTGTCCAACGAGGGAGAGGGAGAAGAGGGCGAGAAGCAAGGAGGCGGCATCTCCTATGTCTCGAACTCGAGTACGAGAAGGCTACGTTCAGCGCGTTGATGCTGCCATCGCTTGGTGAAAAGGAAACGGAAAGGGAGGGCAATGACGACGATGACGGTGAATCGCCACTACGAAATACCCCCTCATGGATACAGAACAGCATAAACCCCATAAACAAGTCCAAATCCAAATCCAAAGAAAGTGAAAAAGACAAAGAAGACACAGCAACCGCCTTCGCACGCTACCCCCTCCTCCTAACACGCATGCCTGCCGCGCTGAAGAACACAGTAATAGACTTCCTATCAAGCACCTTCGACTGCCGCATCAGCGCGCTACGTCTGGGGACGCGGAGTCTGGTCCGCAGCTGGGAGCGGTGGATAGGAGGGGCGAGAGAAAAAGCGCTCAGCAAAGATGTCGCGCTTACGCTAGGTTTCCATCTCGAGCCTCCTCCACCATCTAAGACAGGAGGAGTCTCAAAACCCGACCAGGAAAATCAACAAAATCCACCACCACCACCACCACCACCACCACTAGTAGTGCTAGGTCTCAAGACCATCGACGTCGTGGTCCCTGCCGATGAAGTCCGTCGCTTTCTACGCGCGGGGAGGAGGGCGATCACAGATTCCAATCCTAATCAAAATAAGAAACGACCCCCAGACCCAACAGCAGGGGAAAAGGACCGTCTCCGACGACGAAAGCTAGGAGGCGGCCGAGACGAAGAAGGCTGGTGGTGGACCTCTCAACCCCAACCCCCAACCCAGTCCAAAACCCCCAATCTCACCGAGCCGGACCCGGGGTCCGAAACCTTCCTCCAACCCTTCACAACCGCCCTAGCGACCTACCTCGACCACCACCTGGCGCTAGACCTCTTCCACCCAGGCGTGCGCGTGCTGCGCGTCGTCTGCGACGCCTTTGCGCTGTCCGAGGGGCGTGTGAAAGTCTTTGCTCCCCGTGGCGGCGGCCGCCATGGTGGTGGGGGTGGGGGTGGGGGCGAGGAGGTTGACATCTTCGTGCGCGACTTGATCCGTCTCGCGCAGGGGAGGGATTGGGGTGCTGATGCGCTGAGGCTTGCTGGGTTGGAGGTTTGGGGTTAAGGGTTAAGGCTTCGCGGATGGGATGCCTAGCTTACTTGACCAATGCATAATCTTTGCGAAGGGACCAAAACAAAAGGGGAAGGGAAGGGAGAGGGAGATTATATGTACATAGGATGGGAAAGGATGGGATATGGGTATCGGTAAGGAGATGCTGTGCTCACGGTGTAAAGGACACAGGGATACGTACGTATATGTTAGTTGCCACAAAATGATACCCAGGATGATTATGACTCCAAGCAGCGCAGTTGCATCTCATAATACATGATGAAAAGTCAACAAAAGTCTTCACCTTTCCAGCTGTTATATCGATCAATCACAATACGAATATCTCACAATATCAGCAGTAGCAATATGCCACCCATCGTTTGACAAGAGAAACCCAGCCAGGGTATCTTGATTCATCCGACACATAAACTGAACGTCAGGTGTATATCTGCCTGCTCTAGGTACCGAACAAAAAAAGCAAGCTACCCTCCCGATGCATACCAAGACGACAAGACGAAGATCCTATAGATACGGCCTGTCTGATCCGGTCCGGTCCGATATAATGCCTAATCCCAAACGACGGAAAGCAAATAACATGCATCAGTCAATCAATCAATCGGATAATGCTTATGCAGTACCAACACACCAGCCCATACATAGATCCAAACGCCTCTCAACTCCGAATGGGATGCTCCCCTACGCCTCAGGAAAAGTAGACAGTGATGTGAGCATCACGCAACGCCGTCAACGCCGCCGAGGAATCTCCTGACACGGCCGACTTCCAGCTCGCCTTTCTCGCTCTCGACGGCTCTCACGAGGCCGTCCAGCACCGTGTCCACCTCGTCTTCTAATATCCCCGTACACAGCGCCACCACCTTGCGGTATTTGATTTCGATGTCTTTACTGCGACTTTTGAGCGATGCCACGCCCGTTCTCGTCAGATCCGTGCGGGTCTTGAGGGCCTGTATCCGGGCTCGCAAGATCGTGGCGCTGGGTATAGATCCGTCATCCCTCCGCTCTCCCTGGCTACCGGGTTCAGGAAGGGACTGGAGGTCTGTTTCCCACGATATACTATTCTCGTCCAAGGGCCCCTGGCTCTGCCCGATCCTAGCGAGCCGTTTCTGCTCTTCCTCACGGCCGCGTGTGAGATTGATGACCTTCTGCCTAGTGAGCAACTGTGACCTCGCCGCTGCCTGTAATGATTCCAGGGTCTTCCGAGCATCGTTAAGCTGCGTTGATGTAGATCGTAATGTGGCATGTAGTGAATCAAGGTCAGTTTGTTTCTTTTTGACTTCTGCCTGGAAACTATTTGAAGTTTCGTTGAGAAGATGTGTGATGGCTGGCGACTGTTAGTATACGTCATTATGAGGAAAAGGGGCACTGGACTCACAGGTAATGATATCGTCACTACTCTCGCGGCTGATGTTACCGCTTCCGACGTTTTTTATGTTACCGCCATCAACCGCATTGCCGTTCAGACCGTTCAGACCGTTCTCGCCACCCTCTCCACCAACTCCAAAGTCCGATGGTCGCAATCCAGCTGCATTAGCAATATTCGGGTCCGCTCCCACTTCGAGCAGTTGTGAGATAATGCTTCTATTCCCCACGCGCGAGGCGATGCCAAGGGCTGTGTCGCCCGACTTGTCTTGCGCATTGACAATCTCACTCATAAACCGCCCAAGGTTCAATTTGGGCGCAGCTGCGGTACCATTGGCTACTGTAGTCTGGCTACTGGGAACACTCCCCTGCCTCACGACCCATTCGAGAAGGCTTTCCAGATAATATCTACTAGATTGGCTACGACCCTTAACGGCGCTTGACAGAGCGATGTGGTGCAAGACCGTGCGCCCCCGTTTATCCCGAATGTCAATGGTATTACCCAAAACATCGAGTAGTTTCGGAAACGCGGCTTGATCCAAGTTGTTGGTGACCGCCGAGGCCCGCATCAAGGCTGTTTCACCAGAGGCATTGACTCTGCAGGGGTTTGCACCAGCCGAGATCAAATCGCTTAGGAGGGATATGCGAGCCAGCGTGGCGGCCCAATGTAAGGCAGTATTACTTGAGGCGTCGATGGGCGAGTCGAGGTCAGTCGGGCTTAATGACTGGAGAGCCTCGATTGTGACGTGATCTATGTCGTTTGCCCCCTTGTCCATGAACAAGCTCATGAGTAGACTACGCTTGCGCTCGGCTTCCGGAGAGAGGTCGAACGGTAATGGAAGTAGGGAATTTGCGTCGGGGTCATGCATGTGTATACCAGCCTGGGAGTAGACGAAGGACTCGTTCGGCTCCGTCGGTGACCCTGGATAATTGTTGGCGTACATTTCCATGGATTGTGAGGCATACCCGAAACTTTCGGACGGCGTAACAATACGTTGACGTTTGCGTGGCGGCTCGTCGCCCGTCAATACCTGCGTATTTTGCGTAGAATAGACTGAGTCCATATTCTGGCCATAGTCGGAGGCAAAACTCTGCTGCGAATTGCCTGGGAAATCGTCCAGGTTCTGCATCGAGGATTGGCGACTGAAGCTTGGTGGTCTCGTCGGTCCATTACGGCTCCTCGGACCGGGCGAATCAAACCGAGCCTTGCTAATAGCAGCGACCGCGCTAGACGCCGTGCTCGAAATATTCTTGAAAAATGTACCCGACAGACCATTTGCGCGCCCGTCTGTGCCCGCGCTATACATGCGCTTCCTCTGGGCGGCCATTGCCTGCTCTTTGGTAGGCGTATTCAAGTCACCTTGGCCAGCAATGCCGCCGTCCTGGCCCATGTCGTAGGTCAGGAGCGGACGCAGCAGCTCCTCGACGTGATACTGCTTACACACCTCGACACCTCGGTCGAAACGGATCCATGTGCCCTGATATTTCCCGTAACCGCCCTGGACTTTCTCGTGTTCGCCCGTCTGAATTTCCTTCTCCAGGATCTTGGTACGTTTTCCCTTGTCTATCCGGGCAACCTTTAATATCTGTGTGGCATTGAGCCAGCTGTCGTTGCGGCGGCGCATTACACTCACGCCATTAACCTCCATCTCGTATACATCGACGCCGGAATACACAGCCTAGAAACCACGGGTCAATGCGCTGGGGTGGGAAACGGGGTAGCGGTAAATGAGGATGCGACTAACCTTGTAGATGATCCGCGGGTGATCCTGGCCATTCCTTCTCGGATGATCAGGCAATTGGTGCCGAGAAAACTGGGACTGTGAATGTGACAGAGGCTGGCTCATTGTGAAGGACTGCTGCGATGACGGTTGTGACTGTGATTGCGACATGGCGAGATCTCTCCCGGCAGCATCAAAGCTGCTACTCCGGCCAGCTGCGGCAAGGTTCGGGGGAGGGGCCGAGGAGAAGGATCTCTGATGGGTACTCGAGGAAGGAGGTGCAAGCGCAGCGCCCGCGATGGTTGTAGAGTCGGGGTTTGCAGTTGGCTGCTGACGAGATGCGACAAGTAAAGGGACGTAGTGTGGCTCGCCGGTCGACAGATTACTGAATAGGGGGGGAGGGGGGTCAGCGAGGCGGACGACGGCAAAGGCACTATACAAGGATAACGGAATCGAGTGCAAGTGCGAATGCGATTATGTTGGAAGTGACATTTGCAAAGGATATGATAGGTTGTAGCGGTAGCAGCGGTGGACGCAGGTACCTAGAGTATCAATATTAACTCTGACAGTGGCTAGGTAGTGTAGATCTGGATCGAGATTAGGAAACAGGGCAAGGGAGGCGCATAAGACAAGATGATCGACTTGAGGTGAGTGAAACAGACAGAGGTGTAGAGACACTGGCGCATGCATGCATTACTTGTAGTTGCGATCATAAGCGACTGACTATTGACGATGGTGCACAGAGTCAGGGAGGCAATGAAACAAGAAAGAAAAAAAAAAAAACAGGTAGGCAAGGAAGATTGAGAGTCCAAATCGGGCTTGTGGGTATAAGTTAGCGGTTCGCACTCACCTGTGGCGTGGTGAAGGATAGGATACTTGTAGAATAGGATGTAGAAAACGACCAAGTGTGCTTGTTACATGGATGAGATGAGGGCTTGGTTATAATACCAATGCGACAGATAGGCAATTGGTGCGGAGGCGAAGGAGAGAATAGGTAGAAAATTGTTATGGGAGGTTAAGCGCTGGTATAGGCAGATAGTTCAAATGTCATTTAGTATATAACGCAAATGGTGCAGCACATGTGAGTGAGAGAGAGGGAGTGAGGCGAGCCAAAAGCCGTACTGTGGATGAACGAGGCCGAATACCTACCTATTCAAGCTACCTGACGACTGACGCACAGGCGATGCACAGGCAAGCTACGCAAGCAAGCTCTCTTCGCTCGGCGACAGATGACCAGACCAGTCCCGACCAGAGCCTGGTCTCGGCACGGCCAAGTCAATTAAAGGATGTGTCTTGGGAATAGTGCAGGCCAGGGTGAGGTCGTGTCACTTTCGTGTGCGGGCGCGTAGAGCGACGCGTTCTACTTCACGGTGGTCTGGTCTTGGTCTCGGTCTCGGTCGCGGCACGGGCATGGAGTACAAGAGTGCAGGCGCATGTGCAGGGAGGGTGTAGGAGGGAAAGGCACCGTCTCTCTCTTTGCACACTGTTGCTCTTTGCGACCCGCGACAAGGAATCGATATCCAATGGCTGGTCCGATAAAAGATTGTCAAGACGGGGGGAGATGGGGAGACGCGCGATAGCCCGAAGAAGACGACGCAGTGGATGTGTGCTGCAAGCGAGCGCATGAGCGCGTGGGTTCGACGAGTCAGTGGGTCCCTAAGCCCAATCAAGCAAGCCCGGCATCAACTCGGGGCCGGGGTAGATATACACGATATACCTATATAAATCAACCTTAGTGTAGTACAACCTTCTCTAGCTTTCACATTACCTAAGTTGTTACGTAGGCAGAACCCTAGAAGCAAGTTAAAACGCCCACAATAATAGGTTTACTTGCATTCAGTTCCCAATCCAATCCATCCATGATGGATGGATCCCGATAATGGTACATACTAGGTAATGTCATGCATTATTAATAGCACAAACACTGCAGGGGTTCCAAGGTTAATGACTGAGTGGCAGAGCTGGATAACGCTTGCCTATTAGACCTGTTTGTACTCAAGGTAGTACATGTAGAATCCACTCTGCTAAGCCACCAGACGCCACTTTTACACGCCATATTACCTAGGTACATATAAAGGGTCCGATAAGGGGTCCGATAAGATGGACGAGACGATAAGAGATGATCCTCCTATCATCATAGCTCGAGGCTTGGAAGAGACCATACAACATTTATCCTGACCGGATATTGTAGGTATTTTTGGCCCTCGCTATATTATTGTTCCTTCAACAATACGTCGGAATGCCTCTTCAGATCCCCCATCCCACCACCGCCCTCCATCTCTACCGGCATCTCCTCCGGGAATCCACCTATCTGCCAGCTCTCTGCCGGCCATGGATCACCTCCCGTATTCAGCAACGATTTCGCGACTGTCGCGATCGAAACCCGCCGGGACGCTACGTGAAGCAGGCCCACTCCTCTCTCCAGTACCTGCGTTCCGCCAATGCCGGACATATCGGTCGTCTAGAACGCCTTTGCCTCATGGCCACTGGCCGTGTCGGCAAGCGACGACGCATTTTGGCCACCTCGCAGCTAAGCCACCGTCCTGCTACAGACACCGACGAGCTGGAACGCTCTCGCGTGGAAACCACACTCAACTCTTCTCCAACACCCGACGCTCCTGATGTTGCGAATGCCGCTGCTCCTGCGTCACGCAGCCACGATTGGCTCGAAAACTGGTCTGTCGACATGATCGCCGCCCTGGCTCAATCCCAGTTCAAACAGCAAGCCCAGGATTGGCCCCAGACTATGCGCCGTACCTTGGACCCCAAGGCCATTGTCGAGGGCAGGAATAGCTTCGGCCGGCCCTACAACCCCAAACTACGCCAGAATAAGCTCAAGAAACATTGGGCTTCTGTGCTCAGACAGCTCATGCCCCCGCTACCCCAGGGTGAATGGGACCATTTAGCCTCGCTAGTGAGAGGCGAGGCGAACGCTGACGAGTTGACGATTCCCCCGAGAAGACCTGTCGCTCGGTCTCAGGACAGCACTCTTAGTTCGGCGAGCGAGCAGTGGGATTGGTCCCAGCATGTGTTGAAGCCCGCGCGCGTTATCGAAAGAGGAAGCAGCCGCCAGCGCAAGACTCTCACCGGAAGAGAGGATCGGGACCCCCGCGGCCCCGGCCGCCCTATCGGTGTTCGAGTCATTACGCCGCGAAAACTTCAGCGCATCTACGGTCGTGTCTGGAACATGTCGCCCATCATTGAAAAGAACCCCAGAAATCAGAAGTGGTCTGTGTCTTGGGGAGAACACGAGCAGAGGATTTCGACTCCCTCGACCAGCGATCTTGTGTTTTTCCAAGGTGTCACTAATCACGGACAAGTGTTGTCAAAGGGGCAACCTTCGTCTAAGGGATGAACGCAAATGAAGGGTATCTATCTATTCTATTTTCCCTCCTACATATATTTTGAACACCAGCCCCTCTTTAAGCAATGCTCGTTATCCATAATTTATTTGCGAAACCTAGTAGCCCTTCATGTATTTTCCTCCTTAATCCAACAGGGACGCCAGTTTCGTCACCCCCTCACGATCGACGCGCATACCGACCCACTCGTTCGTGGCATTGGCGCCGATGGACTCGTAGAACTTGATACTCGGCTCATTCCACTTGAGAACGCTCCAGTCAAGTCGTCCCCCGTCCATGGCGACGACCTCTTTGGCCAGCTCGACAAGCAGCTTCTTGCCATAGCCCTTCTTCCTCTCAGTCTGTCGTACAAACAAGTCTTCGACTGAAAGTTTGAGTATTAGCATGATCATTTTTTCCAGGGAAAGGGGAAGAGGGCGGTAGGCCGGATTCACTTACGATATATACCAGCCTTGGCGCGCCAGGTACTGTAGTTGTAGAAGTATAACGCCATCCCCGCGGGTTCGTCTTTCTCGTTGAAAAGCATGAGGCAGCGCGAGGGGCGCGTTGGTGTTATAGGCTCAGTATTAGGAGCGGTCGAGGTAGACTCGACATTATCAGACGCAAATGCTATGGTAGCATCAAGCGTAGCCTCGGTAGACTCTACGGCGTCCAGTTCATGCTCGTAGTCCGCCAACTCGCGGATCATCAGCAGGATGGACTGTATGTCTGAATTGACACAACGGGGTCAGTGGTCGGCACAATAAGAAAGGCCCAAATAAGATTGGATACGCAATACCTTCCCGGCGAGCGTGCCGAACTTTGCAAGGGGCGGGCGCCATGTTATGGTGGTGTACAGATTAGATAGGTACGTATATGGTTGAGATAATGCGAGAGTCAAGCAGCCAGTATTGACATGAAATAAATACCTAGAAACTAGGCTGATAGGAAATGAGTCATAAAAACAAATAACTAGGCTGTTGCATATGCTTCGGTCCTCTATGGGACCTTCTACTTCGGGCGCGCCGTTGTCTCTACTTGCGGAGAGGGGAGGGCGGTCGACGAGCCCGTCGACCGCCGTTACCGGTATCCTTTGCGTCCAGGGCGGGGTTTTCTCGCTCGGATACATAGCTGATCGGGCGGGCCAACTTCACCCGCTAAGCATTAGTACTGCGTCCTCAGCGACACGACAGCGAACATCAACTTACGTAAACGATTAAATTGAACACAGATCCGGGCTTAATAACAAACATTGTTCAGGAAATCTGGCGGGTTATTCGACTGTCCACAGTCCGGCACCAAGTGATTCGACACCATATTTGAGAAATAAATATATTTCCAACAAATGGCTGTCCATGGACATCTCTTCATCCCCTGCATTGTCCGCTTGACGATTTCCATTTCATTACCATTGTCTTGGGAGGTATACCCCTTTGTCCCAGGTATTGCAGACATCCTCGCCTATAGATCCAGGAAACCCCAGGAAACCAAACAAGAGGATCCTCGTGATCAAATCCACAACACCGGCCTCCTAGACCTCATCAAACGGCCTCGCAGGGGGTGTGCTCCTCAGGGTAACAGAGACGTAATCACTGCTCCGATCATCCGTCGCATTCCACTGCAGGGCCCAAATCTTATGCGAAAACGTGGGAACGGCGTACCAGAGCCCATGAAGAGTATTGTCAGCGCTCTGATGTAGGGCCGTGGCGCCGTAGAAGACGAACCCTTTCGTGTCGGCGTCGGCGTCCGGGTCCGAGATCTTGCTCGTGAATCCCACGCGATGCGAGGATGCCGTCGACGTCGGTACAAAGAACGCCTTGTTCGACCACGACGGGAACCCCCGGCTCGACTCCATGTCTGGGTTCCCGACGAGTGCGTTGTTTGGGCCCGTGGTGACTGTGCGGTGCGCGAGTGAGTACGTAGATAATTAATTAGGTATTCAGATACCGAAGCTGAGCGCTGAGTAGGTAGGTAGGTGACAACGAAGAGCTGGTTGGTCTGACTTACACACGACGCTGGCGGCTTCGTCGTCATCCATTTGCGTCTGGTCGCCGATATAAGCAACATCTTTACATGATATCAATAATCAGGCATTCTTGACAGTGTTCCTAGGGTCGTAGCTTACCGTGAGAATAGAAGACTTGGGCACCAGTAATCCCGCCTCCATACGCGTAAAGTCCGAACGGGCCAGTAGGTGCAGCGTCTCTGCCCAGAACACCGCCGAGGGCGACGCGGGACCCGACGAACAAGAGGAGAGCAAGCATATTGCAAGTGTACTATGGACAAGCGCTAGAATATCTAACGACAACGGTTCTTCGATAAGTATCAAGACAGACGTTCTGCAAGGCGAGCGGCGAGTGATCAACGAGGCATAGATCTACCCGCTCGTCAATCGCGGCGCTCCCATCGTTAAAATAGCCTTCGGCATCTAGAGCCTCGTCGGCCCTCGCAGCACTCCGTCGCTTAACCGATCATGACATGTGATTTAGTCAGGTGTCCATCCCGCACTGATCGTGGTTACCCTGATGAGCCAGAGAACTATAGGGAGAGGTGATATTATCCTGGATTCGTAATGTCTTGCCGTTGCCGCTTTTGGCCTGGATTTGTGCCCAATTATGTCAAGTTATGGATAGTACTAGGATGCTACCGTTAATAAACCGTAATAAACAGGGGAGTCAGCTTTATTATAAAACGGTTTGAATGTTTTCACAATTCAGGCTAGCAGCTAGCAGCCTAATAATATTATCAACTACAGACATTAGATATTTATAAATTTTTATAGCTTAACATGACACATACGTTGAATAGGTGAATATTAAAATATTATTTCCATACGATTTATAGCACACTTGGTTTTGGATTTTTATAGATAGAGCTTATGACATCTCACTTTTCAACTCCAAACTCTGTCCCACTGTTAGACTTGGCATTCTCTAAACTTGACCACGAAATTAAACGATACAACTCCTTCTCGACAACTTGAAGCGCAAAGGCTATATAAAGGCACACCTATACACATATCCACTGGTAAAACACACGGCATCTTCATTCAACAGAGCTAAAGTGCGGCCGCAGTTTAATGCCGCTCTGTCCTGTCTTGTCCAGTCCAGCCCTTAAATGGGACGACTTATAATCTAGGCGACTGCCTTGAACTCCAACTGGACTTGTTCACAAGTTTTAAGTTGCTTGCCCCGGATATAGATACTAAAACGAATATGTCCACCCTTTGTAGAGCGAGCAAATACGAAGTCACGACTATCGCCTGTCTAGAAATGATTAACGAAAGATGCCGCTTAACTTGACGCCAATGAAGAGCAAAGTCGGCAACAGGAGTCAAGTTAGTTACTTATCGTACCTGGTGAAAGCCGGAGAGTCATTCCCGGTTTCCGTACGTGGCGCCGTCGGATCAAGATTCTGGCGGCATCAACCGAACCGTCTGACCAACCCCACCAGCCGGGCATAACTACTGGATAAAGCTTAGCGAAAGCCGTGTAGGAATACTTCCAATCCTATCTAATGTTGGACAAAGTCAATACAGAAACACACGTACACAGCAGTCTTCATCTTAGCGAGTGGGAAACGATAAGTGATCCGAACACAAATGAGCACTACTACGCGCTAATACCTATACCCGTCAGAGCTAATGTCACTACTACTCCTATTGGTTATACCCAGCCACTCGGAGCGGCTTCTATCCTTCTACAAGCCTTAGTCTTATATAATACCTACCACCAAGACGGTCACTGTTGTACCAGATCTGACCACTTCGCTACTCGTGATGGATAGGGGGGGCTAAAGCTCAAGGTCAGCAGTTGTCCCGCGATCCAAGAGCAATGGACGGATCAGTGTGGTGATCTTGAGGTTATAAATCACAAAAAGTGGTCAAATTGCAAGGTTTCAAGCTCAACTCCAATATACAACCAAGTGAAGCATGTTTAAGTTGGTTAGCGATACCACCGCCTACATCATTCAACTCGCATAACTTCCCTGGGTATTCAGTCACTACTACACCATGTGCCAATTAGTTAGGAGAAGGTACTACTGCGATCACCCCTCTGGTGAGCCATACTGGAATCCACCCACTGCGCTTCAATGCGCATATGCCGTCAATCTTGGTTGGCGTGACATGAATGGTCGGCTACAGCGGTGTATCGGCGCCGACTATTCAACAGCCACATTTCTAGACCACGGATACTGTAACAACTCCCAGTGCCGTCTAATTGCATTCAGAAGGCGTGGTTGGCAATGCCATGAATGCGAGTCCGCGGTTCAGCCTAACAACAGGAGCTGCAAATGCGGCCACAGAAGTTGTTATCTATGTTGGATCCCAGAGCGCTAGGTAGGTAAGTAGTTGTTGTCCAATGCCGTGAGTTCAACCTATACCTAACTATTCGTCTTATACGGTAGCGATTAATTAACGCTCATTGGCGAAGTTAGGGTGGGGCCCGAACAAACATGCATCACTGCAATGATGGGCCACGGTTGGCTGGCTTTCCTGTACTTAAGCTCCCCAGAGTTCGCTGCCGGACTTTGGATTTTATCCCTTCTTACCTACCACAATATACCTCCATTTTTCCCTGAAATATTTACACACTATCCCCGTACTAGTTCTAGCCTACGGAATGCATTAGGACCTAAGTTATCTTCTTCCAAATCCCGCCATGCCGGAATTCTACATCAAGTCTTATACCTGGGATTTGCAATATAATCCAGACAGCGATATCACTCTTTATATTCTCCATAACGGTGCTTGGTTCCGCATCTGCTACGCTGCAGACGAACTCGCCGATTCGCCTTCTCTCTTGGAACAGCATCATGAGTTCTACGATATCCTATACGAGGAAGATCCGGAAGGAAAATCCCGGGAGGTAGCGGAATATCTCAGAAGACCATTTGAAGAACTCATGACGCGATTGGCTCCGAATCCACCAACAGAGCCGGTGAGATCTCTACACAGCTACTTGTATCCTCCGTCGTTCATTCTCGAGGCAACAGTAGTAGAGGATCACATTCAGCCACGTTTCCAGGCTCCCCTTTCCAGACAGGAATTTATACCTCCAGGTGAACACGTGCATAGCGAGTTCATCCAACCACATCTGCGCCCACTTGCCTCGAAATTTGAGAAATACTCATCTTGTCAAGTGGAAGTTCTGGCTCATACACCGCGTCTGGTTCCTTCCATGGTCTGTATAGATGGTGTCACATACTTCTTCAAGCCTTGGGTATCGGGTCTGTATCATGGATACCACGAGCTCCAGGCATACAGCGAGATACAAGCAGCCGCTGAAGCGAGTCCGTCCGTTCTTGATAACGCAAACATATGTCGCCTACACGGTTTGATTATCGATGATGATAACGATGTCCTTCAGCACTACCATCTCGACATGAACGAAGAGAATTGGCCCGGAACACGTTTAGTCGGACTACTCCTTACCTTTATCGAGAATAAAGGTACCATGAAGGATCTGGCGCCTTGGTCTGACTGCACGAATGAGGAGCGGGCTCGCTGGTCACGGCAAATACGTGACTCTGTCCAATGCTTACACGCAGCAGGTGTCGTTTGGGGTGACGCGAAACCTGAGAACGTCTTGATTGGCAATGATGGCAATGCCTATCTTGTTGATTTTGGCGGTAGTTATACTCCAGGCTGGGTTGAGGAGGATAGTATGGAAACTGTGGAAGGAGACTTACAGGGTGTGGAGAGGATTGAAAAATATCTCGCGGATTGGTCAGAGAAGCCTGTGACGCGTATTGATGCGTAAGACATTTCCCTCGACGGTATTTCGAATCACATAGGGCGTTGCGAAATCCTCTCACCTCATCTTTCAGAAACGTTCCTCGATTTCTCGAGAGCGCAAGGTTTTCGATGGACAAGAAATTGGGAATTGCATACCAAGACCATGGGAGAATGCCTATCAGTTTAGTCTTACGTTAACTGTATCCAAGTGAAAAATAAAGACGAAGGGGAATCCTCTTTTACCTTTCGAAACTGAAGATGGTGACTGGGATTTGTTGATCGCTTCTTCTCGAACGGCACGTCTGTCTCGTTCTCGCGCTGGAACTGCGGAAGCTCAACTGCTAGAGTCCACGCAGGGAGTCGTTGCACCGCACCTGCAAACCAATCAGTACTGTAAAACTGACACTGCCACGTTAACTTCCAAAGGTCGGCAACGCACGTGAAGCAAAGTATATTTTTGGTAGAGGGCTTATACTAGGATTTGGCGGTGCTAATTGCTACGCACTATTCGCACTTAATGGAAGAATGGTACGCGATTGTATTCACCTATTCTCGGGATACCTCGCTCGTGGAATCGTTATTGCAATATAATGACTATACTCTACACACTTATATTAAATTTAAACTTTGTATGATTATAACAACAATCACAGACACTGCTATTATTTAACTCTTCAATAAAGTAATTTGAAGGTGGTATTGCGGTCGATGAAACTTTGGCCTGTTTACGTGAAATTACAGCTGGGCGCTTCTCTGGCGCCGTGGGAATCATGACTGTTACCTGGGGGCCGGGACAATTGAAAGCACCGTTGGGAGTATCGGCTGGAATTGTTTGGCTGTACACTATCTTCGTCTACGCATATACATGCAATGGAACCTCGACAAGCTATACAAAGTGATGAGCTGCCTCTAACTGGTGTTTAATGGTCCTAATTGTCATTTGAATATAACGTCAAACAGATCCTTGTAGGGTTACGGATACGACACCCTCTCGATTTTTAATGGGACTACAACCCAAACATTCACTCGGATGGCGGAATTTTCGATGCCCAATTCATGCGAGCCTTCCAAGTCACAAAGTCACAGCAAAAGGCCAGAATTCTCATGCCGAGTTCGTTTAAGTCCCCAGAACTATCTGCGTCTCACGTTCCAATACATCGATTTGACAAACCTAGGGCCTCTCACTACCACGTACACAGCTATTGTCGGTATACCCTGCCTGTTTATGGACCTTGCTACAGATCCCGAAGGCTTCTGGCTAGAGCGGGCCAATAAGTTTGAGGATTGCTTCCCACCAAATTTTACGCCACTCAACGGATACTGTTACTCACCTGGTATATGTCAGGATGGATACACTTATGCCTGTGCAACTGCTGTAGGAGGTTCCGGCACTACTGCTACCACATGCTGTACCAGGTACGTCGGGCAAGGTCAAAGGGCAGGTATTGAGGGATCTCGGCAAGATGACTTCCAGTATATGGGCGAGGGTCAGGTTAGCAGGAGGGACGAAAGGAGCACCATAACCTACGGCCTTGTGCTAATATGCACGAATACTGTTGTGCAATAATAGTGGCTTCACTTTCGGTCGACTTTGTCGGGGGATGACAACAACGCTTGCCAGTCGATCCTCAGATCGGACAGCTCATACATTGGCGACGTAATCGCGTATCCCGATGGACTCTCTACCGTAATTGGCACGACCACTACTCTGATCAGCGCCGGCGAAATTGTCTACGCTATCGGTGTGCCAGTGCGAAGGGCCGCACATGACGCCGAGTGGAGTATACCATCAACGAATATAGAAACCACCGCGACGCAGATGCAGACGCCAGAACAAACACCGAAAGTACGCCCGAAAGTTTAGGATTTGTGCGACCGACAACGAAAACGAGCACATTAGGAAGTCAGAAACCTAGCACAACCTCCCCTTCCGGCGGTTCTGTTGTCCAGATGAGTCTCAGCACAGCCGCCAAGGCGGCCGGCCATAATTGTCGGGGTTATTACTCGGCGTGCTTCTCTTCCTAGCGGCGATAGCCGCCATATATCACATAAGGAAGCGAAAGGGGTGTGCTTCCGTTCGTCCGCCAAGCTCACAAAAGGCGGTCGAGTTGGAGGGGAAGCTAAGTAGGCCAAGACCGAGGCGCGAATTAGAAGAGTAGAGGGGAGTATACGAGATGAATGCCGATAGAGAGCCGGCGGAGCTAAACTAATCCACATCGAGTTGCTACCTCGTCTACATGTAAAAGTGAAAGCCAGTTATTTGCCTTAAGTTAGCTTGAGCTGTTGTAATTTATACATGATATTACTTGTTCTATACTTCCTTTGTTGATACTTATTAATTATGATTAATTATGAGAAGAATAAATTTGACTAAGTTGCGTTGACTACTAAGATCTCTTCTAGTTGTCGACTATAGGGGCCGATGAAGATCGTTGTTATTGCAAGAATAGCCCTAAAAACATCTCATTCGGTGGGCGTTACCTATTCATGTCTCGTGTTGATTTCTCCACAGGTGTAGTGCTACAACCATGCTCTCGAGATTTCGCCACGGTCAAATTCTTCAGAATGTTGACTGTAGACACAAAATTACGGGCGCGGTGCCACCATCACTAGTAAAGGCGACACCATCTATCATGTCTACCACTCACAGCACATAGAAAGAAAGTCGTGCTGGCCATAGCTACTCTGCCACTTTCTATGTGTATCGCTCGGTTGACAGAAGTCCACGCGTAATTTCTTTATGAAGGGAAAACAGAAAATTACGTACAGGAGTCATTGACTCGGGCATTCTGGCACAATAACCCCTAGTCCACCCAAATTAGGACAAATATTAGCAGAAACCGCGCAACAGCATCCTACCCTATCCTCCGGATACAGGAAAAGCGTCCGTACGTAGTGTCTTGTGAACTTTACTTGATGATTTTACAATACTCTGACGATGGACCTGCCAAGTAGTACCCCTATAGTACCCTCGACTATGGTAATAGACCAGGGTTCTCAGATCATGTTGCCCTGTTCCAAATGAAAGTTAATTTGCAGATCTAAACTAGCCTGGCCCATTATGTTTCTATGTATGAATATGAAGAGCAAAATCGCAGGTCACATAAATCAAGAAGCCTACTTGATCTGATGGAGCATCAAATCAGCGAGTCAAAATACTAGGTTGACAAAATAGAATGCCGACACATTGAAGTTGGAACCGCTGCTCGAGCGTCATAGCAAAAATTGTAGAGGTGATAATGTCTTATTCTATTGAAGCTCTGATATTACCCATGCTAAGCGAGCGAATTGTCTTAATGATAACGAGAAAGGTCTGCCAGAAGCAAAAATAACAAGCACAACAAAGAATGAAGTTCCCTATCTCTGGCTGTTTCGTTGACGCATTTCCTCGTCTTCTCTCTCTTTTTCTTGCTGAAGCTTTTCCTGCTTTCTTCTGAAGTTATCCTGCCCATGACTTTCCACGCTTCTCAAGAGTTCCTGTTGACGCCGTTCCTTTTCTTCACTCGAGCTCAATAGGTAGCGAACTCCTTCCATCTCTTCTAGTAATAGCTCATCAGCTGTTCTTGGCTGTGATGTTGTAAGAAAGAATTCCGGCGAACGATACATATAGAGCCTCGTCAAAGTAACCGCTTCCGGCCGAGCTAGAAACGTCAGCTTTAAATCCTAGGTTTTAACATAGAATCATGCAACACCTACTAGGGGCACAAATCGTAGCAGATTCCTGAAAAACATCCACCCACGCATGTATACACTCCTGGTCACCCGCCATCCGCACTGGAACTGCGGTGGCAAAATCTCTCGTAACTTCTGTGTCGGCGCGAACTTGGGGCTGGAAGAGCGGTTGGTTGACCTGTGCTTGGGGCGGGGGCTCGACCAGCAGCTGATGGGGGCGCGGGCTCGGTTTAGGCATCGTGGAGGGGTTTGATGATGTATTGGGTGAGTAGGGAGTGTATTACGATCGTGGGCTTGTTCTGGGAGAGGAAGTCGACTTTATTCTTCGAACTGTCCGCAGGGCCGTTACCGTTAGGGAAACGATACTAAGGGCAAGATGACCTGTATAGACCTGGTTAGCCGGCTGCATAAACACACGCGAGGCCGCTCGATTTCGATAGAAATGCAGGTATCAACATACTTTGAAGGAATATCGCTGACGACAATAACAATATAGCGCACGCAACGTAGCGTAGAATCTCAGGATAAAATTAGCTGCTGATACATTCAAGTACTTGCCAAAGGATAAAAAGGAGCTAGGCCTCTCGCCCTTCTTGCGCCTTCAGATCTCCGAGCCCAAACGTACCATTGTTGCTCAGCAGGTAGAGTGTGAATTGGCCTGCGCTCGAGCTTCCTGCACAAGGACTACTGGTAGAAGGGATATAAACAATACCAGTCGTATAGAGGAAATAAAATCAGCCCAGCAATCTGGATCTGGTTTACGTTTTTGTTGGTGAGCACAAGTACACACGGTTCTTCGCTTCTCTCTCCGATGCAAGCGTTGGGGCCGGACGAAGGAGCGAGACATCGTTCGGTCCGCTTTCGTGCTCTCAGCTGCAATCACGCTCACGCAAAGCCGTCGTTTCCGATAGCTGTGGATTAGATTGAATTTGACCTGACCTTGATACGTACTGGATAAGTAGGCACCTGCGAAGGGAAGTGGGAGGGGGAGGAGAAGGGGGAGCGCAAAGTTGGCAGAAAGTGCGGCATACACTGCGCTGAACAAGGGAGAGCAAAGGTAGACAGATAGATGGTGGGCAGCTGATGGGTGGGCAGCTAGGTAGATAGATAGATGGATGAGTAGGGGGATTCGTTGTGCTAGAAAGAACTGTCCTTGCGACCTCCCAGTCCTCTATGTCCAGGACGTGTCGGATCCATGGCTGATGAAAGAGGTTGTCCAACCGCTGGGATTGATGGTTCTTGTCGCATCTCGTGCTCTCGCAGCTTGTCGGCCAACTTGTCTAAGCAAAATGGGCTCACTTTGCCAACGTCCATAGTACAATGCTACGTTTCGTGATATAGTTGTGATATAATAGCAGCCAAACAACGAGAGGTAAGTGGGTAAATGTGATTCACTGTTAATAAACGTACTGTTTTCCTGGGAGGCTGCCTGCCTAGATGGCCCCCCCCAAGGCCGGGGCAGGGAGACTGTCGGGCGGCTCCAGTTACTCTGACAGTTACTCTGACACGCAAGCTTGTCAAGTGCACATTCCAATGAGTAACTTAAGTAGGTCGAGAGTCACGCCATATTATGCAGCTAGCTTTGCAAAACACAGGCTATCCTGTGCTGTGTTGAACGGGGACTGTCGGGGCTTATACGCTTTCCATATCACCATAAGCTTCTGTGGCATCCTGACTCCAGGCGCAAACGTTTGTCTGTAGCTAACACACGTGCCAACAACGCACTGACTGGTACCTCACAACGTCGGGATTCGCCTATCTGCTACCAAGTTGAACTAAGGAGAAGCTAGAAACACCAAGGTACAAAGCCTCCTCTGCCAATGGACCCCATGCTCCATCGTCGCCCCATTCTCCGTGATTGCTTCATTGTATCCATGAATGGTCGTATTGGAGCGGATGACGTCTTGTGAGGGGTCCCTTGTGGTAATTTCGGCCTTTGAGATTAATGTGCCTCCCCAACCTGTAGCCATCCATCACTATCTTGTGACAGAATAGCGAATCCCGACTGGTCCCGGCCGGTCCCGTCGGCAAGCTAATGACTACTGGAAGCGCTTGTGAATCCAAGCCATGCAATATTGTGCTCTTGGACGAGGCCGCGATGAAAATGACACGGAGAATGTACATCTACGGGAATTACGCAAACCCAGTTGCACGTGTACATAGAGGTTTCCCCCCAGCTAACGGTTACTGTTCTACATTCACTAGCTATGACACATGCGCCATTTTAACCCACCGCGTGGTATGTATTCTCTAACCATTGCTGGCTTTGTTCTGGAAGGTGTTTCCCATTCGACCCCGAGGAAGGACAACATCTTTTTTTCTTCCCCATGTGTCACAATCCCTACACCGCCGTATTCTATGTTCGAAAGGCTTGGGGCTCTGGCGGTTCTCGGCCTGGTGTCATTATTACGTGGGGAAGCTTCAAGCGCTAAGAAGGGAGCTTTGTCACCGATCACAGAAGTTGTTATCTGAATGGTGTGCCATCATGCTCGCGTTAATCAAGGCGCCAGGATCAGGCGATGTGGCCTGATTTCAATGTCAGGACTGTGCTAATGTGTGATATCCAACTCTAATGGGAGCTCAAACACTTATTTTGATTTGAGCAGACTGGCGTTTGGTGCTGCTCAACTGATGAGCACTTGCGCCAGGGCATCCTTCGTTTCCGAGCCTCAGGACCTACCCAACTTCGACCATCAGCCTATCAAAATAGAGCTGAAATTCAAAAGCAATGAATTATATAATCCATCATCTACAATCTGACTAGATAAGGGGTACCGGTGATATTGCCCTAAAAATAATACAATGCCCGTAACAAAGAAACAGGGGTTTGAACAGGATGACCCGGCTAAAATCGAATTTCGAGCGTGTCCAAGTATGGGTTCTCTACCTAGGTAGGTAAGGTTAGTGGTAGGTGGTCCGTGAATACGCAAACAAACAGCCAGAGAAACAAGTAAAAGGCAGCGATCTGACTGGCCAAAAGTTGCATAATCCTTGTGGTCGGGCGTTTCTGTGAATACAGCAGCTGCCCTTAGTGTACTTAAAGTCGCATGCGTACAGCTTCAAGGCCCACTAGGTAGGATTGCCCTACTCTTGAATAGATAACACATAGAGCTGCAGCTTGATTTTTGGTTGCGGCTTGTCTAGAATGTGACCGTGGCATTTTGCTACGGCTGTTGTCGGCAACAAATACAGCAAAGTTACACCTCCTTGTAGGACTATTACGCGTATGATGTAACATAATTATCATAATCTCATCTTCATTGAAAAAGGTATGTCCAAATGATCATTATGTAGAACCTCATTTTGGAGGAGAGAATTCGGCGCGGCCGGTCGCGTCCGGTGGCCAAAGTTGATCAGCCCCTAGCACGACCTAATGTCACATCTCGCCAACATCCGAACTAAGATAGCGACATAACACTTACTATGTAATTGTACACTTCAGATGAACCATCGTAGTTTCTTCTACCCTCCTTATTGCTTAATATACGAGGATCAAAAAACCGCCCAGCTTTTGGCGACCGTTAATACTAATAATAGATGCCGTGGCAAGACCAAAACTTGGGAAAGGGTATCGAGTTTAGGTTATCGATATGTATCACTAATCAAGGAGACCAGAACTCCTCAACTGCTAATCTCTTCTACTGACAAAGGAATTATTTTCGTTCGGGATAATTAATTAAATGTAGAATAATTTGCCCTAAATGTAAAGCGCCACGCCCGCTCAACCAACGGCTAGCCCCCACCCCCAAAAAGGGGGGAAAATAAAAAAGAAAAAGGAAAAAGAAAAAGGAAAAAAAGAAAATGTCCTTTAGGTATCAAGTCCAGGAAAAATTCCCATGTTGAAGCTGTGCCGGGAAATGGGAGCGTGAAGTGCCAAATAATAATCATTTGTAGCGTAGAGATAAAAAGATACGTACAACAAATTACCACCCATGGGCGTGATAACCACCATGTTGATCTATGAAATCCACCCAGAAGCTGTTGTCCTCTCTAGGGTCAACATTGCCTTCGTCAACGTTGACACTAGCTTCATCCACCTCTACACTATCCTCGTCAACCTCAGGGTTGTCTTCATCGTCGTCAATATTGTCATCAACCTGCACATTTCCCTCTTCAACTGCAACATTACCCCTCTCCATTACTTCGGGGTGAAAATGAGGAGTCTCATCTTCGGGGCTTGAGCAGGGGGCTGTATTCTGGCGCCGGCGAACCCTACGTCTACGGGAAGACCTCATCTCCAATACATCCGAGTCGTAGTCGGAGTTGTTGTTGGAGCTGTCCTCCCTAGAAGAGGTGGAATGTCTTGGCCGCTTCGCCATCTCCTTCACGTTGGCAAGCATGAGGCCGAGCAAAGAGAGGGAGGGCGTTAATTTTGGGGGCGATCGCGGGAAAGTCAGTGGGTCCCGAGAATTTGGCGGCCCGAACTCTTCTTCATCACTGTCGTCAATAATGGCGCAGTCATCATCATTAAGATACTCCATGTAGGACCGAGTGGAGATCGTCCCCCAGGTCGATGTGCAGGAGGTTGCCTCCGATGATGCATTCCTTGGTAGTATTGGTATGGGGTCGGATATGGGGTGGAAGTGTGATGCGCCATGCGTCGTCATTCTTGCTGGTGAAGACATAGAAACAATTGGTGGGTTACAGGGTTCCTCCTGAATTGTTGGCAATGAGCTCCGTTTAATTTGGAGCCCGTGTCTCAGTGGCATAGTTTTGGGCTTAGTAATTCAGGTGGAAAACGTATGCTCCTAGGAAGAGCTTTTGAACAATGAGAAACGTTCGCGGATTGTTGCTCTGTTAGGAGCTCTTGGGTAATGATATTATAGTCAGCGTTTGTAGACGCAAAACTATGAGTGATAAACAGCAGAAGGGCCCGTATTGAAAGCAAGTCTTTCGCACTTGATGAGTAAGGCGAATCCCGTGGGCAATGATACGAGCGTCAATATATAGACAATTAGACTGACGAATACGTAAATACAAGTCAAGAGACAACGGTGCTGGGAAAGCGGCGCGGAGCGAGCGGTCGAGCCGGTGCACAAATCTGCGTTGTTGTTCCCCAAAAGAAATTCCTTCTATAGGACAGTCCATCAAGCCGTGCAGTATACATTCCTCCTCCTTGTTTTAGATTGTCTCTCGATTTCATCACCGGTCGACACGTCCATGTTGCCGCTCTACGGCGACTGTTGCGTCGGACGCGTTACCCACGATTCGTGCTCTGGGGAAGGGAACCTAGTACCGGGTACAAATCATCGGTGAGGAAGCAACTGACACCTATCGACATAATATGTGTAGCATTCAAGAGATACTCGTTTACCTGCCAACCTATAGTTTCAAGAAGGCGGCTACGATTAGGGACTAGCTTGTCTAGAACAGTATCCCTTGAGTTTGTGTAATCCGTACTCTGCAGATAGTCTTGGCTAGCCCATCTACACCTAGGTGGAAGCACTAGGTGACAGGACTATGGTGTGTTTTCCGGTGGTAGCCACCGATAGACACGCTGTGGCATGCTACGCGGACGCCCACAGAACTCGATATGACTGATAAACTCGCCAGTGTTACTTGGTCCTTCGTCCTGGGATTGTGATTGCTTCCGCTGCCTAACCTCGCCATACAACCGCTCATCGTGATTCTTGCCTCCTCTGGTAATACGGTGACTCGCAGGTTACTCCTCGCTTTTAGTTGGCTACTTTCGCTTTTGTGTCTTCAACCACACAACTTCCAACCTACACCTCCGTCCCACCCTCCTCCTGTTCTTCTTTCACTTCATCTCGCACATCACTGCCAGCGAGTTACGTCACGCTACGGACACTGTATATCATCGTGGCAAAGCACGGGAAAGGGCCGCTGCCGTCCAGATCCGCAGTGTCATTGGTAGACTAAACCTATGTTTTTAATAGGCTTAATTTCCACAAAGTACCCACTGCAACCCACGCGATGTATTGAAATCATAGCTTTCTCTATATAAGGAATAATGCAGGGTTCCTTTTTTGGCCGTCAGTGTCTCGCTCCCTATGAAGGGTCAAGAGCTAGCCAAACTCTTCCATCTAGATACAATGTAGAAAGAAGCCGATCTGCTTCGTGGCTGAATTTGAGATTCCGATGAATGCCCGTTGGATAACGAACTAATTAGACCAACCTCAATCTGGTACCTAACTGAATATGGAAGATGAAGACTAGAAATTGTTGTATGATTGGATAAAACTGTCGATCACCGGCCACGCGTGGCGGTGGACTTCAAGTACGTATTTTGTCTCAGACGCGAGTGTGGGCCACCGCAAGCGCGCGCACAACAAAATTAATAGAAACAGATGGAGCATAATTAATCCTGCCCTTATAACAATAATCAAGGTAATGATAAGTTGCTGTTATATGGCTTAGTAACTCTTTATATAACTTAATGAATTCATAACAAGACTCGGGCGCGGACAGTCCTGGTGGTTAATACAATTAATGCATTGTGTACACACGCCCATATTCGATAGCTATTAGACCACCGCCTTCCTCCAAAGGCTGCAAGGTTTTAAGTCCCACGGCTGTGGCCCTGCAATAGGCAAGGAGAAGTGGGCGTTCCAGCTCAGAGCTGTCAGGTTGTGCAACACACCGGGCAATCCATGGGGAAAAGAGGAAGATGAAACCGAGAAGTCCGGCGTTGTACAATGAGCGGTTAGAAATGGCAGGAATGCTTTGGGGTATCGTATACTACCGCTCTTGCGCAAGTGTTATCCTAACACTAGAGCCGAGCAGCCAAACGATTGGTGTCCATGATCGTCGCCCTAGCATGATGAAAATCCCCCCGCAAAAGAGAGCTATGACCATGCTCATGTCGTATCTGTCATGGCTGATTGTTGATGTAAGTTTGCCCTGAATCTTGTGGGAAGCCGTATTAACTCGCCCAAGTCAACCGGCCGAGTTTGGTGTAATAAACAGCCCTGACTGACGGAATGCTGCATGCGTTTGCTTCTTCCAAGTAGGCTTTAGTGGATTTTCTATTAGCTATTTTCCTACCAGTTGCGCGAAGATAATGTTTCAGTGGTTGGACAGATTTTTTAGTAACCCAGGGTGTAGAAAATGAAATACCACACTATACCAATAAGAGCAAGTATACTTCAAATAGGTACATTCTACACTCAGAACGATTATTACTACTACTACCAATGCTACAGCGACAATTATCATTTGTACTTGATCTCATATACTATACCTCTGGTGAATAGAATAGGAACGAAAAAGAAAAGAAAATCCACGTATAGTTGAACATTTTGATACGCCCAAGAGCTTTCTCATTTATTTATTTTTGTGGATTAGGCACTTAATGATGGTGATATGGAAGATGTAAATGCTCTTTTACAAAGAATAGAATGGTAGTGTTCTTCAATAGGTTTAGCTTTCTCATGGAGAGACTTACCGAAAGGGCGGCACGATTCCTCAGCTGCCGTCCAATTCTTTCTTGTGGATGCAGTCTAGTACGTTCCATGCGGGAGGTTAGCTTCGGGTACAGCTTGCTATGGGATGCTGGCTACGATCTATGGGCCGCCTGGATCTCCCGCAGTCTCTAAATTTACTTTTGTCTCCTAAGCTGACCAATACCTTCCAATGAGTGGTCCAGTTCAACTACACTACAAGGAGTATTGGGCCACATCCGGTCTCAGATGAATCATTGTCCCTTGGCTATGCATGTGTCCACATCTGGCGGCATAGCCATGGGCGCCATTCTAGGGGGCTGGTCCTTGCCGAGGATAGAATATTGACAAGACTTGTAATTAGGTATTCATGAAAACCTGAATATCAGTAAATAATGAGCTAAAGTCTGACAAGACAAAAAAGATCAATGAGAACTAGACAGTAAATAATTCTATAGCTATCCGTCCTAATCTACCACTTTAAGCGCTTTACAACTGGTAGAATATTTGCCAGGCTAAGAGAAAGAAATCGGAGCCGTACTAACAATGGGCTAATATACAAATCTGCGATACATCACGTCCCTGTTTCTCGGGACGCTGAGCTGGTGGCTTGGATTGATTTCCGTAGCAAATGCTTGAACCAATGAGATTGACTGACTGATTCTGTCATATTTTGCTATGGTATCCTGCCGGCCGCACTTGCTATGGTTATATATGGACACCGGGAGATTAGTTCCCTTTGGCATTGGTACAAGGATGTTATCCTGGGTTAAAAGCGATTGTCGCAGACTGGACACGAAATGTGCGGACTGATATTGCACCGATATTATTGAACGCAAAACGTTGTCTCTACAGAAGCGAAGGGGGGGTATGCATTGTATAAAATGAGGACCGCCTCTATGACAAAACCTTACTATCACATTTCCAGAATATTATACCTCAAATAATCTCTAAAGTCCAACTTGGAGCTGTATCTAGAAACCTCTCGCCGAGACCAATGCTTGTGAGGTAGTCGAGTCCCTGCAGGGGTCTAGCTACCAAAGTGGGACGAGTCAATGTACAGTCCTCGGATTACGATTATATGAGCAACTTTATAAAGAAGAAGCTACCAATGGGCACCAATGGAGGTCATTCACGTTAGCTAGACTGCGGGTTTAACATTCTGAGCCAAACCCATTGTTTCCCAGAACAAACAAAGATTCACGGGAGAAGATCCGAGCCAAATGGTGAAACCTCTTTCCATTACTATTTCGGGGGTATATTCGCTAGTAACAAATAGGCCTTGTAAACTACTACTATGGGACATACGCCTCAGAGGACTACAAAGTCAAGTCCTAGCAAGTATCCCTGACTCAGGGTGAACTACCCCAGATCCCACCTCGCCCGGTGTAAGCAAGCAATTGTGAGGTCCATACGCAAAGCTAAACAACCATGGGAATCGCCGGTAGGTATCTGCAACGCTGCTTGTAGGTGTTATAACACATCGTGGGCTATTGCCGTGAAGAAGACCATCCCATAAGAGTAAGACACACCATCTAGTCTTCTCGGCGTCCGCTCCCATATACTAGGTTCCGGTTTCTTTTTAGGAAAGCCAGGGTAGTATGCATCTTCTTCTACGCTAGATAGATTTCAGCCATTTACCACCATAGCAATTGTCCAAAAACTGCTTAAAAACGAATGGAACAATCAAATTCCCATAATAAGCAAATCCAAGCTGATAAGTGGGTGTACGTCGGGACGTGGGTGCTCAATCGCAAGACTTGTGCAGTGATTTCCGGCTATCCAGTCCCATCAAAAAGTGACTCAAGATGAAGGCGGGTATGCCTCATGCCTCAAGACTGCTACACTTCGAAACGGGATCGTGCTGTACCTGAGCTCTTGATTCTCGAGGGGGGTCTAGTACGCATCTTCCTCATCAATTTGAGGAATGCTGTATCCAACTCGTGGAAAGTAGAGAACTCCCACCCACGTTCGTTGACATACTCCCGTGCGATGTCCTCGAGGGTTTGCCAGTCCCCCTGGAGGTGGTTGCAGGCCACAAGCAATACAGGTTGCCCTTCCGAGAAACCCTGCAGCGTCTCAATGTATTCCCAGGAAGAGCCATCGAATAGGTCGAGTATTAGGACAATAGCGGCAGCAGACTTCATACAGGCACGGACATAGGCCTCCCCATCCATAAGGTTTAGTGACGCGTGGGGCGGCACGCTCGCGAGCTTGACCCCTTTAAGTGTTGGGTGGTGGAAGATATCTACACCACCAACCTGCATTTTGGGCGAGGACCATCTAACGATTTTCCGAAGTGAATCCGTTCTTTGGATACACTTGCCGAGGAATATGACGTTATAGGTCGGCTGGAGCTCCACCTCGCTGTCGGCTTGTTCCCGATTTGTGCCTATTCGCCAAAAGGACTGCTGGGACTCATTCAGTTCTTCGCCGCAAACGATGATCGAGAAAGTACAAAATATCTATGATGATTAGCCGAGGAATATGACAAAAGGTTATGGAAGCACTTACGATGACGAAAGCCAGCGGGCTCCAGATTGATGCCACAGCACCAATACCTTGACCGAAACTTGCGACCCATCGAAAGACCCGCCTTCGTCCACATGTCCATGACCATGTTGACAGAGCTGTCCACAAGGAGTGGCAAATAATAACCCCGAGGTTGAGGTAAATCCGAACAACAGGATTGGGAATTGCTGGTGGGATAACTACCAAAACGATCTCCATCGAAGCCATGACGATTTGGAAGTAGATGACTTGAGGAAACTTTGACCATTCCCTGGTGGATTTAATGGCACATATGGACTGCACAAATTAGTTTGGTCATCTCTGGTTTCCCGGGTAGTCTTACATCAAGAAGCGCTCCTCCAACCGACCATCTCCACGACCATTCTGCCCACCGAGGTCCGTGAGTAGCGGTAAGGGCCAATAGCACAATTGCCACGGTGAGATAAAATATCAGAGCCAATAAGGCCACCACAGAGTAGTAGATCTTGACGTTGTAGCTGCAAAGCTTGGCAGAAAAGGAGGGGCAGAGATAGAAAAGGCGATAGGTGAAGTGTATCGCAATCAAAGCAATAATCACCACGAGGGCGAAAGCCACGTAGGCCACTGTCAATGGGTTATACATCTTCCAAGTTACTAGAGGCAAAGAGTCCGTAACAAGAGAGTGCTGGTGTTGGGGTGATGGGGTGATGGGGTGATGGGCGGGTTGAGCAGATGGAAACGCCCCACGGTGGGAGTGCTTGCCAATTATAGAGGAGGCGGCCTCGACGAAGATGCCGCGACATGGCACGAGAAAAGCTCCGGGACTATCTCTGGGTACTGGGAGTTAGCTGTCGGTACAGGGGTAAACACACAAGGTGGTGCGAGCGGGAAGGCTAGTTACCAGGACGGCTCGCTCGATGTTTTGAGACACACGTGCAGCCACTGGGTCAGACGTATAGCAAGTGCTATGAGCCAACACGCACGGTGCAACGCACACGCCTCGCGACATCGCAGGGCCGAGCTATGGCCTCTCTCTGTCCTGCACAGCAAGACTTGACTTGACGTGACTTGGCTCGGCTTGACTTGACCTGACTTACACAAGCCGGCAAACCAGAGCCCCACTCTATTGTAAAACAAGCCCAAATCCGGACGTTTTGTTATTGTCATACTGCCCACTCTCCGGTAGTTGCATAGACCCGCCCTGCCATGGTTGGCTAGGCGCCGCACCATGCACACATCGGCCAATCACAGGCAGAGACCAGCCGAGGAGAGCAGCGCGTACCCCTGCTGTACAACTACAACCACCCCCGTTCCAGACTAACACTAACACGTCTTAATAAGCGGGGTAACTCCTCACCAACCTGCAACCTGCAACATGCGCCGGGGCACCCAATACAGTCCAAGCATGTCTCCAGAATGGAACCGGGCGTGATGTCGCAAGGCTACAAGGCTAACCGGCTTGCCCAAGTCCTGAATCCCCCGGAAGAGCAGCCGCGCGCTATTCCAATCTCGCATTTCCTGAATCCCCCAGCCAGCCAGTCCCGCACCATCCCGCTTGCTCAGATCCTGAATCCTGTTCGGGAGCAGCCGCACACTATTCGCCTGGCTCAAATATTAAATCCTGCCGAAGACAAGCTGCAACCTTTTACACTGTCTCGGATATTGAATCCCCCCAGCGAGGAGCCAGAGCCCATCACACTCTCTCGCCTCTTGAATCCCATTGACGAGGAGCCGGACGACACGTCATCAGAAGCTCAAGCTATTACCCAGGGAGAACAACCACAAATAGACGTCGGCCCGACCAGCGGCAACCGTGAGCAACACGATGTCGCGCTTGTGGCACCAGAAGAGACGGCCAGTGACCCCGAGAAATCCATCGCTAAGCAGATAGCGGAAACCGTCATCGAAGGGCTCAGGGGCGACGTCGAGGCACCACGGGCTGAATTCTGGCGCACCCTGGACGCAGATCTTTCCCCACTGCAAATGGCCGATGCGCTCTGGGATCGTTCACGGTGCGAAGAAGACCCCAAGCCTACCCGTTGGGTGAACCGCTTCTACTCTTCTTGTATGCGCCAGATCCTGCGCCGGAGAGGACTCATTCCGGTCAACTTGAACAACCAGAACGAAGACACCCAAAAGCAAAGCAAGGACCGGTACGCTGCAGCAACTGACATCATCAACATGTCAGCCGATAAGTTTGGTGATAGGGTGTATGCTGGGTTAGCTAGTGCGGACAGTCGCTGCTCCTTTTCCATGTCCATACTAATTCGAATAACGTAGTTAATAACGTGGCACTATCCAAACTATTCTTCGTGAGACAGGACCGGCATTCAGTAGTTGGGCGTTTGCTAGCCACTGAACTGGGTAACATGCCAGAGCATACAAACAAATCCGTGCGCAATCCGGCGGCCGTCATTAGCGTGTTGTGGAAGGAGGAGTAAGTCGTTCTCCCCCCAGGTTATAATTGCTAACCTAAACGACCAGATACGTCTCTTTGTGTACAGAACTGAAACTACAGAACCTAAGTACACAACCAGCTCCGTTAGACGGTCCTTTCGATGGTCCGAAGGATCTACTACGTTGGGATGAGCCTATCTTCCCAACCATCTCCCAGGAGCTCAAGGATAAAATTAATAGTGTAACTCTTGGCGATACTTGTAAGAGGAAGCGATACCATCCTGAAGAGAAAGAGACCCCCAGAACAAAGCCGCCACCTAGAGTGCATATGATAACCCGCTGGGGCAAAGCTCTGAAAGCATTATCAGCAGAAATTGAGGGTGAAATGGTACGTATCTTTCTCATTGCACGAAACTTATGTTAACAACCCAAAGTGCCCAACAGTTGAGCAGTCTTTCAAGGAGCCGCTACGATGCCTGTCAACCTTGATGCTGATCGAAAGAGGCGGCATACGTCGTGACACCAGAGCTTGTGTCAACTGGATCATTCCTATTAGGTTAAAAAAGCCGAGGGGTGTCGAGTACAAGCCGAAGGTTCACTTTGACACAGGCCCAGGAACAGAATCCGAGTTGAAAGATTGGCTTTCATCACCACTGGTGGCGTTTGGAGGTGATACCCGTATTAGAATGGTCGATAAGCCGCTTGCATTCATCTGGATACGGTGGTACCAAAGACAGCATTGGCCTTGGCTAGATAGCGAGCCCTTAGAAGAAGGCATGGACTATGATAACACAGTCACTTAGATAGAAACAGGCATTATCTGTTTCTCAATGTACTACCCTTGAAGGCGCCTCGGGTAAACGAAGAGTTCTCTTTGAAGACCCACCCCTGGCCCCTATGATGCAAGAACATGTGCATGTGCTAACTTAACTTCTGAAAACGTCCACCTGCATAGAAATAACTAATCTGTGGCAGTAGTACCGGTAGGTTGTATGCTGCCCCAGCCATGTGTGAATAGGGAAAGAACCCCGTGTTGTATCTACTTGTACCCCTGTACCCCGTGTGTGGTATGTCTGAACAACCTAGGAGGCGCCGCCAATCCGAGCAAACTCAAAGGGATGGTCATATGGGACTTGCCTGCTCAATGGACACCTATTAGTTCGTCCGTGCGTTGTACCCGTTGGGTGGTACCTCGTATAGAGTTCCTCCACAAACATCTTTCCTCTGCAAACGAAGCGGGTCGTCCCCCTTCACTACAGGACCAAAATTACATGCCTTCCCCCCGGCTCTCAATCCCCGGCGCCAATGTGACTTGTCATGGTTCTACCATACTCCGCCTTAGGTCCGCAGTCATGTACACTATCTAGATCTCGACAGGAAACTAGCCTTTTCTGGAAACAGCCTTGCCCTGGTCCACATCTAGGCGCGCTTCTTCTTTGTTGTTGTTGTTGTTTTCCTGCACGCGTGTAGCTCAAGAATAATGGCGGTTGGGTAGGTAGCAGGTTGCTGGGTGTTCGGATTCGTAGCTTGAACTATAGACAATCGAAGAAGATTTAGGCTTCAACGTGAATGATCCCACGGCCAAGTTTCTTGACTTTATCTCCAAGTCACCTGGAGGAAGGAGAAAATGCATGGTCATACTAACCTATTTTCGTTTAAATAATGAATAGAAGATGTTGATAAAACTATAAGGACTCTTAAGAAGCTTTCGTTGTAGCGAGGTTGTCTATCATGAAGCCAAGCCATTCATTCAGATTATCGTCTAACCGAAAATTCAGTCACCTTGAGTCAGCGTTAGCATTTAAACTAAGTACACCCTTATAGGAAGGAAGAGGTGTACATCAAAAGATGGTTCAGGTAAATAATGAATTCAAATTAATTACAGCTCACGAGCCATTTCCTGTTGGTCCTGGAAGTATTACCTGTTCTGGTATAGAGGATAAACATGGGCTCTCTCTTTCTCTCTCTCTCTCTCTCTCTACAGTACTAGTAAGGCGACGGTAATAATAGTGATGTTGGTGGTGGTGACCCATTCACAAGTAAATGCAGCTTCCTACACTTTTGGCATAATGAACAGTTTGAACTAGGGTTTAGAAGACTCCGAATCGCTCAAAATATAACAGTCAGATATCCCTGGAACTAAAAACGGAATTCAAAGGCGAAAATGCGATGCTGAATCATTGGCGTTTCTTCTACACACAAATTGGGAGCGGTACAAGTTCATTTTCATATCGTAAAACCCAAGCTTCACAAACCTCTACTCATTTCTAGAATGACTCTGACTCGACTGAATCCTACTGGTTAATTGATGCACCTCATGACTTGTCTTCTATTTGACGAAAGAGATTATTATGTGTGCTGTTGGCGGAAACCGCCCGTCATTAATCCTGAAGTTGGTGGACAACAGTGCTTACCTATTCACTGCACCCTTGTGCCCTGCCTACCGAGACCTATACCAAGACTCGAGGCCTAACAAACAACCCCCACCGTAGCTTAAGTGACTACTAGTTAGAACAATACTACTACGGTTTTGCTACCATCGAGGTTACTAAACGGCAACTACCTCGTCAAGGGGGAACGCAATGATGCCGTCAACGTGACAACGAGGAGTGTTTTTATCAAGGCGGCAATAAAATTGGACAATCGGTGTAGCTATACTTCGCAGCTGGTTCCGAAATGAGACCCCCATACGGCGCGTGGTCATTCGACAAAGAGAAGGTGTCCTCGCATGATGTGTTTCACTACTTTGGTGATTGTGATAGTGGAGATCCATTTGAATAGTTCATCTGTATTTTCAACGCCTTACTCGACTAGCTAGGCATGATGGGATCCTTGGACACGCCCGTATCCCCAATAATGACGTTCGCAGTTGATGTGCGACACCCTGCTACGGGTCAATCTCAGCATTGAAGCTCAACCAGCAAGTCCCTGCCCTCCTGGTGTATTTCAATAAATGTCTGCAACTATCCAGTGCTGCGGCTAGTAAGTAGGCCTGAGTACGTAGGTAGTACCCGGCAAACACACAGCACGACCCTACCATGCTGTTTTCCTCCGAGCACCCATGAACAAGCGGACGTCACCAAATCTACAATTCTAATGCAGAAACCCATCCTCATGTACCAGCATTATGACTTTGTCGGTAGGATAGTGTAGCCAGGTAAGAAGCGGGTGTCCCGCAACGGGCAACGTGGAGTACACAACCTCGGTCAGATTCAAGAATATGCAAGCTGAGCCTCTCGTGGGTTACTATGGATTACACCACAGTCAGCAGTAATATGATTCGTGTGCGCTCTAATATTTTAGCGAGGGGCTGGGACACTAACCGGTCTTTCTCGTTCTTAAGTGTAGCCTGACCATCAACGAACCAGTTAAGCACCCTTTTGTAGCGGTGACACGGCCGTCGTGAAGCTCCGTCAGTACAGCAAGTTCCCGTAGTGACATAGGTGTTTTTCGAGAAGCTACCACACACGTGTCCAAACAGCGAGGGCCCGTGAAGGTGGTACCTCGGAAAATACCCCTCTCAGCACTAGGCACATATCACAAGGGGAATTAACCCCGTGTTGGGCTCTCAATCAGGTAGGAGTTTATGGTGATCACTGAAGATGGGCGCACTGACAGCCTCAGTGGTAAGTTGTTGAGTCTGAGCGAGAATGGCTGCAACGGCGACGAATGATGGCTTTTTCGTACGTCTGCTAACAATAGCGAAGTGTGGGATATCCAACACGTAGGACAAACTTCGGTTATTTCCTTGTTGCGACAGGCAATCGTCTAGGCCAAAATGGAAAGGAAACGAATAATGATACCAATTAATCGCTGAGTAAACGTTGCAGGGCTGCCAATCGAGTCCATACAATCTAATCGGATCGAGATCCAACAGATATGTTGTCTCCAGAAAATCTTTACAATAAAGCATTTACTTCAGGACTAGGACAAAGGGGGGCAGATAACTAGCCAATTGCCATTCGACGAACGGTTGCACGACACCTGCTTAAAGAGACCAAGAAATAGTATTCGGAAAAATAGTAGTATTGTGTCCACTCTTAGGAGTAATTAAGATGCCGACAGGCCAGCAGAGAAAGTTTAGGGAATTGAGATCGGAACGCAGCCCGTAGCTAGGAAGTGCCAGCCTGTAATTAAAGACCAGATCCACCTGCTATTGTGTTGTAAAATTTCGAGAGCCGAGATTTACACCCAGAATAATGATCGTAGCTCAGTCATCCACCCACCCAACACTATTTCGAATATCCATTGCAGTGAAAAACTAGCGGGGGCTTCTGTAAGCGCAGCGTAGCGGGTAGTGGCGCCGAAGTACCTACTGTTTGGAGACCCGTTCCGATGATGATGGGAATTCGGTGTTGACTGTCTTGTTCACAATGCCGAACGATAGTGCGTAACCATATTTCCAGCTGTCCGCTCCGGGCAAAACGTCGTTGGGGACGATATCCTTGCGGGCATTCCTGATCTTGGTAGTGTTTGAGCCGAAAATGTTGTCGCGCTCTAGGACAAAGTCGGGCGTTATCTGCTCATCATGTGTAAAGCCCATGACCAGCTCGGGGATACCAACAGGGTACAGGGCGTCCATCTGATCATATCGCCAAGTATGGATGGTCTTTCCGTACGTATTCACAAGAACATCCTTCATGATTGTATGGTCGACTGGACCGGGAAGACTGGGCTCGATGAGGAATCCGCTGGTAACCTCATATGAATGGCTGTGCCAAAGCTGACGCTCTACAGATCATGTCAGAGACGGGTTTTCTCTCTCTAGGCCGAGAAAATATAGAGTGGTAAGTACCTTCATAATCTAACGTCACGAAAGCTTCCTCGGTGATGATATACTCAATTCCGGCAAGGTGTGCCGGGGTCGTGGCAGTATTATACACTACACACTGAAGCATGTCTTCTCGAATTACGACGCAATAATGGTTCGCGGAAACCTCGTAGTCAGTGTCTTCGAAAGATAGGGATCAATATACTGCCATTTATAATACAACGGTAGCAAAGCGGAGTTACTTACGGCCCGAGACGAAATGAAAACCGTTGAGGAAAAGCACAGTACCCTGAGGGCCAGCTAAACCAAATGGCAGTGTTGCAAGCGTGGTTGCCGGGAAGAGGGTCATCAGGCCAGCTAATGCCAGAGAGAACTTGCGTGAATACATAGCTGCGAATATATTGTTTTAGTGTGTAATGTTGGCCTGCTGCGTATTTAAAACCTGACGATGAACTCTATCTAGCGAGCCCGATTATGGCAAACTTATATAGACGGCGCCTGGAATTGCCAGACAAACATCATGGCTCGGCTTTGAAAGACGGGAGTCGATATACCAGATCCCCCAACCGTTGTTGAGTAAGCCCATGTCAGTCGGCGACTGCAAATTTACTCTCTTCCGTAAGCCATAACTCCTTTGCGAGTGGCATTTTCCTAGCTTCCAGCTTTCTGAATGCGCTGACTTGGTGTGCGCATCGTTGATGGCACTTTTAAGGGACTACTTTTCCCGAGGCCTAGCCGAACCTCTCGGGTTCGGTTGTCGGTAATGAATTTTAAGTTCGTGGTCGCCGATTACCTCTGCATTTCGTACCCTGGGTCCTTGAGTTTCCCCCTAACAAAACCAGAGTCCCGTGGGGCCACAGCCAACTTAGATCGCCGACTTCGTGGTGATAAATAGTTAGTCCCTCGTATTTATGATAATTTTGGGTCGCGAGGAACCGAGCTTTCCCACAAAATGAGCAAGTTATGATGACCCATCGTTCGAGCGCTTTTAGGCGTTGGTCACATTGTATGCTATGGGGTATAGCGCATCGCTGCGTCAGCCGGCCAGGGCCCAGAGTGTAGCATTGAATAGAGTGGGGATTGACTTAATCCACGGTGTTCAAGGAGCCTAAGGAGCGCATTAGAGGTCCTAAACGTGAACGGGGTCCGATGGGTGGTGAATTAAATATAGTCAAGACATCCGTTGAGAACAAAATCAATCTTATAGCAAGACCGGGCGACGTTGATAGTTATAGACATGTCGTTGGTGTTAGCGTTGAGCACGCCATCGCCCTTGTCGTGCTCAGCCAGGCGGAGTATTATCTATACCAGGACTGTAAGCGGCTCGACGGCCCAAGCGGACATCGGTCTCGATGACCCCTGTCTGTCTATAGAGAGCTTAGACTAGCCTGAGCAAGTTCTTACACTTCGGCAACTTAATTGGCCCGGAATGAGTTTCTATAACGATGAGCAAGTTTAACGGGACATAATCACCAGACTATGAACTAGGCGAGCGTTGGGACCTGGCCTTTCGACACACAAGCCGTCAAGTCGTCCTCGGATTAGTGGTTAGCAGCTAGTTGACGTATAAGGTCATCACGCTGACTTCACATGTTCGATCGTCTCTCAAGCTCGAATCTGACGTTGTTTTTAGATGGGCGTTCGGTGTCTGGGGAAAATGGGAATCTCCACACGGCCCAAGTGGCGTAGACACACTGTTGAAGTATAACAAACTCCAGCAGCCTTACGGCGGAGATCCGCGAGGCGCCTATTTGAAGGGAAACATATTGTTTAATTGGACGAGTAAGGAAAGCTACAGAGTGTAGTCACATGCAATCCAGCTATCTAGAGATTCTACGGTGCCTATACTCTCTTTCTTGAGCGGACTGGGAAAAGAACCGTTGCTTATCATCAACACAAGTTTAGACTCATCCCTTTAGACAGACTTATATTCGATTATGAATCTTCATCGCGTCCTCTACACGCTTCAGCTTTCCCTACATATATAGGCTAGGAGCTGCTTCTTCATAGCCCTTCACCGGCACCGTCTGGGCTTCATCTATCAAACGCGGGTCGATTGAGGGAAAGGTGGCATCTACGCTTGCATCTGTGAATTCGTAGACAGCTCGACTTCTCAAGTAGTGCTTCGTGTCCGAGCTTCCAATGTCTGACGTGCGAGCCCGTCAATGTTGGGTGCGTTAATTCAAAAGCTCTTTGCGCAATAAACCGCAACATTTCTCAGGATCTTGGCTGCTGACCTGTCATAGAGATCGGCAATATGCACGTGCTGGGAAAATTTGACGCCGGGGTCATGCCCAAGCGAAGCCGTCAGCGATTTCTATTCGTATATCTACGGTCCGTGGTCTGGAAAACTAAACTGCTCTCCCTTAATTTTCATCATCTCTACTTTCTTTAGGTTTTCTGCTCTGTTTTTCAAGGTCCGCTAGATTCCGTCTAACGACAGCTTATAACGAGTCATTAGCTAACCTCGAGGCTCAGTCAAAGAATTCCGACGTCTAGATAATAGGGCGTTTTATTGTATTGGCATCCTGTAGCTTCATGTCGTGGCCGCCATGTAAATAAAGAGCAATCTTGAACAGTTCGGTACCTACTGCTAGCTCGAGGGCCGTCAAAACAGACTCTCACGCTTTCCCCGCGGTTGTTTTCGTTGAAAGCTTAAGATCCGACGTCAAGATAGATACTCTGCGAGTAAGGGGTATTCGGAAGTTATTTTGGCAAAAGGCTCTATTAGGAGATCCTAGCTTGAGTCTTGAGCAATTCAGATATTCTGCAAGTCCTTTAATAGTCGTAGTATTAGTAGCACACCCCGTGACAAAGCCCATATGTTATATGTTTAGAATATAGCCGGCACGAGGTCGTACGATGGTTTCTGGTATAAGAGGTCATACTTAAACTAACAGCCGTATCCTCATAGCCCAAAAGTATCTCAAAACGTACATGGAGGATATACATGACTCTGCAAAACAGTGCTTTACTGTATTCAAGGAGATCAACGATGTGCTTGAGCAGTGGCTGAAGTTCGCAGAAGAACTCAACACAGCTTTCTCCGAACAAAAGTCATCTGTCGTCGAGAAGGTCGTCGCAAATGAGTTGCGCCAAGTCGCGGAAGAGTGCTCTTACGCATGGAGGAAACTCTGAAGAACGCGAAGGAGGACGGAGCAACTGGGCAAACCCCTCAACGCAGCCACCGCTACTTACACGAAGGCATCCGATAACATTCCCTCTGGGTAAGCTAATTTTGGTATATCCAACCAAGTCCCACGGCAATGCTGACAGGTGGGCTACAGATGGGAGCTTACGCTCTAGCAAATAGCGTCAGGACTCTCCGAATGTTTCACAGTAGCTCTAACCAGGTCATCCCCGCTTTCGTTGATAACCCGAACCCTATAGCCAATGCCAAGGTGGGCACCTCGTTAGTGGAAGAGCGTCGAGATCACCAAATGAATCCTCAAAAGATCTCGCCATAGTGGCTAGCGGCCAAACGGCCCGCATACAGTACAAGCAAATCCCGACCGATGCGGTGAAAGTGGGTTTGATAAAGGTTTCTTTGCATATTCTTGTGTAACGTTTAAATGATTTAATCAAACCAAGGTCGCACAAGAGATCGCAGACAAAGTTCGAAAGGGACACTCATCCGTCAATAACACCAAGTCAGGGAAAGACAACCCTGTCGTGATTGAGTGATTTATACTCTAGTCTAGATAGTGTTTACGAATTGAATACCAAAGGCCGATTGCTTCCAGGAAACCCCGAGAGCCCGACCAAAATGGTGCTAGGCCCCTGTCCGTGCTCTATACCGACAAGGTTAGATACCTCCGTATCCCAATGGAAATCGGACATAGCAAAACAATAGTAAGATGCAACGGGTCATTCTCGAAACATCAGCAAAGTGCCTTATCACTACGTCGTAAACCTTCAAATCGACTACCGAGGCATATACAAGACCATCAAAGCAGCAGCTTGAGCAGGAAATCGCATTGACGAACTTCAAAGCTGAGTTAGCCGAGGCTACTGAGGAAAAATGGCTTCGGTACGTGAACACATATTGAATGGCGTGAATCAACGCGTGGAAGATGTCGGCTCAACCCTTATGCGACTGGCTGCGGATGCGATGCTGAAGTAGATGCAGAATGCCATTCAGCAGACAACGCAGGAAATCGAATCTACCACGAAGCAGGACATCATCACAGCTGCGCCAAGCAAGCCGATCAATAGACTAGTCTAACGTTTCTGAGTTGACATAGAGGCGCTCATAGACAAGCTGCCCCAGAAGCGCAGAGAATAACCGGAACAAGCAATGGTTCTAAGTCTCACACCGTAAGACTTAAAGCTCTTTATTAAGAGCAACATATCATTGCCACTATACTAGATGGAAACAGAGTTGTATTATCAAGACGCTGTCAAATTCAGGTACGAAATCTAAGATAATATTATGTTTTGAACACTGGTTGCTGTGGGAAGTACCCCCAATGCTAGGCCTACTATACTGGGTGCTCATATACCGTTAAAACGAAACCGTTTTGGGTACGTACCGTATATTTATGCATAACCTGTACATAAAATTACTTGCCAACCTCCAGGCTTCGTACGCCAAAAGCGGCGAATGCGCTAAACTCAATTCGATACCCCCAAAGCGAGGGCCGTTTAAACCGGTCCCAGCTCAGGCATGTTGAATTCAGCCGAGCAGATAGACGGACATGACATGCAGCAGGAAACACAACCCAGCTCGCGGGTCCGCCCAATGACCTCGGGAACGAGCCGACCCTGTCCCATTAATAGGCGGGCAGCTCCCCTTCCACAACATTAATATAAAATCAATTTGAGATACGTGGCCGGGAGGGGTGTCGCACAGCTGTGTAAAGACTTGGTCATCTTGCGGAAAGGTCTGAGCGTACCTACCTGTCAGTGTGAGAAATACGAGGGGGGGGTGGCGTGGTATGGACGGTATCTTATCTGGATGCTCTATTTTAAATTGGTGCTAAGACCATCGGTACAGGGGCTCTGCGGCCGGTCAGTCATTGATGTGTGTACTGTTGACTTCGATGAAACCATAGGGACTATGAGACTAATCAGCATTTGGTGCTAGGAAAGCGATAAGAACCATACTGATTGATGAGAATACCTTCTGTAATCATTACCACACATCGTTATAGTTCTTTCCCGTGGTTTTCACATTCATGTCCGAGTTATGCTTAGATATGATCTTCTTTCGTCTTCTCGAATTGCAGGGGCTGTTGCCCCTGATAAGTTGAATTGATGCGATTTCGCGATTTTCAAGCTTATATTCAGACCGGAGAAACAATAAGTAAAGAAGCCCAGATAGAAATGGTACTAGGCGGGCCATTGTCCATCGGGGGATTTAAACTCCTACTATGCTCATCAATTCCAGAGCGTGTCCCAAGCCTTACAAGAACGCCAAACACCAACGGATGACGAGTCAAGTAATGCGACATCCTTCCCATTGGCCAAAGTTCTCAACAGTCTCATCGTTGATTGAGGATCATTTGTACTACAGTGATTTCAATATTAAATTTGCTATCCTACCTCAGGGAGGAAAAAGGCAACGCAAGCATCCTCTCATTGTAACCAACCCGGCTAGAACGATCGCGGCCGTACCCTTATACTCGGCTTTGATACGTTATACACATGACTTTCTCTCATTGGCCATGGCCCTTGTCTTCTTCAGGATCACATGTGTTCAATAATCTCAATGCTTCTTCTCCGAATTCGCCTGACTGCTCCACTTGGCTTGCCAACTGTCGAGCTCTCGTGTGGTCACCATCGTTTAGTGCCCAGCGTGCTAGCAGCAGCAGGGATTTTGGCACGACTGATGACATGGATTTATCGTGCTCATGACCCTCAGCACGGGTAACGGAGAAATGCTCAATTGCTTCGTCCAAGCATTGCTCAAGGTGGCTCGTAGCCTCCTGTCGGTTA
The DNA here is from genome assembly GCA_025201785.1 of Xylaria longipes. NCBI lineage: Eukaryota > Fungi > Ascomycota > Sordariomycetes > Xylariales > Xylariaceae > Xylaria > Xylaria longipes. Next base: position 158,580 of record MU619704.1, on the reverse strand, counting down.
TGCAGTTTTTCGTATAATTCGGCTGACTGGAAAAGCGTGTTGACACGTTGCAGTCTAAGCAGAGCGATATCGCCTTTAAACTCGTCAGGTTTGCTAAAGGCGGCACTGCTACACTCGATCGCCCTCTTCAGGGCAGTGATTGCCTGGGGAACTTTAGACAAAATTGCCATGCAGTTTCCCATTGTCTGCCACAGTCCCATCTCATCTGGACGCAGTGCTACTGCCCGACGATAGTAGTAGAGAGCCGTATTGGGCTTCTCAAGGGCTTCATATGCTTTACCAAGGCCATAGAAAGCTCTATAGTCATGTTGGTTCAAACCAATGGAGCGTAGATAGGAGCTTAATGCAGCATGAAAGTTTCCCACGTCCATGAATTTATGCCCGAGAAAGGTCCAGGCTGAGGTACAGCTGCGATCTAGGGTCACAGCTCGTCGAAAATAGACGATGGCATCCTCGTGGCGTGACGAGATAGAGTAGAAATAACCAATGGCACAACAGGTCTCGGGCCGGTAAAGTTCGACTGAAGAAGCAAGCTGGGCCGCAAACGCGAGCGCGGCTCGAGATTTCAGCTTGTATAGGACATTTGAGTAGTGTTCCAAGAAATCGAAATACCGTGGATTGGAAACTAGCATTTCCGAGAAGATCGAGCGCGCAGAGGCGAAATCTACACTCTAATTAGATTAGTGTACTTAAATGAAAATGGCAAAAATATAATCACCATTCATGCGATGATATACTAGAGCTTCCTGTCCCTGGAGAAATAAACTGCCGGGGAAGACGATTTGTAATTTGGAAATGTCGGAAAGAAGAGAGGTCGAGGCCAGATGGAGTTCCTGTCGAGTGTATATCGAAAACATACACGCCATAATGCTTGGCTGCAACTTCGAACAAATCGAATCTAACTTAGAGGCTGTTAGTACCGCAGTCCCTGCTCTCTGTTTTGGATTCAATACTAACATGTTGTGCATTACGAACTAGGCCATACAATTCCTGCCATGCTCCCCAGTTCCAGGGATTAATTTTAACGCTCTTCAGTATCCAGATCATCGCAAGATCACGGTTCTGTTGCTTCGCCAGAACCATTCCGTATCTGCGAATCGATCGTTAGCTTTATACCAAAGGCTCGTAGCACGTATAGAGAGATAACACACAGATACTCCAGCCAGCCCTGACTAGGACCATACTCGGAATAGCCGTGGCAGCGGATAAACCACTTTTCCAATATAGACCTAATGTGCAATAGCTGTTCATTTGCCACTACACCAGTGTCTGAAGGGCCGAGAACCTGAGCAGCGTCCTCTGTCTTCTGCTTTTCGCCCAGTATCAAGAGGGCATATAACGCAAGGAATAACCCTCTCTGACTTATTACACTGCGCCGGGCATGAGTATCTATACCTCGAGTGAGTGGTTTGTCTTTTCGGAACATAGTGGAATGTCCGGAAGGGATGGTTGGGAGGAGCGTGTCAGCGCAACGTCGGTACTCGTGGCAGTGGAAAAATGCTTTTGCCAAAAGATACTTGGGCGTTTCAATCTGCTCAAGCAATAGGTCTGATGGGTTTCGCTTCGGCATTGGAAATGCATGACACACGGAGCTATCCACTGTGGCATCGTTCTCATCGTTGGGAAGGGCATGTAGAAGCTCTGCTGCCCTATTGGTTTTCATAATCGTGAGAAAAATATCCGTTCAGTTGAATGAGGTGATCAACCTACCATTTGGCAGAGTCGAATAAGCAACGCTCAGAACAAGCAAGGACTGCTTGTTGGAGCTCCTGCTTTAGCTCCAGGGTCTGCACTTGGGAGAGACTCATGGCTGGATACGTACAGATACCGTGTTGAAGCCGAACAAGTTGGAAGATGCATCTAATGAGCAGTAGACCTAGGCCAAAGGTCGTGGCCCGAGTACTTGTATTGTCATAGGTGTGGGTACTGATCATTACCCGGGAAGTAGCTGAGACCCAATTAGGTGCAAGCTGATCGTATACAGAGCATCTAATAGAATAGTCAAGAAGACAGAGGAAATGTATCACAGAAGTGAGGTGTGTTGGCCAAAACCGGGTGACTGTCACCCTGATAATTAGGGGGCCGTCCATAAAGGCAGCTACCTAAGGACTCAAAACTGTATCCTGTACCCTTAATACCCACCCCCTCAACCGGTACACCCAGCACCAGCTGAGCATTCTCTCTCTACCCACGGTCTTCACCACCCTTGGACACGATCATCGAAGTAATCAGTATGTCGAAGATAGGTTGTGTGTTTACAGTTCGATAATAAGTTTTGGTGTTATATGTAGCCTCTGGTGTTGAAAGTTCTACGTCCATTCTTAGCTCGATAATGGCACGGCGCTAGAATCTCAAGCGACTAGTCCACCTACGTATGCCACCTCTCATAACTACATGTAGGGCTGCCGTTCTTTACACTTAAATTGCATATTTCCCATTGACAAAAGCGCGAACATAAAGGACAGCAACCCGCAGAGTAGATTATCCTCTTAGGTAAGTATTCTATCATACAAGTGGTAACGGTAAATAGTAGGCTAATATATAACTTTAAACCTAATACTTTGTTCTTGTAATGTTTAAGGGACTGTTCCTACAGTGCTGTAAATACTTTAAGTTATTTAGTTCCAACAAACCAGAAGTGGGGAAATATGCAAGTTGGAAGGGTGGCATCCCCAGTTATGAAAGGTGGCATGCGTAGGTGGGCTACAAGCGACGATACTCCTTGGTGACGGAGACGGACCGCGTATACCTATTGCGTCGTTGGACAAACACATTTCGGCGAAATAGTCCCCTTCTTATTGACAATTGTGTCGCTCCTCAATATCAACATCTTTTACTTGCGAAACTATGAACGCCAAGTACATAAAATGTGTCGCTAAGGCTTAGACTAGTGTTGCCTAGAATACCAGGCAGAGAGTATAGTTAGAATGAACTCCTAACCCTCTATTGGCTGCATTTGTTAGCCATTCTGCGTGAAAAGCGGTTTCGCATATGTGGTTAACAACGGGATGGCCCGAACCTTCAGGAATGGTAGTTTGGTTGGTAGCCAGAGCAGGGGAGATGTCGATCATCGCAACCCGGGCATGTTTAAAACGAGTAGCAAATCCCGCACGCGAATTTTTAACATAATTATATAGGTGCACGTTCCCATAGTTAATCGCGAAGCAATGCATATCACATGCTATGTCGTGATTACCACGCTGTCAAGGCGTGCTCCGCGGGACCCAATCACATACCAGAAAAGGCATCGCCGGTTTACCGTGGCGGTGTCGTTATCAGCCTCCTCCACTAGAGAGGGTTAGTGGTTTCTGACGCCATCGTGCTCTCGATAGGCGATAATAAAAAGTCGCAGTAGACGTTGTTTTGAGGTTTTGATGGTGGTAATCGTTTAACGCTCTCATTATTTGCACTATTGTTAGCGTCATCACGATTCAATTGGACAATACGAATATTACTTCCAACCCGAGGATACACCTTAGTGTATACCTAGGTACGCATCATGGCAGAGACCGAAAATGACAAGTCAGGCAACGTTTCCCAAAGCCCAGAGCCCTCTGTCTCCGAGACAACTGGTCTCGTGATTAATGAGAAGTCCCTCTTGAGGAAGATTGACGCACATCTACTACCAGCTGTTAGGTAAGCCAAAATCCAGAAACAACTCTTACAGTTCAAAGGCCATGAGAGACACTATGCATACTAATAGGCCGTTCTATTATAGTATTTTATATCTGCTCAGTTTCCTGGACCGAAGCAATGGTAGGATCACATTAGAGCAACCCTTCCACATTTAAATTGTCTAATATCTTCACAGTGGGCAATGCGAGAATTGAAGGTCTCCTGGGCGACTTGAACATGGGTAAGCTACCGCTTGCAAGTACAAATGACCATTTCCAATGAAGATTCTATTGCAGGTGGGGATCAATACCTGATAGGCCTCAGCCTTTATTTCGTCGGATATGTACTATTTGAAGTAAGAATCCTATACCACAGGAGCCAAGCCGTTTTTAAAAGAAGCTAACAAGGATTACCTAGATCCCATGCAACATCGTTCTCAAGCGGACGAGCCCGAGAGTCTGGCTCCCAACTTTAACAATCGTATGGGTGAGTACCCAAAATCTCCTACGGCATAGGGGACGTGTTCAAATCCAGAAACATCATCATCTCCCTATCAGAACGCTTGATTTTCCCACAGTCAATGATGTCGTTTTCATTACTAACCCGTCATCTCACAGGGAATAGTCGCTACATTGACGGGTATAGTGCAGAACGAGGCGGGGTTTCTAGCCGCCAGGTTTTTCCTCGGCGTAGCAGAATCGGGACTATTCCCCGGAGTGACGTACTATTTCTCTATGTGGTACAAGAGAAGAGAGCGGCAATATCGAGTAGCTCTGTTCTTTAGCGCGGCATCGTTAGCGGGTGCGTTCGGCGGTGCCCTTGCATATGTAAGTGCTGTGAACAGCTCGCTAGAAGAGCAACCCCGTAACTAACGCTGCAAAGGGTATCGGTAGACTAAATGGTGTTGTATGGACGAATGGATGGCGCTGGATCTTTATACTTGTACGTTGGGTCTCTTTTCATACAACGCTTCAAAAGACTGATTTCGTAAAAGGAAGGAATCGCGACGGTTGTCATTGCCACCGCGGCCTGTGAGTAATTCCCGGAACTATTTTCTTCCTGTTTTGGCACGTTTAAGAGTACAGGCTTTGCTCTTGGGCCAAGACAGTGTCCAGAAGTTTCTGAAACCCTCACAAACCATGCTCGGAATAGCGATAACTAACTCCGAGTATTCTAGACTTGTTCATTCATAATTACCCGGACACGAGCAAGTTCCTCAACGAGGAGGAGCGTAAATTCATTCATCAGCGCCTAGCGGCAAACTGCGATGCGGCTCATCGAGAAAAATTCAGTTGGGCTGCTGTGCGGGAAGCCCTCCGGGACCCAAAATGCTGGTTGTACGGTTTGGGATTCCATACATTGAGCCTCCCGCTCTACACTCTATCTCTATTCTTGGTGAGTGACATGTGATACGTTTCGATGGTTGATTGTATTAACCGACCCGCCTCAGCCAACTATAATCACCAACCTGGGCTACAAGGCCGCGACGGCACAGCTTCTAACAGTACCCCCGTACGCCTTCGCATTCGGGACAACTATAGCGGTAGCCGTGCTATCAGAACGTCTGGCAAAGCGGGCAGTATTCATTGCGGGCTCGTCCATTTTCGCCGCGATCGGATATTCAATCCTGCTCGGTAACACCGACCCGGTGGCGCGGCCCGGTATGAGCTATGTCGCCGTGTTCTTTGCCGCTGGGGGCATCTATCCCGCGACAGCGCTCGTCTTGTCCTGGCCTACCATCAACGTATCGGGCCAGACGAAGCGGGCCATTGCTACTGCCATGCAGATCAGTATCGGGAACATAGGCGCCGTGTTGGGGACCCAGCTATACCGGACCCACGATGGGCCGCGGTTCATAGTGGGACATTCGTTTGCCTTGGGGTACCTGCTCGCTAACGCTATAGTTGTGACTATTCTAGCGCTTATTCTGAAGAAGGAGAATGAACGGCGAGAGTCAATCGCCGAAGAGATCAAGGATGTCGGGGAAGTCCCGGACTGGAGGGGTGATGTTGATCCTAGATGGAGATTCGAGTATTGATATGTCCGTCACATGGGTGAGAACTCAGTGTACTAGGACTTTTAGAGACGACACTTTCCAGACTAAGCTACGAGATGATGATGAGAATTATTGAGTTGGTGCTACATATTATCGCTCTGCGTGTCGCAATCCTCGCGACTCAAGAACGCCTACATCGCACAAGTCCTGCCACTTTTCTCTCCTAGTAGATCCGAATGCTACCTAATACACTTGTTAAGAGAGATGATCCCTTGCCTTACTTAGAGTCTAGCCCGGCAAGCCGTCTAAAGGCCGAGTTTTCTAATAAAGGAAATTCGCCAATCATCGCGATATCCTGGGCCGGGGACGTAACTGGGTGCTTGCCCATGGCCATCTCGGTAAGAAACCGGCCAAGTTCCGAAGTAGGGCTGTGTAAACTTGGCATTCCAACGCGAACAAAAGGGGCAAGCATGCGGTAAGCCAGGGACGCTGTAGGGATGTACTTTTTGATGGCGTCGTGGGCAGTGCCGTCTACGGCTGCTGGCCGGACAGAACTGGCATGCATCAGTGGATTTTGCTTTCGCAATGCCGCAAGCGCAATCTCCGTCTCACCCTTCACGCGGCCGAATATGGGTGTGAATCGGCCCGGCTCCATTGTCGCCCCGTGGCCGGAGACGTAGACGAAATTGAACAGCTCATTTTCGTTGGCGAGACCTTGGAATGCTTGGCTTGCGGCAAGCGCATAGTCCTTAGTTATCTTCACGTAGTCCCTAATGACGAGTTAGCGTTACTCGGTAATTCAGAACGGCTGACGAGCAACTGCGGGCCAACTAACTCCTTGCTAACTTGTGTCTGGCTGATGCCCACTGGTGGATTAAAGAGTCAGTAACCGTTCGTTGAGTTTTTGTTTTGTTATGGTAAGACATCTCAAGGCTAAGGACTTCTTTAAGAAATAGTTAAGAAACAAGGAGTGGCTCGAGGTTTCGCTTACAGGCCCATACACAACCTCGAGCACCCTTGAGTTGATCGAGGACCGTGGAGTCGTATTTGGTGAAGTCTTTGTGAATGATGACGTTGATTCGAGGATCTTTTGCGTCCTCAGCCATCGCTACTGGCCTTCGACTCAATATTGAGATTTTTGTGACATCCTTCATCTTGATCATGGCGTCGAGTACACCAGACCCTACTAATCCCTAATGAGTTTAGGTCAGTGTGAGATAGTATGATTGAAGGTGGGATTGTTAAGGGTCAGAATAATAGACGGAATAATCAGCTTACCGTCGCGCCAGTTAAGACCAAATGCATATTGCTGAAGTTTTCGTCGAGAGTTGTATAATGGTGAGTCGCAGGGAAGGTCTTGAAAACTGACAAGTTAGAATCAAATATGATGCTATATTATGTTGGTCTTAATCCGGTACACGATTCGCATGCGAGAAATAAGGATCGAGACTGTTAAAGCATACCAGCTTGGAATGTAAATGTCTTACATAGCACGGGAACTGCACGGCTTGGAAGAAGCATTTATGCTTAACTCCGCAACCCGCAGCTCCCAAGTCCACGGTAGAGATGGGGCGCAACATCGCCTATCTCCGTCTAGTTGCATGATGATGGCGCTATAAGTTCATACAAGTAGCTACCTAGGTAGGTACTTACCTAGTATGACACGCTAGAACTTCTGCCTACAGGTACCGCATAATCTGGATAAATTCGATTCGACACTAATGCAGCCAAGGAAAATCAAAGAGTTCTAATTGGCTGAAAGCAGCTACGGACCAATATTTTAAAGCGAGATTACTGAGTAATTACATAGAATATTTGTTTAACTTGCTTTATTGATTTAATAAGAGAATTCAGAATCTGGGGAATTTCTGTTTACGTCTTAGTACGTTTTAGTGTCGAATCGAATTTATCCAGATTATGCGGTAGTGGCTGAACCACTCTCCCACTACAAAACTCCACTATCCACGCTAATTAACATACTCCAAGCCCAAACTCTTTATACTAACTTGTCTGTGTCTAACTCTCTCACAATATGTTTCACCCCAAAGAGCCTTTTGTAGCAAGTAAGGAACAATTCATGATATGGCCAAGCGTATCCTGTGCGGTTGCACAGAATACGCTTCACCGAAGGAATAATGCTTGGCCTTGTGGCAATGGTCGCCTTTGTCACGCGACGTCGTTTGCCATTTAGAAGTTGCGTTGAGCAATGTTGTTAGGTGACGGGTAACCGGATAGTCGATAGTGTGGCGCTACAGTAGTGGTTCTGGTTATATCCAGGTGCTAGCAACCCCTTAGATCTCAGGGAGGTAGGGATTAATTGATGACTCTATTGAGCCTTGACTTCCACCTGTACATACTATCAGGCCACAGACTAGTTCGTCTATCTCTGATCTATCCATGCTGTGACTAATCTTGTACTAAGGGTGTAGAGCAATAATGGGTGTCCCGAAGGACAAGGGTGCTTTAGTTAATGGGGCCTATGAGTCCACCACAACCTCTCTGACATTCATGCCATAGCAATAACGAGATTCTAGAACTAGAGGGTTCTACTGCTTGATAATAGTCAAGGTGTCATACAAGTAACCCAAATAGAACCAACAGCCAATATTGCACGACATAAGAAAACGCTGCCAATTCTGCTAGTATGATCGGCTTCCGGTGTTTCCTCGCTATGTTTCAATTGAACCCATCTTATGCCCCAGGACAACCTTCACCCAAACCCTAGTGAGTACCTACGTATAATTCCATTTTAAACGTATCCTGTACTGTTTAAATGCATCAATGTAGGGTGATATATACCGACATGGCGATATCAGAACCCGGTAAACTGGTCCAAGATTGCGGCGTGGACTATACCACCACCTTGGGGCTGTTCGAGAGCTGTCGCATTTTGGGGTCCTGGTTTCAAGTAGCAGTTGCCTGGGGCATTGACCATCATAGCACTCGTCCGATTCGTCCATTCTGGAAGATAGCTAACTCCAGCACAGGTGATATTCGCGGTGCTTGAGGCGTTTGGAAAGTTGCCGGCTGTATAATTTGAGTAGAAAGCGCAAGCGTCGATACAATCGTCAAAATTGCCGACGAAAAGAGAAAGGAGTGGAGAATTTGGCGCATTGGCGTTGCAAAAGATCTTGAAGGTTGGCATACTAAGAACTATGCTCGCATTAGCCAAACCTAGCTCTTGTATCTATGGTTATGATAAGCTAACATTGAGACGTATATGTTGTTCCGGTAACGGCACCCGGGCTTGTAGAGCATCCCCGGTCTACATAGGTGAGGTTTGACATCAGGGCAGCAAGCTTGGACTCTGAATTATGGACTCGACTTGTTTGAAGGCCCGTTCCAACTGCAAGCCCTATTACTGCGGCGGATAAAAGTGCGATAGTTATCGACAGGAGAAAGACTAGAATTGGGCAGCCGCAAGCCCGCCTTGGTGCTGCCCTCGGGTTTTCAATCGATGGGAATTTTCCCTGTATCGCGGAAACATCGTGTTGGTGATCAGACGGAGCAGCTTCCCGTATATATCTGGGGTGATATACCTCGGGGAAGCTATATTGAGCTACCTCGGGAGCCTCGTGCCACTTTCGAAGTATTAGTGATGCCGGGAGCACTTCAACCACAAGCAATACACACATTTGGAGCCATATGGTGTTTCCAGGAACGAACATGAATGGCAGGCGAGATTCTGGATATGTAGCCTCAATGAAGCTGGAATAGATGCGTGCAACTCAGATCACAAGCACATCGTTCTCACTTCAACCCGGCATTGCTTATGGGAAGAATATTGAAAGAGATGAATGATAAACATGATATTTTTACAGTCAATAAAGACAATGGAGTTACGATAGTTATAAATATAAATCATATCTGGGATAACTGTATGCAGGTACGACGTACAGTGTTAGAGAATACCCCCACGCAGGATTCCGGATCACCAGCTCCGTTACCTCTACAACGCCATTTATACCACCCACACTTGTTACATACCTAGGTAACCTAGAATGTTAGGGTTAGCCGTTTCAACCTCATGTTGAACGTCCCCGTCCTACCCCGCCTGTGGGCTGATCTTTAGTTGGGTTAATAGCAGACATAAAGGTATGGCCGGTTTTTACGTGTAGAACTATAATCAAGAGTAAGGCAGGAAAAAAGGTGCTCCTAAGAACAAGTACCTAGAATATCACGCCGCAACTAAAACCGTCACATTGACTGTCCGCTGATAAATCCCGATTCATCTCGATCCAGATTGTCCTACGTTTCGCGGCTAGGGGATAGTTGACACTCTTCCTCCCCCTCTGCAACTATAGATCTTCGTGTTCGACGTATGCACCATGAAACATCGCCTCATCACTAACCTTGGAAGTTACAACCCCACGTAAATGCCCTCGGCCGATTGGCAGGTGACGATCAAACTCTCTTGGTTCTCGAAACTTACATACCAATGCGGTCTTATGCCTGGCGTGCATACCTCTGTCAGAGCCGGTATTTTTCTCTCATAGAAACAATATATCCAATTAATACTGTGATTGAAGAATAATGGTTTCTCGCTAAAATTGTAAAAACACTCTCTATTTCAATGAATATTGAATGCGATAGGCTCTGTAAGCAACTTATCGCTTGTCACAGTTCCAATTGCTGGCATCCCTAGCATTGACTATTGTTGTTGTGCTAGGAAGAAATTGAGGACTCCCAGCGGCCCTAGCTCTGATAACCAACTGCCACAGATTCCGTGGTGCGTAAAAACACGCGATTTAATCGGTTGTTTGGTGCGGGAGAAGGTTGCCATCAGGTGCTATTGGGTAGTATACAGGTTTCAGGCGACGTTTACAGGCCCCGTGTTATGTTCTATTGAGGTTGCAATTCATACCTAGTGATACTACTAGGGGTACATTACAGAATCCTTCGTACCGTCATAGGTTGTCTCAAATATGGGCGGGTCGGCCAATTGATAGCTTTATTCGTGGTCGCTTTATCGTGTTGCTGTGTATACCAGATATCTCAAACCCAGCCCCTGACAGACTCCTCGTCCGACACCGAAATCTACCGTGTGGTGGGTTGGCCACGTTCACGATCTACCACCGAAGCTACGCTAGGCGAGCTCGACGGAACGTTCGCTATCGATTACCATGCATTTCTGTTTCATCTTCTCTGCTGTCAGATCTCGTGTCGTCGTGTCACGACTGGTGAAGTGGTCAGGTCAGGTACAACGGTGATAGGAGTACAGTACATTTGTTCTTCAGACGTAGGTACCCGATCATACTCTTCTTCTCTCCCCATTCTTCTTTCGTTATTTTCCTGCCGTAATGCGCGATGTAAAGTACACATAATAGTACATTTTTTGAGTATATGTCGCAAAGCCATGATTTGATCCAAGTCGCGAAATATATGCCCGAAGGCCCTATACTGTGCGCCAACATACCAGCGATCGCGAACACACAAGTCAGATAGACAGAAGGGTGAGGAACAGTCACAATAGCTGGTCGATGTAATGCCGGTGAGCGAAAGCCTCTGGCGTGAAGGGCAGGTGCTCTCTCAATTGCCACAGACGCATGGTTACTAATAGAAATGTTGATTTAAGTCTCGACTATACTACGTGTCGTAGTTTAGGGCTGGCGGGCTGACGTGCTCGCGTAGGGGATATGCGCATCTACATCAGAGGCGTTCGAAGGATGCATAGGATCGACCTATATGGCGATGAATAAGGTTGTGTCGGAGAGCGTACGCCGCGAGTGACAGCCAACTTCCAAGGTTGGACCCTGGCCGTCTAGCTAAGTAAGTACTTATTATGCTAAAGTTGATTATCTAATACCCAAGCCTCTCTACGTATGCAATGAATGACATGCAGATGCAGCCCAACGCGAGGTCATGCCAGAATTGTGAGGATTATTACTAGGTATACACCTAGATGCTCCAGGCCCCGTAGCCACATGAGTTGTCCGGCTGCAGTGAAGGATGATTCCCAGAGCGGGGAGGGGAAAGAAGCGTGAGGCCCGGAAACGATGCTGGGCGAATATAGCTCTCGTACTACACCGTAAAATGCCCTTGCAGATGGCACTAGGTTAGTTAAGTAAGTACTTACCTACCTAGGTACTTCAACGGTGAGCGCAGCAGAGGGATAGTCTATCTAGAGCTTGAGCTACGGTCCGCATCAGCCGTAGATCGGCCCGTGGATGACATCAGGGATAGGTGAAGACCGGCATGTATCTATGTACCTATCTATCATCTATCAAGATCCTGAGTAAGTATATTCTATATTCTGTTTTGTTGTTCTAGATAGCGAAAGGTCGGATGCGAGCACGCCATAATAAGTAAGTACTTTAGGTAAGTACTTACTTATTGGGACCTATAACTCGCGCCCTATCTTTGCCCGCCCCGAACCCTGTTTGCGGCGGACTACAGTGCCTGGGACGCGCTTACAACAGGTACCTACTTACCTACTTACTTACCTACAGGTACTGTAGGTAGGGTAGATTCGAGGTGGGGCAGACATGTAACCACGTACCTCGGAAGTCACTCACTCACTTCAAGTTGCGATTATATAGACCAGCTAAACATCTCATAGAAACTCATCAAGATTCGGCTTGGCGACGCCTCTATCGCATCGGCCTGCTAACCAATTCAAAGCATTCAGCCCAGCTCAAGCTACTCTAGTCGGGGCGTTGCCGCTGCTATGGTCGCCCGCTCGGCCGTCTCAATTGCCCCGCTGTCATGTTCGCGGCGCCTGGTTTGCCGTGTCGTCGCCAATGTCAGAAACATCACCCCGAGCATCCAACCCAGAGTCCAGGGATGAGGAGCGCCTAGCATCGTGTTTCAACTGCAAAAAGTCCAAAGTCAAGTGTGTGCGGCCCGAGGGCTCGGCTACCTGCTCACGCTGCACCCTGCGCAAACTCGAATGCAGCGCGCCTTTGTTCCACGTTGGCCGGCATAAGGGTGTTAAAAAGTATGTATATGCGTTGTTATCGCCTAGACATATCTACTCACAACACCCCAGCAAACATTCTGGACTCGAGAAGGCCGTGTTGCAGATCGAACAGGCCTTGAAGAGGACCTGTCCGGGCTCCGATCAGATCCAAGACTCCGAACAGTCCACTGAGTTGAGGTATCTTCTCGAGCGGAGTCGAGATCTCCTCGGCGCAGAGCGAGGCCAGAGATCCTCCGGCTCTGGCGCAAACAAGCGCCGTCATGATGGAGCCATCCCGTCGCCCCAGCATTCGTCGACTTCGCACGGAACACCACCCTCGCAGACGGACTCTCGCGACGGCGGTGCTGTCTCCCAGCCCGCAGATGATGATCAGCTAAACTTAGATGATGCCGAGAATCCCCTGCAGCTGCTAGCTCGGACTTCCGAGCTGTTGTCCTCCATCGGCGCCCCCAATGGTAGGTCGGGCGTAGGTCACTTACCGTCTAAGCCTCTCCCGAGCCGAGAGAGGACGGCCGGGAATGATCAAGACGGAAACCTACCTGTGTTTTTTGGTCCTTTTCAACCGCGTCTCGATGTTGGGCCCGACTTAGATCCTATTGAGCTTGGACTCCTCACTCTTTCCGAGGCCGAAGCGTTATTTACATAGTAAGAGCCCCCTTGAGTTCTAAAAATCCATATCGGACTGACACTTAAATCAGTTTTTATGACAACCTCGCGCATACCAGGTGGGGAATTGATCCCGTTCTGCATACAGTTGATTTCGTCCGGAGACGCTCCGCCTTTCTCTTTACATCAATAGCCGCGGCATCAGCGCTCTTCTCCCCTTCACTGGAAGCCGTACATAGGCGACTCTCGCGACACCGTCAGAAGCTCGCAGATCTGGTCATGATCAAACGTTATAAATCCGTAGAGATTGTCCTGGCATTTATGGTTAACATTCCATGGATCCCCGCTGGCGAACACTGGGCCGATGATGAAACCTCGACATACATGTCCATGGCGTTGAGTATTGCGGTCGACCTGTATTTAAATAAGATCATCCTGCCTTCGTCACCAGATGCGCCCTTCTCGAGAGACAACATACCATCGTCTGATCAGATATCATCGAGGAGGGCCCTGAATGTAGACGGCTTCACCGAAATCGACCCATTGTCCGAGATCGGTAGACGATTGTTAAGGAGGAGGGAACGGACATGGCTGTCTCTTTTCGTGCTTGAGAGAGGGTAAGGGACTTGACACAATATGAACACGTTCCTAGCCAGAATACTGATCATCATCATATAGTGTATGTTTAGCTAGAGGAAGAAGTTATATGTTGCCTATGTCGCAGCTTATTGAAAACTGCGATCAGTGGCATCTCTGCGAACTCGCAGATCGTTGGGATGGCTCCATAGTCTCTGTTGCCGTCCTTCGCAGAGACTTGGTAAGACCCTCACCTTTCGTTCCTTCCCTGATATATGGCTAATAGACTTATCTTAAGGTGAAATTGATCAAGACTTTACGAGCGATCTGCGATAGCTACGCCAACGGGTTCAGCGAGGCGACTGTTGTCGAAAAGTGCGTATTCCCGGTCAACTTGAACTTTCCCGGCGGTGGTTAACGTCGTGCACAGACTGAAGAACGAAATCACGATATTTTTCGATAGGTGGTATCACACTTGGCCCTTCCAAATCGGAGATCTTGAGCGTAAGCTTCTCTTCATTCGATTTTACGAGAACAGCTTGTTGACAGTACATATAGAGTTCACGCTGCCTCCCTATGTGGAAATCCTCGCGTCCCATACTCGTTTATCCATGTACTCCAGCATCATCAACCACAGCACAGCGCCAGTGGGAGCACGGCACTTTTTCCGAGCCGCGGGTCTATCATCCGCCCTCAACGTACTACGAGTAGCGGTTCAAGGGGAAGGACAGCTTCGATCCATGCCAAACAACACTGCCATCATGATCTCTTTCGCCGCTTGCTTCGCGTTGCGAGTGAGTACTGTTGCTGATGGCAGAGGGTCAAGTCTAGCACCTAGCATCAGAGCATTGATAGCAGAGACGATCGACGTCTTGGACAGGATAGGGTCAACGCCTGTGCAGAGGAAAGGTCTCTCCTGCCTCTTCGCCGGGCAGCTTAGGCAGATCCTCAAGCTCGCCCTACGATCCGCCGAGACGGCACGGGTGCCGTTGGCGGAGAGCAACGGGGGCGTATTAGCTACAAACCCCGTCTACAACAACCCCAATCCTAACCCCAGCGTCACGCACGTGGCTAGCAGCCAAGTGGCGACGCAACTACAGATCCCTGCGGGGAACATGGCATCTGAGTACTTGCTGTTCTCCACCATGTCGAACGACCAACTGAACGAGGCCATCAACAATACGGATGTGGGGCTAGATGCGCTATGGGAAGATTTCCAGTTTCAACAAGCCTCAGAGCTGGACTGGATGGACTGGAGCACGTTTGCATGATTGATATATATGACGGGACGATTCATTGGGCAGTAGGGCGTCGAATGTGTGCATGACTTGGCCGGGAGGGAGTTTTCGATGAGCGGCGTTGTAGTGCAGTGTAAGTATATGGTGGTCGATAAGTGCAAGGGACCGACCAATAGATATCCTTTGGTTGGATTTAACATATAACACGGTTACCGGAATCTGGATCGGATGCGATGTATTGGTTTTCTTGTGCAGCCTGGGATGCTACCTACCTATAGTGGAATACCCTTATTGGACAGCCAGCAGGGTTCGTTGCTTTTTTCTCCGCTTCCTTCATCACTCGTATTCCGTTGGCTGACGGGAGGACCACTTATCAACCCAGACTTTGCGGCTCATCGCCGACGGCTGCGTGCTACAGTAGGTAGTTTAGTAGGAGATACAGGGGCCGCCAGTGAACTGCAATAGGCTAGTCCTGGGGTCTATTGAAATGTCTGAGGCGTTGAGTTTGGAGAAGGCGCCGGTGGGATTAGCAAGTGACTGATTGGTTAAATGAACTCATAACTGCACTTCCTCTGTATACGTACAGCTTGGCTTGTTTGTTTCAAGGCTCTTTTAAGTTTTTGTTATTGCTGTAGTGTATTAATGATAGTAACTAACATCAATACAAATGAATACCTACACCATACCTACTTCTTGTCCGAGGCAAATTTGTACTAGACAGACAAGAGGTAGTGTTTACTGTATAAGCAACTTGCACCCAATATATTGGGTAGCCAGAGTGGCCCCAGCCATGACAGACCTATCAGCTAAACCACTGGCCACCAGAGGAAATGCTATGGCTTCCCTAGCTGTAATTTAAATAGCTATACTTCCTATATACCCGTATCATATTCATCATAAGTGCTGAATCACATAAACTCACATGGTCTAGCAGCTTGGCTTCTCAGGAATCTGGTAAATCGTGATTGAACTACACAGTTGCAACGGTGGAAAGTCCAGACCGATCGGCCCTTTTTGTGGCACCGAGTTTCTTTTCCCTCCACCCTAATCTTACTGTACTCAAAATAATTCTAGCTACATAATTCAGGACATGGCTCTGGGCGTGGCTTGCCCTAGCGCCTGTCTTTCGATAGGACTTGGGCAGAAGTTGGGGTTGTCAGGGACAGGTGATCGGCACTCCTCGCCCACAGTATCCTGCGCTACCCCGCAAAAACCAAGAAATGAACTTATACTAAGACATGCAGTAGAAAGTCAATCCTACTTATTTAACCCACGCCCCGGCCAATCTGATATGGTCTCATCCCGTCCTCCCGGAATCTTGACGTTCTCGGCCGGTCACCGTACAGCGTATATAAGAGGATAATCCAGCAATGTCAGAACAAGATTCGGACCAGAAACTTCCCAAGGCCGAACGCGCCGAGGAGATGGAGAGCGTAGAGAAGGCCGAGACCGAGACACTGACGCCGGAATTCGACAAAAAGCTGGAACGGAAAGTCCTCTGGAAACTCGACACGAGGTGCGTGCATTTGACGTGTACAGGAACAAGCCAATTGAACTAATAGGGGTTTATCTGCACGGCGTACAGAATTCTCCCCATTCTCGCCTTGCTATTCCTGTGCTCCTTCTTCGACCGGACCAATGTGGGTAACGCGCGACTGTACGGCCTCGAGGATGAGATCGGCATCACCGACCACCAGTACGACATCGGCCTCGCTGTCTACTACGCTACGTACATCTTCGGCGAGATCCCGAGTAACCTCATCTTGAAGAAGGTCACGCCAAGCATCTGGCTGCCATGCCTTGGCTTCGTCTGGGGCATTGTTGCGATGAGCACGGGCTTCATCAAGACTTACGCTCATTTCGTGGCCATTCGTGCGCTTCTGGGGTACGTCCGTCCGCCTTTTGACTTGCTGGCCTCATCGGGCTCTCTCGTTACTGTAGCAACAGCGCTGACGCTTATACTATAGCTTGTGCGAGGGAGGGTTATTGCCTGGCATGGTAAGACGCAGCGGGTCATCCGTCACAATGACAAGCTGACTAGTACCACAGATTCTGTATTTGTCCAGCGTATACAGAAGAAGCGAACTTGCGATTCGGATAGGCATTTTCTACACCTCTGCATCTCTCTCAGGCGCATTCGGCGGTAGGTGCACCGTGCTTAGTTCATCGCCGAGACTATAACGAGGTCGTCGACTGACTGCTTTTAGGTCTACTCGCACGTGCCATTTCCGAGTTGGGAGGTCATGGCGGTCTGAGTAAATGGCGATGGATTTTCATCATTTTCGGCCTCTTCGTAAGTTAAAAAACCCCCCCCTGGAAATTAGGCGCTAACGACCCTGTTCCGTTAAGACTATCACGGTGAGCTTCACTTCATTCTGGCTGCTACCGAATGGCGTTGCCACTGCTTGGTTCTTGAAGCCCGAGGAACGAGAATGCGCTATCCGGCGCTTGCATTCCCAAGGAGCCGCCGGTGGCGGCCGAGAACAGTCAGTGGCCTCACCATCTCCCTTTCGCAAAAATGGTTCGGCTAATAAAATTGCAGGGAGGATACCGAGAGGCTCGCGTGGTCTGAAGTGCTCCGCGGCGTGCTCAGTTTGCAGACATGGCTCACGGCGTCGGCATACTTCGGAATCCTCAGTGGATTGTACAGCTTCGGCCTTTTCGTATGTGCTGACTTCATTTCATTTCATGTCTGCGGTTAGTATAGGAAGCAAGGGTCCTGACCAATATCTAGTTGCCGACAATCATCAAAGATATGGGTTACACGGCCAATGAAGCTCAGCTTTGGTCGGTCATCCCATATGCCGTCGCCGCTGTCGCTACACGTTAGTAACCACCTCTGACTCTTACCTGGGCGTCGTTATTGACAGAATGGCCAATCAGTCTGCACCGCCTACCTGTCGGATCATTTCCGCGTACGAGGTGTCATCATGCTATGCTCGTTACCCATCGCTATCATCGGATACGCGGTAATTGCGAACGTCCATAACAATTCGGTCAAGTACGGCATGACTTTCCTCATGGCCACTGGCTTGTACAGCAGCGTCCCGCCGGTCCTCGGGTGGCTCTCGAATGTAAGTTTATATCTCGTGGCGGAAGTAACGTTTTTTTTTCGGCAGGGTGCCTGTTCTGGTTGGCGTCGACGGGCCACAGCGTATATGCAGCTAACAACGGAAATATAGAATTCGGCCGGTCACTATAAGAGGGCGACGACGAGTGCCCTCCAGCTCGCCATCGCAAACGCCGGTGGATTCGTTGCTGTCTTCATTTACCCCAAGGCCCAGGGGCCACAGTACCACAAGGGTCACACTGTCGTGCTCGGTCTCCTGGCGACTGGATGGTTCCTGTAAGTGACCGATGACGGACCGTGAACTGGAATAAGGCTGCGACTTACCTTGCTAACTCGCGAACAGTGTTCTCTGCAACGTCCTGTACTGCTGGAAACTTAACCGAGACAAGGCCGCCGGTAAACACGACAAGTACATAGGCTACAACGACGATCGTGACCCAGCGTTCAAGTTTATTTTGTAAAGAGGAAGTCTGGCCTGTTTATAATGGATGGAAGTATCACGCAATCCCCCTCGCATTCGAATATCGAACGTATATATTGAATGGCTTCGACGGAAGATGCATCTGTAAAGCCTTCGCCTCAGGGAATCTCGTAGGATGGTCTCTTGTGCAATGGAATGTAATGTGGTGGGGATCAACTGGAATCACTTCTACCAATTCTAGGAATATATAATATATACCTAGGCAAAGCTTGACCAGAAATCAAGGGATAACTTTCACAAGACTGGGACTTCTTTATCTGTGCCGTCAAAGTTGAAAGTTTCTTATGAGACGAACGGGGATATTATTAGCGACGATCAACGTTCCATTATACGATGCAACCCTTTTTTTTTTTCTCGTACGCCGAACAACCAAATATTGAAATTCTACCAAACTGCCTACTTACCTAAGTAGGTAGGTAGGGACTTAGTCGGTGCCCCGGGTACGCTAGCGCCCATTAGTTAGTGACCGAGGGACGCTATAATAGGATCTTTCTAGCGCTTATTTGACGGGGTTTTAGGGCGAAAACAAGGATCAGGGGAGCTTGTAGAGAATTCGGGCATTTTAAGAGAGGAAATGACCGACGCTCGGCATTCCTTCTCGGGACAGCATCACAGCGATTCGGGCATTGTATTTCGTCCATGACGGTTGCGTGATGCTTCGGCCTCTGTCGGTGTTTGAATTACTCGCGGTCCGCCTCACGTGCTGAATTACTTCGGATGAAGGCGACTCTCGGAGCCGAAGGTGTTAGCGAAGAGGCAACCGACAGATTACCGTCGTCGTCGCAAGTGCAGCAGCCATCATTGCCGGTCGCACCACGGTCGAGAGGTCGTCAACACCACCGCCGCCCGACAACATGGCAGGGCTATCAGATGCCGTCAAGGCCCTCATCAACGCCGGCCATGCAAAGCCCGGCTACACCCGCGCCGGCGCCCAGGTGAAGCCCGCCCTCGAGCGACTCGCCAGCGATGCCCGCCAGAAGAAGGTCGGGCTGCCGGCCTGGGTCACCGTCTCGGTATGACGCCCAAGCCCAAGCCCATACCCATGCTGCCATGAGTGCGTGGGTGAGCGAGAAGAGCGTGCGTGCTAACCACCGCCCCACCGCGGTTGACAGACGGCCGTCTCGGCGACGATGAACTGCCCCGAAGCCATGACGCAGGTCTTCGACCTCGCCAACACAAGCAACGCCCAGTCGCAGCGCACGCCCGCGCAGAACGCCGAGCTGATCCGCGAGGTCGGGCTCAAGTGCGTCTCGTTCAATGGGATCCCGCGCAGCATCAACACGCTGGGCGCCTTCTACAACAGCCTGCCCTCCGAGGTCGCCGCGGCGCTGTCGCGGACGCCCACGCGCGAGCTCACGCCCGCGAATCTCGAGGCCCGGAAAGGGGAAGGCCTCGCCCTCTGGGACAGCGTGTACCTGGGCTTCGAGCGCAAGCTGCTCGACAAGCTGGCGCAGTCGCACCCGGACCTGCCCGTGCACATCCTCAACGGCCACTACGCGAACCTGCTGTCGAACCCGCGGGAGCACGCGCAGGCGAAGCAGGATCCCGTCGGGCGCGTGCTGACGTCGCTCGTCGCCATCGCTTGTCTGCGCACCCAGACCGGCGTCGGCCCGCAGGTCGTGTCGCACGTCTTTGGGCTGCGCAAGGCGTACAAGCACGGTGATGCCCACGCCGAGGGCGAGCACCCCGTGGAGGGCGGTGAATGGCTCGCTACCGATGACGGGAGCCTGTGGTTGCTGGAGAGTGTGGATAACCTCGCGCGTGCGATTGGGGGCGGTGAGGGGACGACGTTTGCGCCTGGGATCCGTCCTAAGTTATAATGAGCATAATGCGGGCGTGAGAATGCTTATTATTGCATGATGGCTACGTATATACTTGTACATATAAGAAGAAGTAGATTAGATTATAAATCAGACTTCAAATGAGCTTGCTCGGTGTATACTGGCAGTGCTTGTGATGGTATTAATATCTACAAGGTGCAAATGTCTGATGTATAACGGATCCTTTATGTACAACACACCAACGCCCATGACGAAAAAGTCTCAAAACTCCCAATAGGAAAATCCCACCGCATTCTACTCGTCTATCTATCCACATTCTCAGAACGTGCCCAAATCCTTCGCCACTGCGAACTCAGCATCCGTCTTCTCCCTGACCGTCTGGACGTCGACACCCTCGGCGACCTCTGTGAGCGTGAGTCCGCCCTTGACACGATCGACCTGGAAGACAGCGAGGTCGGTAATAATTGTACTAACAACACCCTTGCCAGTCAATGGGAGTTTGCAATCCTGGACGATCTTGCTGCGGCCATTCTTATCGACGTGCTCAGTCGCAACGACGATCTTGGTTTGATCGGGGTTCGACACAAGATCCATAGCGCCACCCATGCCCTTGAAAACCTTGCCGGGAATCATGTAGTTTGCCAGGTCGCCCGCGGCCGACACCTGGAAGGCCCCCAGGATCGACACGTCGACGTGCCCCCCGCGGATCATGCCGAACGACTCGGCGCTGTCGAAGGTCGAGGCCCCCGGCAGGAGGGTCACCGTCTCCTTGCCCGCATTCACGAGATCTGGGTCCGCCTCTTCTTCCGATGCCGGGTACGGCCCCATGCCCAAAATCCCGTTCTCAGACTGCAGCCACACCGTCCTGTCCTGGGGTACGTACGACGCCGCGAGCGTGGGGATGCCTACGCCTAGGTTGACGTAGTACCCGTCCTGCAGCTCGGCGGCGGCGCGCTTCGCTATGCGGTGGCGCGAGTCACCAGCGGAGGACTTGGATCCGGCCTTGGACTCGGCGATCTTCAGCACCTCGGCCTTCTTCGGCGCCGTCGCCAGTACGATCCGGTCGATGAAGATGCCCGACAGGTCCACGCTGTCCGGGTCGATGGAGCCGATGGGCACGATTTCCTCGGCCTCGACGATGGCTAAACGCGCCGCCTTGGCCATGAGGCCGGCGTACGTCTTGGTTGTGTATCTGTTTGCGCGACACGTTTAGTCATTGTTTTGTTTTGCGGTAGATATGCAGGTATATAACGGGAGAAAGAAAAGGGGATGGGGTTAACGCACTTGAAAACGCAATTGCCCGCCTCGTCGACCTTCCACGCCCGCAATATCGCCACGTCGCCCGGCAGCGCCGTCTCCATGACGTACGACTTGCCGTTGAAGATGCGCGTCTCCCGCGGCCGGCCCTTCTCCAGCACGGCCTCGGGCGTGAACCGCGTGGGGATCTCACCGGTTTCTATGAACGTTTCTACGCTCGAGCATTTTTATTAGCTGATGTTTTCTAACTGAGAGAGGAAGAGAAGGAAAACAGAGAGGAAACGTACTCCCGCCCGTAGCAGTGTAGAAAGCAGGGATGCCGGAGCCGGCAGCGCGTAACCTCTCTGCGAGCGTGCCCTGCGGACACAGCTCGACGGCGATCTGGCCCGTCAGGTACTGCTTCTCGAGCGACTTGTTGGACCCCAGGTACGAAAGAATAATACGGTCCAGCCGGCCGTCCTGCGTCAGCAGCGCGAGGCCGTGGGGTCCAGATCCGGCATTGTTCGAGACGGCCGTCAGGTTCTTAAGGCCCTTCTTGTGAATCGCCTGGATCAGGGTTTCTGTGGGGGTTTTTTTGACAGTCAGTTCACAATTTCAACCCCGGGTCTCGCGACCGTTTCCTTCGTAGTAGCTGCATAGGTTGTGTGAGGTCTTCTCCGTCCAGCGATACATGTAGATAGATAGATATATTGACAAACAACTCGGATAAATAGAAACTCATACCAGCTACCCCGCATAACCCGAACCCAGCACTGAGAATGACATCGCCATCCTTCACGTCGGCGATGGCCTCGTCGGCCGACCCGAAGACCTTCGAGCCGCCTCGCGATCTCGCCGGCGCCGGGCGTTTATCAATCGAATAGCAGCGCAATTGTGTTATCGACCTGGAGTATTGTGACGTGCTGCTGGGCGCCGCTGCCCAGCGGTACGAGATCCGGACCGAGGCGCGCACGAAGACATTATGGAGTATCGCCATGGTGCTTGCTATGCTACCGATGAAATCTCACAATTCCGCTAGCCAAGAAAACAGCAATCGCATCATTAAACACGTCTCTTAAGAAAGGTCAGTAATAAAGGGCCACAATGACGTCCCGTGTTGTTTTACAACGGAAAAGGTACCCGGTTGGTCGGCAGTTGATTTACGCCCGTAGTTATGTCATTCGTGCTAGTGCTAGTGGGGCAAGGATGTGGTGCTTAGCCGCGGCAAGTAAAAAACCACGAGTCAGCGCCACAAAAGTACAGTAAAGTTTAGTGAAGTTTATCTAAGGTTAGAACTTTTCAGGGGTTGCGATCAAATTGTCCTTTTCCACCAAAGCCCGCTCCAAAGCACGCCGCGCTACCACAGAAACGGCCCATACAACAGACCAACCAGTTTGATATTAACACCATCATCAAACTACCATGAACCCCATGACTATCGAAAGAGATGCCTTATATATAAAACAGAGTAGGCCAACGCCCGGCCATTGTGCTCGTGATAAAGTAACAAAGGACCGGATATTGACATGATATGCAATGCGCAACAAAAAGGCAAAATAGGTAAGCAAATGATAATCATCAAAACGTCCAAAACAAAAAACCACCTCAATGTCTTCCTTGGCGTCCGATACTTTCAACACGGATACCCAGCGCAGCTATTTTTTCGGGATCGATAATGCCCTTCCCGTCGAACAGCCACTTGGGTTTCTTCATGTGATACGCAATCTTGTGCCAGTCTACATTCCCCTCGGCATGATACCCACTGGCGTGTTCCCGGCCAGTCTTGACGAGTTCACACTCGGGGCAATCCTCTCCACAGGACGGTTCCTTTTCATATCGCTGGAGAGGGTCTCCTCCCGACCGAGGAGACGAGCGAAGGAGGTATTCGTGGAGAGCAAGAATTTGCATTTCTGTGAGTTTGCGCTGTGTGAATGGCCTCGGGTCGACATCTTCGCTCGATTTACACCCAGTTGAAGACAATGCCTGCGGCCTCGTATTTCTGAACTCGTTACATTCCGTGGTAATGAGAACAGCATTGCTTGCACGGCAAGCCGCGTAGACGTTGGAGTAAACAACGACAGAGCTTTTGTCTTTGCCAGCCATATCCTGGTTCCCGAGCGCCATCTCAATCTCACGTCGAACAACGACGGGGTTACAGGAGGGATCGAAAATGGCGATCTCACCCGGCTTCTCATTTAGTAAGGTCTTAATGATGTCCAAAGTAGGTGATTCCCTCATATCCGACGTATTCGCCTTGAACGTAAATCCCAGGAACGTGATCTTCTTGCCAACCAGGGTATTATTCAAACAACGCACGACTCTCCTCGAGAACCTCTCGCGCTGGTACTCGTTCATCGTGACTACTTGCCGCCAATACTCTCCCACGTGCTCTAGCGCGAGCGAGTCTGCCAGGTAGACGAGGCTGAGGACGTCCTTCTTGAAGCAGCTGCCCCTAAAACCGATGCCCGCCTTCAAGAACCTATCCCCGATTCTGGGATCACTCCCGATCGCTCCCGCGACCTCGTTGATCTCCGCGCCTGTCGCCTCGCAAATGGCGGATATCGAGTTGATGCTGCTGATGCGCTGCGCTAACATTGCATTTGCGACTAGTTTTGACAATTCGGACGACCATACGTTCATCCTGATGATGCGCGTCCGCGGGACCCAGGCCGCATACACGTCGGCGAGAGCACCCGCGGCGCGGCAGTCGGCGAGCGTCGCGGATGCGGACGCGGATGTCCCGATGAGGACACGATCGGGATACAGTAGGTCCCGCACGGCCGTGCCGGCGGCTAGGAATTCCGGGTTCGAAAGGATCTCGAAATGCACGCCGGGGCGATGAGATGCCATCTAATAGTCGCGTGAGCGTGAGCGTTAGGCGATGATATTAGAATACCTTGACCTACTATATCCCGCACAAGCTCCGCCGTTCGGCAGGGGACAGTCGACTTCTCGACGATGATGGTTCCAGCCCGAGCACATTGCGCAATCTCGACTGCCACGGCTTCAAAAGCCGTCATGTCCGTTGCGGCGCCCGCACCGATGCCAGTGGATTTGGTAGGGGTGTTGACGGTGATAAACACAAGATCAGCCTCGGCGATACACTTGGCCACTTCCAGGGAGAAGAACAAATTTGGCCGTCGAGCAGGGACTTCCAACTTCTCGGTCGATTGTTGTCGATGGCACGCAGGGGCACACTCAGAGGCAGTTAACAGGTCCTAGCTATCACCGTCTAAGCTACCCGCCGCATCAGCAAACGCAAATGCCCTGCCGCCGTCCCGCGCGATCCGCACGATGTGCCGTAGCCCTGGCTCGTAAATTGGCAAGTGTCGCGAATTCCATCTCCGGATCCGCGCCGCGTCTCTGTCGACGACGGTTACGCGAATATGCGGATTTTGGTACGCGATCACTGCGGCGGTGGGGCCCCCTGTAGAGGACTTGGTAAGTTACTTGGCAAGTTACTTGGTTTGTTGGGGATCACAAAATGAAATTGCTGGGTGTTTGGAGGTGCGATGAAGATACGCGGCTGTGGAGGATGGGCTGCACGGACCGACGTATCCGGCTCCGATGCAGCAGATGTTGCGCACGCTGCGATGGGCTTCTGGCGAGGTGCTGCTGGCGAAATGGGACGATGCTGATTCGAGGCGATCCGAAGTATCCGTTTCTGGTTCGCGACGCAAAGGATTGGATGACAAGCGGCCGTCTGGAGTGGTAGGGGCGGTGGACGTCAGGTCTTGATATCCGTCACCGGCAAGCGACTCAGTAGACGGCATTGTGTCTGTTGGCTCGGGAGGACTATAGCTGGATGCGCCTTTTGGAGTAGACTGCAGAGACAGGTGGTTAAAATGGCCTTAACGTCTTCTGTCGGTTCGTGGCATTGTGATCAACGATCAACGATCAACGGTGGAAGGTGTGAGACTGTTAGACGACAGTTACATTCCCCTTGTAAGGCAGGCGAGAGACGTCATTGGCAGTTGTCTTGTCAGGTCAAGGATGTGCTTTCTGTTAATTGATGGTCATTGTGAGTACTTGCTATTTATATATACCAAGTAGACAGTGTGCGACCTGATGGAGGGTGTGTTAGCGAAGCTGACAGAGATGTAGTTCTCCACGTTAAGAACGGTCTGGGGACGGTTGGGGCGAGGATCTGTTGGGTCTCTGTCTCTCATGCTTCGGAATCGTAACGGACAGGCTGGGCGCCGTTCCAAACGCTCAACGCCCCATCTATACGCGCGTACTTATAAACATGGCTGACTCTTTACCCGTTTCATCAAGAACCGTTTGAATGTATACTGATTTTACTTAGGCGCCTACGGAGTATCTAGAAACCTCGACTGATGTACTAGACTACCTAATGCTGGAACTCATCTGACACAACCTCAGCTGAAAGGAACCGTCAGCCACAACCGTATTAGACCTGCCCAAGCCCTCGTAGCGGATGTTCGCTCAACAGACCGGCCATGGAAGCCGTTGAGAGAACATCTGATCTAGTGATCGCCGAAACAAGGGCGTCGATATCCGTATATCACAACCTGCAATGCGCCTCCTTCGCACCGACACGCTAGCTCTCGAGGAGTTCTTTGACGAGAATGTTCCCGCATATGCCATCCTCTCGCACACATGGGGTGCCGATGAGCTGAGCCTACAGGACCTGCAGAGATGGCAAGTGTCCAAAAGCAGCCGCAGCGAGGACCAGTCCAGCACCACTACCGGCGACGTCGCGGTGAAGGCCGGGTTTGTCAAGGTCAGGAAAGCTGCCGCGTTTGCAGCAGAGCAGGGTTTCGCTTACCTTTGGGTGGATACGTGCTGCATTGACAAGACGAGCAGCGCCGAACTGTCCGAGGCCATCAACTCCATGTATAAGTTTTACTCGCGCTCGGCTGAATGCCACGCCTTACTTGCAGACGTACCTCCGGCCGCCGAGCAGGATCCGCAGTCGCCGGGTTCGGCGTTCCACGGCAGCCGCTGGTTCACCCGCGGCTGGACGTTGCAAGAGCTGATAGCTCCCCGTGCGCTGCTGTTCCTCGCGCGCGACTGGTCCGTCCTCGGTGACAAGCGAAACAACCCGGCATTGATCGACGTAGTTGCCAATATAACTGGCGTGCCAGTCACCGTGCTGCTGGGTAAGGCCCGCCCGGGTAACATAAGCGTAGCCAGCCGGTTGCAATGGGCCTCGGAGCGCCAAACGACGAGGGCCGAAGACATTGCATACTGTCTGCTGGGTATCTTCGACGTGAACATGCCCCTGTTGTACGGAGAAGGTCAGAGAGCGTTTGTGCGCCTCCAAGAGGCCATTCTGAAGTCGACGTCAGACCAAAGTATCTTCGCTTGGAACCATATTGACAACTTGTCTAAAGACCCAGACAGTCTCTACGGCCTATTTGCGCAGTCGCCGGCCAATTTCAGGCACTGCGCAGGAATTGAAACGCTCCCCATCGCATCGACGACGGTCAGTATCCCAGTTGAAGTGACCAGCCATGGTGGTAAGTAATTCTCGGAACTATTTCTTCTTATCCTGACAACTGTTGGGGTACAGGCCCCCTCTTGGACCAAGGGGTTGTTTAGAAGTTTCTCAAACCCTCACAAATCACTCACAAATCACGCTCAAATTGACGATAACTGACCCGGAGTGTCCCAGTCCGGGTACAACTTTACCTGCGACCACAATGGCAGGAAAACCTGATGTATGGCGACGAGGACTACTACGCAATTCTCGATTGCGCTGTCCGAATTGGCGACAGGGACTACTGCCCAACCATCTGGCTCCGGAGGCTAGGCCAGGATCAGTTCGGCCGGCTGTACCCATGGGCACGTAAGCTATTGCCGCCATCGAGTTACGACATGCCAGCCCATATCGAAGGATACCGGCCCATATTTGTTCGGGAGACACCTGCGTATTACGGCATCCCGTCATTCCGAGTCTCGCCCGCCAACAGTTTCCCACTCGAGGAGGCATTCCCGCTGGAACGCTGGAACCCATTAACTCTTACCCTGCAGTCCGAGTACTCGCGGCGTACCGAGCTGGCCGGTCTCTTCCGGTTGATAGATGACACGGGCGGCCGCTTTGATGTGGCCGTGGGACTGTCGAAAAGGCGAGGATTCGTCTGGGAAGCGTGGTGCGCCCAGCGGCGCACCCATGACGATGTGTCTTTAGCGGCGGCATATGACGCTTTACAGGCAGAGATCCGCGTCAAAACGGCTGCAAGGGACAAATTTCACTTAGCGCAACAGCCGCAACAGCATCCCATGTGGTACAGCCTGCAGAGCCTCATCGGCGAAGATAGCCAGCTGTTCTCAGACGCACGAGTGTCCAACGTCACGCTGCAAGGTCGCCGTTACGTCTGGTTGTATGTCATTGCTAAGATCGAGATTTGTACATCCCGCGAGCTTGATAGCATTCCCAAGGAAGTGCAGGAGTTGGCAGTGTCTACGAATGCACGTTACACTAAGCTCCTAACGTTGAGCTATACGCGGCATCTCTTGAGGCCACATCAAAAGATCGACCGCCAACCTTACGGGGTCAGATGTCGACCCATCCCGTCCTCCACTGACGCCGTAGACGAGGAAAACATGTTGGTGTTCCTCGGATTATCGCGGCCTGAGCCGTCGGGAGACGCAGCTGATGTTACATTAAGACCCCCTAAAAATGGCCAGGGCGAGCAAGCTCATCTTCTACATATCGCCGCTTTCAACGGAGACGCAGCACTCCTCAAAAAACACCTGCTTCCTAGAATGGTTCTTGACAATCGTACTAAAGATGGGTGGACAGTACTGCACATTGCCACCGCCATGGGGCACGCCGCCGCAATTCAGTGTATCCTGAGCCAACCTACAGTCGGCAACGAATTATGGGTTGACTGCAGGACGACCGGACTGCTCGAGACTCCGTTACATATCCTAGCCGGGTACGCGCCCGCTGACAGGCAGCTGGAGTGCTTCCAGGCTCTATGGAGAAGTTCTGCAGGCCTTTCAGAGCGCAATGCACTTGAAGAGACGCCGCTGCATCGCGCTGCCGCAGCAAACTGTCCCGAGCTGATCCGTGCGATTGTTGTGGCGACGGATGGGCGCAACACGCGATATAACCGCAATTCAGACGTCATGCGGCTTAACCGCAATTCAGACATCAAAGGGCTCAGCAACGTCGACACGTACCAGCCAGAGTTTGCACGGCAGGTTGATTACAGTGACCGTTGGGGCCGGTCGCCGTTGTGGCATGCGGCTGCGACCGGCGCCACGGCCGCTGTTACAGCACTACTTGAACTGGGCGCCCACGTCAACCTTATGGACGATGAAGGCCTGACTCCATTGCATGCCGCAGCGCGGGGTGGCCACGAGGCCGCCCTCCAGACGTTGTTGAATCGCGGTGCCAGCCCACGCTTCGATACGCAGTTGTTTGGCCTAACTCCCTTGCACCTAGCGGTATTGTTTGGTCACCGCAAGTGCGTGTTTTGGTTTTTATCATTCTTCGCCCGTGATGGACCCGCCGCCGTCCGTAACGTTGTCAATCTTGGTATCCAGACCAAGGCCATTCACCTGGCTGCTGCAGGCGGACACCTCGACATGGTCCAGGAGCTGCAGAGAGCGGGCGCAGTGGCCGATACCGCCTGCGACGAGTGCCTCCGAGTCGTAGATGAAGGAGGCGGCGACTGGGCCCAGCTAGTCCCGGGCGCGAGTAACGTCGAGGCGGTTGCGGAGCGTTATGGCCACCAAGATATCGTAGCTTTTCTTCGTTCTCTAAAGAGCAAAAGCACGGTGAATATGACACTACCACCGAGACCTGAGTCTGAGCTTAGGTATGATCCTCGCTCGAATTATCCAGCACTACCGCTCACGGTATCCTCAGCTGGATTTCAACAAGTTCCGCATAGCTCCAGTTTCTCGCGGCTATACCCGAGTACGCAGCCAATCCTCGAGGCAACACACTTACAGACACCTTACGTGAAGTCAACACAACCATCTGAACATATACAATATTTCCCTCCGCCAGCTTTGACACATTCACCAGTACGGAGGAGCAGTGAAACAGCATACTATTACGACCACCCGTCCCAACCATACCAGTTGTTGGCGCCACATCCACTATATCAAGCACCTCAAACATACCCACCGCCCCAAATATATCAGTCTTACGAGCTATACCAAACCTTTCCAACCAACTCGCAATATAAACCGTCTCAGCAATCTCAGTGGCAGGAGCCCTCCGTCACGCATCCGCCGCACCAGTCGTATCCTCTCTACCAACCATACCAACTGCACGAGATGCGCCAGCCATGCTGGGGTGCTGGGCGTTGTCTTGACGGCGCCAGCACAATCGATGCGGACATGGTCGTGCAGGCTCAGTATCTTGAACGTTTTGAGGCTGAGATGAGCGCCGGCGCGGTGCTGTTCAGCGCCGAGGGTCGCCCTATCCTCGAGCTCGACTGCACACCACTGCCTGTGCGGTCTCCAGGTCTCCAAGAAATTCGAGCCGTTTTGGAATCGGCAAGTATTATGCGCAAGAAATGGGAACAGACTCGCCACCAGCTATGGGAGCGAAACCCGCCGCAGGAATGGTCGACGTGGGGGTACCACGCAGCTGACTTTTGGAAGGGAACCGAGCTCCTGAACGAGGATGATGCCATCGCTGTTGAGCCAAGCAAGTCAACAACCTCTTCCTCTTCAACGCCAGGCTCAGCTTGGAACCAGTTGATGATGAGGCTTTGGAATAAATAATATCTAAGTTCACTAAGCCTAGGATATGATTGACCGGCGAACTTGCAGATCAGCATGGCAATATACAATGGGTCATGTAAGGGTGCTGCCGATAGAATATCACTCTACGCCCATTACGCTATTCCATAGAAGCGCGCATGAGTTTGCGACGGTCAACTTTTGCCTTCTCGTTCTCGCCGATTTAGTTTTCCCCTGCGACTATTAATACACCCATTTCGAAATGAAGTGTCCGACTCCACTTAGATTTTTACAGTGTGTGTCACACATTTTCTAGAACTTACAGACAACGCGTTTTTTTGCTACTAACACCAATTAATATAGCTACGTAAGTGCTGTACTATTTTTTTAATACTTATTTTACTAATTGAATATACAGGCAACTTAATTATTATTAAAAGGGTTAAATTTGGTCCGTAGCGATATAATCTAGCCCTTCGCGATCCAGCCCTTCGCGATCTACTTATCTACGAAGACCTACGCAGACCGACCTACGCAGACCTACCTACGAAGACCTACGTGTACGGGCTGGCAAGTGGTCTAGCGACCTACCTACGCAGACCTACCTACGAAGACCTACGCAGACCTACGAAGACCTACGCAGACCGACCTACGAAAACCTACGAAGACCTACGCGTACGGGCTGGCAAGTGGTCTAGCGACCTAGCCACGCAGACCTACGTATATAACCTACGCGTATGGGCTGGCAAGTAGTCTATACAGGTAGGTCTATATAGCTAGGTCGCCAGACCACTTGCCAGCCCGTACGCGTAGGTCTGCGTAGGTTGGTCTGCGTAGGTCTTCGTAGGTCTGCGTACGTAGGTTTGCGTAGGTAGGTCGCTAGACTACTTGCTAGCCTATACGTTTAAATTACTCCGCGATTTTTATACCTATAAATATAGAACCTACTTCTTTAAATTCGCCTTAAAATAAGCTTTATTTTAATATATATATATTTATGTTTTATATTATCTATTATTATAAAATAATAATAAAAGGTGTAAAAATCAATTGTTAGTGTAACATAGAAAACGTGTGTGATGCACTGTAAAAATCTGAGTGGGGTCGGACACTTCATTTCGAAATGACAGTACCTTGGACGCACTGGATAGCGTCCACCCTCCCCCTTTCCACCTAGTGGACCTTACCTAGGAAATAGATCTAATAACTACGGAGTAGGTAACAATTGATACCCTTTTGATTGACATTTTTATGAACGGACCAGAAGAGAAAAACGGCAGGCGTGGACTCCTGGGTGCAGTGCTAATGTTACAACGCCAGGGTTCGCTAGTCGTCCCCCACTCAACCACTAATCCGGCGCTCACAGAGCATTAGTAAAGGCGTCGTACATAACGCATTTTAAAGTGCCAAGTTCGTAACCATTCTGTAGCAAAATTCAGCAGATAACAGAACAGTAGGCTCATGTTGAATGTCCAAAGTACCAAACCTCTTGCCTGTTGGGATAGAAGTTGATGCAAGCTACGTTCATTACCTTCCAAGTTCGTAGCGTTCAGTTACGTATATGGCATATAGGCCATAGCATAGGCACGTGCACGGCGTGGGAAAGGACTTGGCAGAGAGAATGGGCCTTCTAAGGTGAACACAACTTGTTGTGCCTAGATAGATCCGGCAAACCGGCAACCGTTGTGAATGTTGTAGGTATGCAACGGCCCTAATTGAGATGTCAGAGGCGCAACTTTTCCAAACATCATTTGGGGGGGGGGCGGAGGTTTAGAATGATAGCTCGGCGTTGCAAGGCAAAGCAATATATGCGAATGATCTAAAAAGCAGCCAAAGGAAAAGGGGACTGGATAAACATCGGACAATCAGGTATTCATGAGGAGCACGAGCATTTCTAACAAGAAGACAACCTGAGGCTCACGAAAACATATTGGGCGCCGAATGCTTTCCCACGATTGTGCAAGAGGCTACAACTGCAAAAATGTACAGGCGATTTACTGTATATAGATGCTGCAACGGCGAATCGAACGCCGGTCTCAAGCTTGGAAGGCTAGAATGATAACCACTACACTACTGCAGCTTAACGACATTCATGCCACGTACATCTATATGGGCAGATCACATGTCAAAATGAATGGTTCTTCAGTAGTGGCGTGTCGAGGATGTTGTTAAGGCTAGAAGAAAGATCTCGGAGCCTTGTCTGTGGTGGAAGGGGTCGTTGCGTTCCATCATTTTTCGGAAGTAGGCGCTTCGAGCCGGTTTCTCCACTGCTGGTACGGCTCCATGTCTCTAATGTGCCCGGAGAATGTTGCGAACAACTAAATATATACATAGCCAGACGCCGCTTGCCTTATTAGAGATGTCAGGAATCAGACCGAGACATTTGCTATCGCGAGCAGCCGCTAACCTAAAATCCTGGCTGCTTTCGAGATGCTCCTTCACGTATCTCGTCATGTCATCTCTAGACAAGTCCTGCATTTTGAACGTGAAGACAGAGCTGTTCCATTCGGCGCAAAAGGCCGGCCATGGTCGACTTGATGCGCAGATCTTGATATTACGCGCCGCAGTAAGGGACTTCACGACTTTGAGGATCGTCTCCTCTGGGCCGTGGTACTCGCCCAAGCCGTCGATGAAGAAGCAGAACATGCCCGTTGAGACGTAGCTGGCAGTCGCTCGAAAGCCGAGGTAAGTTTTTGCATGGTCTACGGAGTTCTTGGGCAATGACTGGGACATAAAGCATCGCATAGACTCGGCTCAGCTATCCCTTTGGGGGCCTCTTCGGCTCAATGACATACCAACCCTTCTAGTAACCAATAAAATTAACGTATTCTAAGGTACCTCGCCGTCCACCTAATTCTGCCCATGCTGGAAGTATTGTAACAAACTAACGGTACTAACCAGTTTTATATGGCAGATAGGCGTAAAAGCGTGGATAGATATGCTTATAATGTGTCACTTTTGTTAGCAGGGGTGATGTGGACCCTTGCAAGGGTGTTTGGTAGGTCGTTGAGCCGAAGCGGCCACTAAAGGGATAATGATCTGATGTAACAAGGTTTGTAGCAGCCCTTGATAATACTTAGGTATGTATCCTAGTTCTAGTAATGACTGGCAGTAATCAATTTTAGACCTCCAGCCCAAGCAACAAGCGCACGACGTGGTTTGTTGACTTTCCACTTCCTGCCTGTAGCAAAAGTCAGTTGGAGTATGTATGCACATGCCTATCCGAATTAACTTGATGAAGTTTTGCAAGTGATGAGTTAAACAGTTTACTCACCGGTCCGTTTATCCAGTAATTAAACACTAGAATCCGACCTTAGCCATTTTGCAAAATTGGGTTTATCTAGATCGTAAACCCAGAGACATGTTCGCTGATGCCCTTGCTCGCGACGATCATGAATCGAGTTGTAACAGATCTGCCACTCAGTTATTACCTATGTAGACTAGGCACATTTGAAGCGTTCTTATCCACGCAAGTAAACCCAAATCTCGAGATTCTGCTGCCAAGTTTACTAGCAATACATCCCGGAATGCTGAGTAACTACTTTAATTGACTAGAGGCGATTACTACAGGTTAGCTCAACACATGAATGACTATTTCCACCATGCAGTACTATGAAATACAGCGCCCTTATCAAAAAGCGAGGGGTCTAGCAACGCACATAGCTTAAGTACCTACCTACTTACTTAAGTAGAGCTACCTGGCAACCTAGGCCCCGCCCCCGCTACCAACCCCTCGGGCCTCAAATATGGGAAACATGACCGACCGTGTGCCAGCGAATTTGTGACACTTTCATATAGGTAGGGTTGGACATGTTCTACACAAATTACCAATTGGCCAAGTGTGACAAGCCGCCTGCATTTGTTGGATGGACTGGGTGTACAAACTAACATGACGATGAATACTGGGACGAGTCGGCTGTTGGCTCCCTGCCCGCATGATCGCCCAAGGTAATCCTGCCACGCTTTAGACTAAGAGTTGTAAAAAATCTGCTTTACTTACCAGTACAATCCCCTTAAATTCAAAATACGTTACAAGCCCTACTAGAAGCAGTTGCAGTCTAAACCCTAAAGCGTTTTCATTACGACAAGTCTTCACCGTGGCCGTCATGGACGCTACAGGTCACGACTTAACCACGTTTCCTGCGCTTCTCCGAAACCGTCGGATTCTGGTCTGCTCCGAATCCTTCGGCCCGGTAAACGGAGTCTCCCGCACGACCTTGATGATAGTAAATCACCTAAGATCTCACGGGGCTCTGGTATCTGTCGTTGCTCCCTATAATCATACCAAAGTGCACATCGTCTCACCGGTTGATGCCGTTGAGGATACGAATGGGTATTGCCGGGAGGTTCGTTTAACGGGGATCCCGGTACCGTTCAACCCAGAGCTGTCGGTGGTGTACCCGGTACGACTATCCGAGATCTACAGGCGGACCTTTGGCGGGCCCCCGGACCTCATCTACCTAGCGAGCCCGGCCTCCTTGGGCTTCCAAGTGATGCTGCAGCTGCGACAGCAGAGCATCGAGGCCCAGGTGCCCATGCTCTGCAATTTTCAGACGGATCTAGCAGGGTATTGTGAGATTCTGTTTCCGATGCCCCTTGGCCGCATGGCGAGTTGGATATTCGCCAGGATCGAGGGACACTTGTTCCGTCATAGCTCCGTCAAGACGATATTCTATCCTAGTATGTTTGCCAGAAGATACCTGGAAGGTATGGCTCAGGTACAGAGTGACAAACTAGCGGTGCTGAGGAGAGGCGTCAACACCGAGGGCTTCAGTCCGAATAGAAGGAGCTTCGAACTCCGGAGGACGTGGGCGCCAAACGGAGAATTCATCCTCTTTACTTGCTCGAGACTAGCGGGCGAGAAAGGCTATGGGTTCCTGGCACAGGTGGCTGCTGAATTGGCCAAGATGGACTTACCCTTTAAGCTCGTTATCGTGGGGGGCAATCAAAATAGCATAGTAGAACAGGAAATTAAGGGGTTGTTTGAACCGCTGGCACGTCGCGGCATAGTCATCTTCACAGGGCTCAAGGTGGGCGAGGACCTGATGACGCACTATGCTTCGGCCGACCTCTTCCTGCACTGTTCCGTCACAGAGACATTTGGGCTCGTGGTTCTCGAGGCAATGGCTAGCGGTGTTCCCGTAATCGCAAGAGACAAGGGCGGGCCGAGCGACACCATCGACCACGGAAGAGGCGGTTACCTTGTGCCGCCGAATGATCTCGACGGCTTTGTGCAAAGGGTGCTCGAGCTTGGCCGCGACGCTGAGCTCGTGCGCCGGTTTGGCGAAGCTAGTCGCGCACAAGCACTGTTGGCAACCTGGGAAATGATTGGAAATAGAGTGGCTTGGAAAATGCTGGACGCTATTGAGAAGCGAGAACAGACGACGGAGGGCGTCAAAAATATCTTCACAACAATACCTCAACACAGCACGTCCATCCTTGATAGCCCTTTTGTGGGCTCTGCTACTCTAGAATTGATAGCGTCATTAACAGCTGGCGCGAGAACATTCCTGAGTCTAATACTTATCGTAAGCTGCTGGGGTGTCGTCGGCGTCTGTTTGGCCGTGATTAACGTTATCCATTGGGCGAAAACTCGGGCTGGAAGAGTTTAGGTTAGGCAGTTGTATAGTCAATGATGTTCAATTCCAAGGACAATTTCTAGATTAGATATAATCGAGGCCAATCTAACACCTGCATATATTTCGCCTTACCCCCTTTGAGCTAAATGAGAAAATAGATAGTCTGGGGCTTCTGTTTCGAGTCCGTGAAGCTCTGAGCAAAAGATGAACACACTATTGATGTTTCCCAATCAAGCTCCCATACACTATACTAAATACTTAAACAACTAGCAATTCTTCAGATATTCTATCCTTTTGAATGCCGTTTCGGCGTCACCCCCTTACAAGACCCGATGGTACTTCGCGTGGTCATCTCCCCACCTACAGTACTGTACAATGCTATGCATGGTGCGCAACCAGTGCAGAACCAGGGGTAGAAAGCTAGGTACAGTAGGTAAGCTATACGTACCCTGGTATTATTTGTGAAGCGCTGGCCGGGTCCTGGGTGAAGCGAAACCACTTGGAGGGGCTGATTGGAGCGGGTCATGGCAGAAAAAGGACTCCTGGCGTCGCAATGATTGGCCCCTTTGGCTGCCCCTTGTCCCTTGTCTGGACCAATTCGACCCCTCGAAACCATTTCATCTTCTCATCACTCCACTTCTCCGACCCTTTCTGTCACATCGACAGTCGATCCGACAACGTCAGAGCTTCGCTAACGGCTGCTACCGGTTCCAAACTGCTCGTTTAAATTACCTTGATCGCGGGCTCAGAGCGGTGGCCCGCCCCAAGTCTGGGACTTGAGCTCTGACTTGAGGCTCAACCATGCAATCATGTCATGCTTAGTGCCCCGTGGTGTTATCACGCCAAGGGCGCTACCAGGCACACGCTGTTCCACATCTGTATCAAAGCCATCACCGTCGCGGACATCGTGACTGGTGCTGGTTATACGGGTCTCACCCAGGGTAAAATCGACCGATGAGCATGCCAACATTAGGCTTTTTACAGCCTGCGCCGTGGAGTCCGCTGTAACACGTCACCATTCTCTAACAGGAGGATAGAACATGATCATGGCCCCCTAAGCATATGATACTATTTCTGACGCTATAATGATTGAAGTGAAGGGGTCGTGTTTCTAGGGTAGAGACGAGAGCTGACTGGCGATTTTCGTTTCTTTGTTTTAGCCAAATAGGCCTGGTCTTGTAAACTTTTGTTTCCCTTCTCTTAACACTCTTCATTATGATCTTCTCTTCTTCTAATCATTAGCATTGCATTCGTTGCTTGAAGCCAAGCCAACTTCTTTTCCACCTGCCGGCAGGCTTTTTTCCCTTTCTACTTCTTGCTCTCGCTCAAGTGTTGCGCTCAGTCGCCGGGTCGCACTCATTCTTACTCTAGCTCGATCAACCTGTGCGCCGGGCATTGGCCTTAACCACCACCGCCACTCTTTGACGAAAATTTTTTTTTTGGACCGCAGGCCGGATTTGCGTTAAATAGCTATATAATTTAATCGACATCATATCAACATTATATTCGAACACTTCACCAAGCACCACGAAGCCACTATGTTTTTGATTACCGCAGCCGTCGCGTCCCTGCTTGCTATGCAGGTGCATGGCGCCCCGAGAAGCATCATGGGAAGCTTTCTGGGCTCAAGCAGACCATCTTTGGAGGCTAGAGTAGAAGAAGCCGCTTACGAGTTATTGGAAAGGCGGCAGACATCGAGTGCGGCACCCTCGAATATGACTCGATGGGACACGGATACTCTTGCAGCCTGCACAACAACACTGTCCACTCTTCCTTCTGCTAGTAACCCCTCCGGGATGGCAGTTTGCTACAATGTGGCCCAGCTAAATACGGACAAAGGCGAATTCATGGCTGATTTACGGCTCTTTGAAATATCACCTCCTTCGGGAGCCTGGGCGGGGATCCCTCTTCAGCAGATGCAAGGCGGAGTCAGATTCACTGGAGCAACCGCTTCCGAGATAAATGGGCAGCAGGTAGCGTCCCGTGATCTGGAAAACCCGTATCTCTCCAAGCGTCAAAGTGAAGGCCCTATTCTTCATCGGACTTATATGATAGTTGGCCGGATCAATCAGGATCAGATGGTGCCGCCTATGACGATGTATGGTCTTCGAGCCTTTCTCCCACTACTTGTTCTGCTGCTAACTCTGGCCCTAGACAAAAAATAGAACCCCTAATCATGCCAATCTTCACGCTCTCGGCCAAGGACGCCACGGGCCAAACCGTCACCACAAATGTTTCTTCTAACGAGGCAGCATTTGTGAATGGTATTTTCTCTAAGGAAGTTGTCTTGTCACCTTTGGGCATGGCATCCCTTGCTGTCCAGAATATAACGGCGGAACTCAAAGCTGGCAGCGTCGCGTTTGTTCTCCCAGGAGTCAATCTCCTCATTTTCCCGATCGGCTTGGTCGTCACGAGTTTCTGGATGGTGCTTGGGGTGGGCGCTTACGCCTTTGGTACATATGAGCGGTACAGCTACCGCGAGTCATATCGTAGGAGGAAGGCTATGGCCGGAAGTAAGTCTTACACGACGAGAATATAGCGGCTGTCTAAAATCGGCAACCAGCAGCAGCAGCCTGCTCGAGGGTTTTACGCGATTGTCCGAGAATGGCGCGTTACTAGCACGACATTGCAAGTTAAAGATGGTTTAGCTTTCTTTCTGTTCATATAACTTCATTGGGCCGTCTACCCAAGACATTATAATACAGCCACAAGGTGGCACTAAAGATTTACTTTCGTAAATTTATATGTCCACGCTGTCCTATGATCTGAAGACTTGACATGCGTATCAGTATTTCGCATCTACGATGCCTTGCGAAACACAATTGCTATTGGTAGGGCCGATTCGCATTAGCCTATTTGATGGAGCCATGTTGTGCCGAACTACTTCTTACTGCAGGCTTACACGCCTCCA
Source organism: Xylaria longipes (assembly GCA_025201785.1). NCBI lineage: Eukaryota > Fungi > Ascomycota > Sordariomycetes > Xylariales > Xylariaceae > Xylaria > Xylaria longipes. The sequence goes on along the minus strand of MU619704.1, from coordinate 119,902 downwards.
TGCAGAGTCCTTCTAGACTCCGAGGTTCCGCATCCTCGGATTTTATTGGCCCATCAGTGTTCCCGTCGGCTGAGGGATCCTCCTCGGTATCATCCGTTACAGGTAATCCTTTCAGCCAAGTTGGCGGTAACTTAGCAGGGCAGATGACAAGGAATTGACGTGTGATACGCCAAGAAGAGAATGAGGACAGAGCCTTGTCATGATGCGCCCTTTGGTTCTCACGTAGCATCGATGGTTTCCCATCTCCTTATTACGCGATCTTGTCATACCCAACATATGCATTAGCACCAACTTTAGCTGACCAAGTTCCGTCGCACATTGTCTGCATACTGTAACCTGCATGTCTCGAGCGTAGCCGAACGACAGTGCCGCGAAGCTACATAGCTCATGGTTGATCCCGTGACCGCACTCGCGATTGCGGGGAATGTCAGCCAGTTCCTCGAGACTGCTTACAAACTCACATCGCGGATCAAATTGTATTGTGGCAAATCAAGCTCTGCCCCCGCCGTCTTTCATGAGCTTTCAATCCAGATCCCGATGTTGTGTTATCTCTTTGAAGATTGTCGGACACTCAAAGCCGAGAATGTGGCCGATCCGGACAACCTGATACCCGTTCTCGATGGATGCCGACGAGTGATCGAGTCCTTGGACCGTTTGGTTTCCTCTGTTCTCCCTGATACGAGCGACGCTGTCGGTGTCAAGGTTTGGAAGGGTGTGAAGAGTGTCAGTATACAGAACAAAGTAATGGAATGCAAGACGGAGCTAGAGAGCTATAAGTCGACACTCGCTCTTCATCTAAGTGTCCTCACAGCCAAGCAGACTAATTCTTCGGTCGCTCAAGCTCTGCTTCCATCGTTTCATCAAATTCCAGCTACCGGGCGGTCCCGATTCGTCGGTCGTGGGGATATTCTCCAGTCTATTAGTCAGTCACTGAGACCAGGTGGGCGAGATCCTCGTATTGCCGTGTTGCTAGGCATGGGCGGTCAGGGGAAAACTTCATTAGCATTAGAGTATTGCCGGCGGGAAATAGTGAGTCGGCACTTCAGGTTTATCATCTGGATTGACGGCAGCTCTCCCGCTGCACTTGAACGAAGTTTTGCTCAAGTCGCAGAAAATCTCGCCGCTGTCTCGGGCGATAAACGAACGTTTGCCAACTCCAGAGCCCATATAAGCTTTGTGAAAACAACCATTGAGACGGCCGAGGCACCGTGGCTGTTTATCCTAGACAATTTCGACAGCCCAGGATTATTCAAGAATATCCTCGACGTCACTCCGCACTCCGCCTCTGGAGCTGTGCTAGTCACTTCACGCCACAATAGTTGTGCATTACTTGGAACTTCTATTCCCATCCCTGGCATGTCTCAGAATGACGGCACGGAACTGCTTCTGCAACGGGCCGGGATCGACCGTACGATTTCGAACCTAGAGCAAGCAAAAATGGTTATTGACATTCTCGGCCACCTTCCCCTGGCCATAGACCAATCGGCAGCCTACATTAGATCGAGAAAGATATCCCTCGCAGAGTTTATCGACCATTATCAGAAGAGAAGAGAGAAGGTCCTGAAGCATATTCCGAACGTTTGGGACTACCATCGCACGGTAGATGGCCGGGAAGAGGAAACGCCCATTTCTGTCTTCGGAACGTGGGAGCTGTCCCTTCAACAAGCCTTAGAACAAAGCCAAGACAACAAGGCGACCATGGAGTTTCTTACAGGCGCCGCTTTCTTCAACAACCTGGACATCAGAATGGAGATGTTTAAGGCTGCATTCGAACGTAGGAGGCAACCTCTTGAGTGGATGGGCCTTTTCACAATTGACGACGAATGGGACGAGTACGAGTATCAAGACGCTGTGACGACACTTGCCGCCTTGTCTTTGATACAGTATCGCACTTGCCAAGGGATACCTGGCGAGGATGACCTAGAAGAGGGTATAAGTCTTCATTCATTCTCAATTCACCCGCTTGTCCGAGATTGGATCCAGCTGAGGATCCCCGCAGCTGAGAGGCGAGTGTATGTGTGTCGAGCGCTCGAGATATTACGACACTACATTGAGTCGTCAGGGAGCGACTACCATAAATGGACTCGAAAGGAGCGAAGAGCCGCTATGTCTCACGTTGATGCATGTATTGAGGCACAGTCGAAATTTGTTCGAGGCTGGACCGATGAGGAATACCGCAATGTCAGAGACGCGCTGGTCGTTATCTACAAGTTTTATGCCGACGATGGACGGTATTCAGAAGCCGAGACTGTCTGTCGCCAATTATTAGACCATGACAAGAGACTGAGAGGTGAATCTAGCGAGGCACTCGTAGACTCTGAAATCAGGCTTACGGACGTTTACTTGCTACAAGGGGCATACAACGAGGCAGAAGGTATTATTACTAGGCTCAGGCCTGGCATTGAGCAGTGTCCGGTTCAGATGAACATATCCTTGCTGAAGAACCTCGCGAAGATATTTTTCAAACAAGGGCGCTACGACGAGGCCGTCTCTCAATATCAAGATGTGCTAGCCCGGCAGGAAACATTCCTCTCAAAGGGACACCTAGATATTATGGATACGCGCCATCTTCTCGCACAGGTATATCGCAATCAGGGTAAACACGTCAAGGCTATCGATCTATACGTGGACATCCTCGAAACATATCACGCAGCCGCTCTCGACGAACATTTAGGTGCCCTGCAGTGTATGGTCGACCTCGCCGGCGCGTACCGAGCTCTAGCAAAGTACTCCCGAGCTGCCGAATACTATGACCGCGCAATCGCCGGCATCTCCGCCCGACTTAGCGCCGACCATCCCATCGCGTTGTCCGCGCGCCTGGTGCGCGCAATTAACCTGCGGGAGCTCGGTCGCAACGATGAGGCCGAGGAGGCCTTCCGCGACATCGTCGAGCGTCTTGGGAGGATTTTGGGCCCGTTCCACCCGGACACCCTCCGAGCGATTATGAACTTCGCCATTCTCTACGACCGCTCCGGCCGACCGAGGCGCGCTGAGGAGCTCTACCGCGCCGCCCTCACCGGCCGCGAGAAGATCATGGGATTCGATAACCAGTACACCATGCGGACCGTCGAGCGCCTTGTGAGTCTCCTGTGGTGGCAAGACCGTTGCGAAGAGGCCGAGACGCTCACGCTGCGGGTGCTTCGCGACCAACGCAAGTCGTCGCTTGAGCAAGACATGCTGATGCTGGCCTTGAGCATCGAGAGTGACCAGGATGAGAAGAGGCCGTACTGGCCGGTCGAGGTCTTGTTCACTCGGGCTGTAGAACGAGACAGGAAGTTGCTGGGCGAGGCACACACGGATCGGATCGAGGCCGAGCGCTCGCTAGTCGCTGTCTATATGAAGCAGGGTCGGGACGTCGAGGCGGCGGACCTGTGTAAGTTGGTGGAGCATGGTATGGAAGCTGGCCGCAAAAGATTGGCGCTGGTGGTGCCTGAGGGACGGAAGCTTTCGGATCCCCCGCCACCATATTCTGCTTCCGAGGAAGGCAAGAAGCTACAAGCGACTGAATCAATCGGAAATACTAATCAAGCAGAGCTTTGAGATGTCTAGGTTAGAATTATGATCGCGAATCTTGGCATGTGATTAGGTGGGAGCGAAGGTGGGAGCGAGGGCGTTACGGTACAACTTAGCTATATCATGATCTCAACTGTCTGTAAATTTGGTATATAACTCACAATTAGTCGCTCATTTACTGGCTTGATGTTCAGCCGCGTAGTGCGGTGTTCGAACCCGAAGTGATGAACTCCGCGTGCACCTCTGAACGAGCTAACTTGCCCCAAACGACCGCGGATGACTGTTTAGCTACCTACCGTCGAATAAGGAACAGAGATGACTCTTGATCTCCTTGGAGGTCAAATATCGTAAAACCCTTATCCACAACCCACGTGTTATATTCCCCGGCTCCAGTATATATCGCTATTCTACTGTATGCGCCATCACCGGACCCATGTTCACACCAAGCGGAAATTTTGTTGCGGGCGGGCCCGTATTTGGGACACCCCTTAAGTCAACTTACAGTAGAATGTATACGACTTGATAACGTAGCGAGGACTACGTTAATCGATGCAAGACCTATAGTATTTCAACATGGTTAGTGTCGTTCTCGATTGACATTTATTTTGGTCTGGGCATTGAAGGACATCCTCCGAGAATGTATTTTTTGTGTTCGTTAGCATACAAGTTGCAAGGATTGGGGCGGCCAAGTCGTAACCTGACCATGCTGCTCTTGCGCGTGTCATACTAAGAAGGATCTTTAGACGTGCTGCTAAGTCTAGATGTATGCCTCATTCTGTCTCTTCTAGCTTGACGACATAACACTTCTTGATTGATATAGAACCATATAACCAACCTACATACTTTATGGGCCAATAGCTCCACGCCTCTATCGTGGCAGTGGGTCTCGATCACAAGATCCCGCGGAAAACTGCTGCCTTATCTAGTGGTGCCAAGCCTCATCATTCAAGTTAACTTCAGACTGGGACCAATCGCAGTTCTTCCTTTCCGCGGAACCATTCAAGCTAACTTATACGCGGACATGAAAGGTCCTAACCTAGCGACCTATACATGGAAACAGGGCTGAAAGCTGTATAGTGTCTTGTTTGCACGAGTGGCTCGCCTATCCGACGATGGCAATACTATATATATATTCCATTGAAACCCTGCGTTCAACAGTTCCGATGTTCTCCCGCGGACCCAACCCAATACGCGGAAAGCGTTCGATTCAATGACCTGCGAGTCGTATTAAGGGGGCTATGCGCTTAGGTGTAAGGCAGTGGGACTGACCTGTGTTGGGAGCTTAAAAGCAAATGTTTCTGAACTTGTGAAATGCGATGACTTATAAGCTAGGCACACCGCTACTAACCTACAATTTTTCTTCAAGTGTTTCTTAAGGTAAGGGGCTTGTTGTTCGTATGTCCGACTGTTGTTTAGCTAGGCATTAGGAGAAGCAAATCACTTTCTAAGACTGACCGGAGCGTTCATTTCAACTGTCGGCACCGAATCCCTTCACGCCTCACGTCCAACTCCATCGACCGTAAACACGGTTCCAGCCACAATGGAATCTGGGGATAACTGTACCCTGGACACATGCTCCATATCTCAGTCCTTCTATGGCTATCGACCAAACCTAGGCATTGATATATTCTTCAGCATCGTCTACGTCGCCGTCGTTGCCCATTGCCTTTTCGTCATTATTTTCAAGCGGAAGTGGATGAGCTACAGCATCTGCGTGCTCCTTGGTGCGTTATTGGAGCTTATCGGTTTCCTGTCGCGAGTATACGGATACGTCCATCCGTTCGTTCGGATTGGATGGATTATCCAATACTCTCTCATTACCTTTGCCCCCGTCTTCATGACCGCAGCGCAAGTTGAATCTACGACTCTACTGCAGACAATGACTAATATCTTCCATAGCATCTATGTCTGCATTGGTCGAATAGCCGATTACCTTGGTAGAGGCAAATTCAATATCCGGCCTAGACTATATGCACGCGTCTTTGTTCCCAGCGATATATTCGCTCTATTAGTTCAGGCCAGCGGAGGCGGCGTCTCTTTTGGCGAAACTCCACCCGCGGACGGAGGCGTGTCTACCGGCCAATCCATCATCATAGCCGGTCTAGCGATCCAAGTTATCTCACTTACGATCTTCTTCGTCCTTTTCATGGGAGTAATTTGGCCGTCCGATCTCTTTCGTACCAAGAGATCCGGGCCGCTGGACCGGGACGACAAGCGGGTCAGAACGTTTATCATCCTCATAAGCATCGCCATCATCTTAATCATCGGTCGCTCAGCATTCAGAGTCGCAGAGTTCTCGCAGGGAATTTTTGGGTCGCTGGGCCATAACGAGCCGCTTTTCATCATCTTTGACGGCTTCCCGGTCTCCATTGCTACATCGATTCTGGTCATCTTCCATCCTATCTACATGCTTCCGAACACAACGCGGGCTAGCAAGTTTGTTGGCCAGGAACTGAGGTTTCTACCCGACGAGCAACAGTATTAATCCACGGTTCAACTACGCCCATTGGCCAATTTCTCCAATACATTTCGTCAGGGCCTCGTTAAGCAACCGCCAGCGTGAAGCAGTGAACCGTGGGCATGGTGGATAAGCGTTGTTGTGTAGAGGGTCGTCAGTTCGTTAGTTGTTATATGGACCTAAGGGACTGGAAGAGGCCCTGAGACTGGGATTTACATATGCGGTATATGATCATATAATCGGGAGGTAGAGCCTCTAGTCTACCGGTATATTGCCTGATTCTTCCGAAACAGCTATACGAGAGCGAGAGAGGGAGAGAAGCGAGGCCAGGAGCAAGGCTATTGAGAGATATAGACTGTACATCTCCAACCTGGCTGAATAGGGGGACTGGACCTTTATGGCCCCCTTGAAGCCGCCGTTGCACTAATTCTATCCCCTATGTTTTTAGATTTAATGTCATAAAATCTTTACTGGACTTTCACGTAAACTTTAGTTGGAAATTTCCAAGTGTTCGAAACACTGCAGATACTTGTGTAGCGTTAGAATTGTATTTTATATAATACTTGAATCCAATATAAAGACTTTCCGATTGACTTCGAATGTGCATCTAGACTAAACCAGGCCTATTCCAAGCAATATCCAGACAGTAAAACGATTTCCCAATATAGTTTGCCGCCCAATACCAAAAATCCTTTTTCTCATTGCTTTCTCTCAAATTCCTGCTATTTCTTGCTCAATTATACAAAATACAAGCATATAATAATTGCGGCGTGTCAGGACTCCTTCATGGACACTAATATGGGCTAGGTGTAGACATATGTTGTTGCGCGAGGGTCTAAGTCCTTCTGCGCGGCTACGGAGGCTACCCTACTAGCAATATACAAGAAGACAGGTATGAGGCTTCCTTTGTTGTGCGGTTTGAGGATCACGAACCTAATCCTGGTGGTGTGGGTTCTAGGGAGAACCTCATGACACGGCGTCTGTTAATCTGCTAGGCTCAGACACGAAGTTCGATATCCAAGCTGAATTGTCTTTCACACCTGGTATAATTGTTTTGTGCTACTTCCATCCCCACCATCAGATGTTGGCGTCCGCGGTCGTGGCAAGTGACTTGACTTTTTCTTGTAGCTTCCATAATCGCCCACCAACTCGAAAGACGAGTCTTTACCGCGATTCAACAGTTGCTTGTAGAGGCGCGGGAATAAGGGGAAGCACGCGACTAGGATGACTGTGGCAAACTCTACAATCCTATAGAACGGTACGCATGTTAGCAAAGAAAAAGGCTTAGGCACGGTGAGGTATTATAAAACTTACGCCCAAGTACCAACACCCTCGATGAGCCATGTGCCGTCTTCGCTCCGGGTCAACTTGACGCCGTAGTATAGTCGGACAATACAGGCGATAGTGGCACTTGAATGATTCGCCTTGTGTGAGCAGTTGGTTTTCTATCTTTCCAGAACATAGAACGAAAGTTGAGTCGAAAAGTACATACAATATACCGACAGCAAAGACGATTGAGATTCCGAACTTTGCCCTTGGCTGTAACTGAAGCTGCCACACTGCCACGAGTGGAACGATGAGAATTGTAAGATCGGAAACGACGTTGATGACACTAGTCGCGAGGACACTAGCGTGTGTATCAATGCAGCGGCCTTCGAGGGTTGGGTTGGATATTTTGGCTCGAGGAACACATGCAAATAAAAACGTGAAGAAAATAGTCACGTAGAAGATCGAATTCGCCCAGATTAGGCCCGAGATGACCTTAGAGGCAAGCTTTTTATGCTGGTGCTTGTAGAAAATGAGTTCGATTTGCCGGAGAACGGTATACTTGGCGAAAAGCATTGTTGGACAATAGAGGGTTTCGACCAAGTTTTGTATCTGTATAGCACCGTTAAGGTTAAAATAGCGAGATTTGAATGTTGTTTTTCTTACGACTGCTGTTACCCCAGGCTCTGACTCCGTGATCTTATATTAACGCAACTGAAAAGAACCGACTTACCAACAGAAAATGCTGTATAGTGACAAGGTTGACATCCCACTGATGATACCCTTGACCATACGTGTTCGCGACAAGCTTTAAAGCAGTAAATGCTGCGAAAAATAGCTGATATCAAAAGTCAGCTGAGCGTCTAACGTCAATTAGAAGGGGGCAAACTAGCTAAAGCGAATATGAGAGCCCCTTAGAGTTTGTTAGTCATGTGTTATCAATTGCCCTTTGTACGGATCGCAACGAACAGTCACTGAGATCGAATTGCTTCAGAATACGCGCCCGTGTGTAGCTCCGAGCGAGTACTCCGCCAGTAGATAGCGTCAAGAGAACGGTCGCCAGTGCAACCTGAGAACCCTTGACGGGATAATAGTCGCGGAAGTTAGGCTCGACACCATTGGGCGGACGAAGAGCTGGTGTGTAATATGGGTCTGTATCCATCTTGAAAGGGTGCCAATCAGATATTCGAGCCTCTCCAGGAAATACGTGTATTTGCCAGGGACTTTCTCGATAGCGATCACTAGCGAGGTGGAAGATGGAGCGTATGAGGGGTTCTAATGGGTGAGATCTATGCCAGGTCGAGAAACTATCGGTTCGCGGGGGAAATGAATTGCACGCCGTCGGTCGGGATTGCTTCCCTCTTCAATTAAACGCCGATAACTCTCAATCACGTCTGAACGTAGTCTTTAGGATACGATCTGCTGCGAGAGTCTCTTTACGGCCAACCCCTTTGTATTTTGGATCTCACCCAGCTGGGGGGTCGAGGGACTAGGCGGATTGGGTTGATGCATTCGTTTGCTCTAAAAATGGTCTACAGTATGATGCGCGCATTCGTGGGGTACATTGATGCTACAAGATATGCGGCACAGTAAACGAACCCCAGAACCTGATACTTCAGCGCAAAGTGTACAGCACGTTGTCGGGATTCCGTTGTTACATCGGACTATAATAATAATTACCGCGCCGAACTTATCACAGAAGTTTCTACCTATTAGGTAGACTGAGGAGGGCACAGTCACGAACAGAATAACCAGGTTACCCAGCTCGTGACTTATATCTGAGCAGATTTCTACCGTCGTCGAATGTGTCCACCCTGGACCCATCAGTTCTCCAACATCTCCTAGAGGCAGTTCGGTGACCGGGAACTGGTGCATGACCTACCAGATAAGCCATGATATAGCGTCGTATTTCACCCATTCTTAGCTAGGGCAGGCTAGCACTTGTTACATTGGGAATTTTACAATCAACAAATCAGCTGGTGGTATGCTTGCTTTTTTCTGCACCAGCATACGCATGTAATTATGGCTGAGGCACGTATATGTAAAGTACGCGTATATGCACGTTGATAGCCGCTCATTGGACAACCCGAAGTAGGAATGCTGAAGGATTGGAGTGCACCTAGGTACTCTGTATAATCTATGTTAGCCCACCTACGTTGGCCACACTTTCTGGCTATGTTGGCCAATGTGGCGCCACTTCGAGCCGGGGCTATGTACCTGTCCTATTATACACTAACTCCTCGCCTACGTTATCTAGCTTTATAGCAACAACTACGTTTAAAATATAGGCCAAAGTGTTATAAAGCGTGTTATAGACTTTGCAACTTGTACGATATCTATAATAGCGTTAGAAGCTTAAAACCAAGGTTACTACATAGGTACAGATATACTTAGCGAATATAGTTATAATAGTCCCCTGCTCTGATCCCTGCCTAATTTGGGTGGTTTAGCCAACATAGCCAAAAAGGGTGGCCAACGTAGGTGGGCTAGGTTTAGGCATTTAATTCTGCAGTAGCTGATTGCTATGACTACGTAGTATGCGTTAGGATTCGCGCGGGCTCGGTAACTGCAGTAAGCAGCATAAGACTTCAACCCCGCAACTATCCCCAACCCGAAGTGAGAAAAAAATTTGAAAAAAAGTTCCCAAGGCATAATTATTGTAACAAGGCTCCTGAATGCAAGGGCTCGGAAGAATACTCTAATTGCAAATGATATTCTACAGTGTCAAGGAGGCCACGGAGGTCTTTGCCCCGCTATTCGGCCAGGTGGGATATCTACGGTCTATATGTCTAAACAGCCTCGCTTCCAGCTGGCGACCTCACTTTCATACAGACGTCCCGGAGAATTAGGCAATACAGTGGTAAGCTGGTGAGCTAAAGCATCATAAAGAGCCTCAATCAATAACTATATACATAATATGCAAGTTCCAGTCTCGGATGTAGGTCCTAGTCTTCGGATATTACGTGTAATACTAGTGTCCAGATGAAGCCCATTCTCATAGTTAAAAGAACGGGTCAGTAAAGCGGCATTTCCTGCAATTTCTCCGGTGAATAAATTGCTACTGGGAATTATCAGGGCTGAGACCGGAATATTAAGAAAGGTAATCTTCATCCATAGCCAACGGCAACATCCTATAATTGTCACACGGACGCAAGGAACTGGGACCAGATCTGGCCCCCTAGGTCAGCCCCTAGGTCAGCCCCTAGGTCAGCCCCTAGGTCTGGCGACCTGCATATTCATATGCATACTCGTGATTCTGTAAATAATCATATGATCGGGTGGCAGAGCCTATGGATAGCGAAAGCTTCCCGTCTCCTCCCGTATGTCCTGATTTATCCGAGAGAACAGTACGAGAGCGCGAGGGCAAGAGGAAGCTAGACGGCTGGCCTAGGTGAAGCCGTTCGCATATATAGTCTGGAGTTCGCCCGCGTGGCTGAATAGAAGGACTAGAGCTCCAGAGCCCCCTTGTGTCACACGGACCCAAGGGACTGGAACCAAGCCTGACCTAGGTCAGGGCTGGCGAACTGCATATTCGTATGCATATTCGTGATCATGTAAATAGTCATATGATCGGGTGGAATAGCCTATGGATTATCTAGGGCTTCCCGTCTCGTCCTGTTGCCTCCTGTATGTTCTGATCTATCCGAGACAGCAATACGAGAGGGCGCGAGGGCAAGTGGAAGCAAGGAAGCCAGGCGGCTGACCCAGATGAAGCTACTCATATAGCCTAAGGGTTGCCCACCTGGCTGGACAGAAGGACTAGAGATCCAGAGCCCCCTTGAGCCCATAGATGATTATTAGTTGAATCAGAACACATCTCAAGCCCTTGATACAAGCCCTTGTGACACCTTGGTCGCAATGATTATAAGTTAAATTGAACACTAATTCGAAGCCCTTGAACAAAGCCCTTGTAACAATAACTTCCAGCTAATATACCGCCTAGAAAAGTATCAAAATCCGAACTAAGTTTTAGCTCCACAGTTAGGCATAGAAGTAGAGAAAGTTCTGCTTAACATGTACTACGTGGTATCTAAAGGTATGGCTTTAGATATCAAGTTCACCGCAAATCAAGCCTTCTTCCACACCGCCTCCAACAAGCTCTTCACAGTCTTAGGCTTGATCTCGGGAAAGGCATCCTTTGCACTCTTGCCTTCATTGAAGTCATATTTTCCACTTGCCATCAGCAGATGTCCGACAGCTAGATATTTGCGGTACGAATCCCCAGCGCCAAACAGATCAGCATTAACTTGCGCCGGAAGCTCGGTAACTTGTCCAGCTTTCAGTTTCTCCAGGTCGTCATATGCGACGTTAAACTTCGTCCCTAGAATTATGAGGGTAAAGTAAGCTACTGTATCCTCTGCAACGAATCATATATGGAATATCTGCCAGCTTACCGCGCACATTCTCAATCAGATTAAGAAACTCGTTCCAAGTGACCTTGTCGGCGGAAAGGTTGTACGCTGGTTCCCACTTCTCTAGGTCCAAGGCGGCAGCAACATATTTGGCAACGTCGCTTGTGTGAGTAAAGGCGATGGGAATGTCGCCTGATCCCTATTATAACACTGGAGTCAATAATGTCCACTTATGGTAAAACAGTTACTTAGGGTTTCGGGAGCTTGCAGGGAGTAGCCAGAGCAAAAATTGCCCGTTAAGGTAATTTATGGCTCTCAGGCATGCCAAAAGGGGGAATAAAAGACTCCAGGGGACTAACCGGAATAGCGGCGGCGGAGTGGAAAATATCGAGGACCATGATCGCGGGTTTCATGTGCGACCTGACAGCAGGGACAAACCAGTAGTCGAGGAAGACGCCAGTGTGGAAGCTAGTGTATTCCAGATTCTCTGCCTGCTTCAGGGCTATAAGGGCCTTAACTCTTGGGGCCATGGGCGGCATGCGTAAATCGTCTCTATTTGTGTGCGTCAGTAACGGTCAGATAAGTACACGATTGGAAGGATAGTAGCGTTGGCTGACCCTTCTTGTATCGGTACACCCCAGTTGTTGGCAACATATCTTTTGGTCGTCTTGGACGCATCAGCAGCAAGGACGAGCTGCACTTCAGGAGGCACGCCCCCCTGGACGTTAAAGGTCAATGCCGAAATCAACGTATGGACATTATTATCCTCGAGGACTTGGGCCAATGCTTTAATGTTGGAGTAGTCAACCGCTAGAACTGTGGCTCCTATCGATGCTTCCAACTCAGGGTTGGGCTGGTGATTATAAGTGCGTGGTCCGCATAAAGAGCGCAATGGTTATGCTTACCTGCCTTGACAGAATCTTGACCTCATGCTTTCCAGCCGTGAGGATCTCCTCAACAATGGTACGCCCAATTCCGCCCGTCCCCCCAGCGACTGCAATGACTGGCATGGTAAACTGGCTCTGGCGCGTGAGAAAATGGAGATAGCAAGTCGAGTGATTACAGGGTCCGGGCAAGACCAAAAGGGCGAACCGATGTGATGATGGAAGACATTTTTCTCACATCGCAAGCTGTGCAGACTTATTTATATATAGTTCCTAAGGGTAAATAATCAATAGCAATGTCTCGCGTTATTGAGATACCAATTACCAATATTGCGGCCGACGAAGGTCAGCTGTAAACGGAAATAACATGCTGACTGGCTCCAGCGTCTTTCTCCGGAAGCAATTTGCACCCGATTTGATGACTACCGAACTAAACTTGAAATGGATGGACTGATGGCCAGGGTGCTAGAGCACCCCCTCGGATGCAAACTGGCTCCGATACTGGAATCGCAACTTGACGCTCACAACATTCATGATGCCTAGCGCTAGGTCGACTAGGCAGAAGGATCAGACTATGACAAGGATTTCGCAAGTAAGGGCTGGCGTTGTACATAATTAAATGACTTTCTCTAACATCATCGAAGGCATGCAACCACTGTCGCCAAAGGAAAAGCCGCTGTGATGGGGCAACGCCATGTTCAGCTTGCACAAGGCAATCCATCGAATGCATATATGAAACCTTCCAGAGGAGACGTGGTCCGGGAAGGACGTTAGTGCCTAGGATCATGAAACACTATAGCCAGAGTTTGGGCTAAAATCTCGCCAGCAAAGAGTATATCCGGGCGTTAGAAGCACGGCTTCGAGACGCGACCCGGACGGAGCCTGAGGCTTCACCTTCGAGGCACGTGAAAAGCATGGACGCTCAACTTTCGGAGATAACGACGGCGGCTTCCGGCCCCGACAAGCCAAATACCGTCGCCGGAGATGCAGTAGTCCATGCCCCTATCGAAGATTCACGTCAACAGGCTACCCCGTCCGATACAGCGAGACAGACAACCGGTAGCAACGAGGAAACTTCCAGAGACACTTCTAGGCCACGTGTATCCTTGCCCCTACCGCTAACAGACGATATCATCAGGTTCTTGGAACCCGTCTTCAATGACATGAACACGGGATACCCATTATTGCCTTGGCCGTTATTTGTAGACAATTTATTGTGTATAGATCCGTCAAAGAATGTGGCTTGGCGGGCTCTGCTTGACTCCATCATGGCAATAGGAATTCTTTTTCGGTCAAAGAACTTCAATTTCGAAATGTCAGCAAAGGAGGCGTGGGCCAGGTTTAACAATGCCTATGTACAATTGCCTCATATTATGGCACTCGGCCCAGATATCCTGGCAATTGAGGCCATTTTAACAATGGCATTATTCATGAGGATGAGCGCCGATGCACGCACAACCGCGCAACTTCTCTCTTCGGCGGTTAGGATGTATCAGATAATGGCACTGCAGAATGATCCAACACGTACACTAACGCTAGGTGCGTGTGATGATAGACATCGCCGTGTATTTTGGACAGCGTATATTCTCGATAAGAAAATCAGCACCCAGTTTGGTCTACCACCCGCTATACAAGACGACGAATATGATGTGGGGGCCCAGAGGCAGAAAATAATGTTGCACATGCAAGGATTGTCACCATCTTCACAGATCATAGCAGAGGTCGCGATTATGGAATCTATTGTATACAGGCGACTGTACCAGCGGAAAGCCTTCGAACAGCCTGATGACGAACTCATAACAAATGGTGCGTATAAAAACCTCTCATACCTAATCTCTTAGTCTCCTTGTTTCGTATAATCTAGCAAGTTCTATGACGTGGGACTTAGAGATCTGGATTAACGTGTTTATATGCACGCAGTCATCGAGGAGAGTTGGGGGCTAGATTACTGGCAGCGTATACAAGCATCGGCCGAGTTCCGCCCTGACTTTGACAATCCCGCAGCATTGTCGAATCCTAGTATGGAGACGTTGACAATCCACTTCGCCTATTATCACTGTGTAGATATGGTCCATTGGGCAGCCAGACGCCACAGTTCGAGGACAAACACATCAAAGTCGACACCGCCTAATCGGATCGGAAACGCGCGAACTTTAATGTTGATAGAGGTAAGTAGAAAGGCTGCTCGAGCGACTCTGAGCGTTCTACCATCCTTTCCTCGACGATCATTCGTGGACCTCTGGTGAGCGAAATCGATGCTCTGACATTCTATTATTTAATCATGACATTTATTAACTGTTCTGTTAGGCGTATATTGTGTTACCCAATCTCCGCTAGTATCAACCTACTTGCGGGTGTGCTTGAGGATCCTCTTTCTATATCTGCAAGGTCGGATGTTTCGACTCTAAGATCATTCCGACAATTTCTCGAGAGAATAGTTCAGGAGGACGGATGCGACCTCAATCGAGTCTTACAAGGCTGCGTGAAAATGGAATATCTGGCGCAAAATGCTGTTGACAAAGCGGAGGCCATGTCAACGGCTACGGCTCTGGATGGAATGGAAGAGGGGACTGGGCCAGTCCCATGGGACGATGTACTATGGAGGAATTCTCAAGTATGTTCCTGGAATTTAAGTCATACATGAGGTTTTCGAAAGCAACCCGACATCAGCTTACAATTTTGCAGAAAATCAAGGACCTTCTGGCATCCTGTACACACCCCATGTATGTGGCCCAAGGCCTGATGACGAACTTGAAAAGTCGCGATAGCGCCACTACCGAGGCGTTGTCCGAGATCTTGGGTATTTGCGAGAAGGGGGATGGACTCTCTGGCTTGTTTGCGCCAGAATGTTTATGGCCGAAGACGAACGGATTTCCATTCCAATCTACAGCTGGAGTTTCGAATGATTGAGTTGCGGTAATATTTGCATAGCGACCACACGCACGCCACTTAGTCGTAAATTAAAGAACTTTAAATCCCTTAACATCCTCAGCTATCTCGAAATGAGCAGTTGAGCCTCATGGTTACGACAGGGGCGGTAGTGGGATAAAATATAGGTAAGCCGAGAAGACCTGTTGCTACGATTATGATGTAGGTGTTTTTCGCCATGAAAATAAGTGTTACAACGTTCATCTAGCCGTACATTGCTCAATTTCTCTTGTCAGAGAGCGCAGAGAGCCGTAGGCATTTCGACGCACGTTAGCCTTAACTACTATTCTATAATTACCTTTGTGAGGAGAAATAAATCTGGATTATTTATCAATAGTGTCTTAACCAGCACACATTGATTGCTCTTTCGCATTGGAAAATATGTAGATGCTTGGAGGGGACGAAGTATCTAGCGTTGGTCAAAAAAATTGGTTTATTTTTGTAGAGTAACACCGCACCAATGGATCTATTCTATTTCAAGAGGAAACGGACACGTGCAGCTTCATGTGTTTGGAGACTCACGTGTCATGAAAACCCTATTGTTGACTGCTTAGTGCTTATTATGAATTCTATTATTCTATGTAGTATCATCGAAGGCTCTTTGTTAAGCCGGCTTTATTTTCCATTGTATCTAGTAATTATGATGTTATACTGATCTGTTAGCCTGTTATTAATTTGACTTATTCAACGCGCATTGTCATCTAAGACACTATTGTTCTAAGTTATTATAATAGTTAAAAGATCCCTTAGTGCTAGGCTTCTCTCTTTTGAACATACCATCCCTATATATATCCTTAACTCCTACTCCTGAAATATAACTAAGATATGATTTTTACATAAGCTATACAGTTTAAACATTTTGAAACACTCTGATAGAGAACCTAGCTAGCCTCCACCACTGCAAATATGGAAAACTGGCCTGCACAGCTCAGGCTATACCAGCGGTGGTGGCAACGACCCGACACTTTCGGATTGATCAAGTATTTCCACCCCGGGTTTTGGAAGTTCGTACTGCCAAATGAGAACCTTACCGAGTTTACATTAGAAGACAATGGTCGTTACAAGGGTTACACGTTCTACAACCCAGAAGGCTGCGTCATATGCATTGAGTATGCCGAGTCGAAATACGTAGACAACGGCCCTGGCCAGGGTTACACCTTCTACTATCCAGGTGGTATCAGAGCCGGAGTTGGAGCGTTGGAAATCTGTGATAAGTATGATGGGGAGCGTGATATCATATACGGGTATGTCTTCCTCGAACTTATTTCTTTGATGTCTCATCAATTTTAAGAGTACAACAGCCGCCTTGGGACCATAGCCAGCCTAAGCGCTCTCCACCATTTTTTCAACTCTTATTAATCAACTTTGCTAACCATAATGTTGTAGTGGCCCCCTTCCGGGCCCGAATTGGACTGACCGCCCCTTTGATAACCCCCTGACCTTGGATTCACTAGCTCGCATAGCGATGAAGGACAGAATAAGGGAGCGAGTACCGCTCTCCGAGAACGTTGATTTATTCTACCATCCAGATGTCTTACTAGATTCACGGCAACAACTCGCCATTCTTGCTGGCCCGAGTCTTTTCTCCCCGGAGTGCGCAGGGGAGTATTTCAGGTTAAACCAGAAACTACTCGAAGGTACTGTAGAAGACAATGAGATGGCACAAAACTGGAACATTATCGTTGAGCAGAATTCCTTATGCAAGCTAGTTACCTGCATCAGGCACCACGACGTAGATCTATTCTGGACCTCGAAATCTGGATATATTTACCCGATGTTATATATAATTCCCGAGAAGTGTTTCACCTGGACACCGAGGGACTACTCTACATGGGTTCCAGTACATAGACTGCGCGAATTCCTTGATACGTATGAATATAGGGAGGGTGAAGTTGACCCCCGTATACCTGCGGCTTACTGGCCAGATGGCGAGAACTACTCGCTCGACGGAGAAGAGCGGGTGCAAGAGCTATATCAAGAGCTAGAATAATAGCAAGTGGAACTATGATCATGGCTGCTGACCAGGGGACGAGTAGCAGTGCTAAAGAGAGTCATCTCCGTCCTCAACTTCATAACAAAGGGCGAACAGATGTCGAGCGGGTAAGCTACTCACTTTCTTCCACCGCCTACAATGTTTCCCTGTCACTTTCTTGATTTTCTTCCCGGTTATCATCAATTAGACTCTTTAGGGGCCCTATAAATCAGCATCTCTGTCAGTCCCCGCTCCCCTATAATTAGCGATATCATTCACCGAAATCATTTTAGCGAGTTTCATAACTCGAACCAGCAACACTATAAGGTAGTGTGCCGATTTCCTTAGTTTTCTTACTAGTTTCGCTTTCGATCTTTCATCTGGGCTTGCCTTTCCTGGCGTTTAGAGTTGGATTACAAAAATAGATCTCCCTTTACATTAGATTTCTGCTGTGCATGAGCACTGACGCAACCAAATATTAACGCCTCATGGGGTTCGCTGCTAGAGGAGGTTATAAGTTAGTTCTTCAATAAACTCATATATGCTCGTATCTTGTTAATCTATGAAAATATTGCATGCGTACACGACTCGAAGACAAAAGCTAGAAGTACTTTTCTTCGCATATACTCTTATTTGTGTAAGTTAAACACATCAGAAGAGCAACTTGCCAGGTCGCTTAACCAAAGCCGCCATGATGTCCTCCAGTTCATCAAGAAGTTCCGCGGCAACGTTGATCCAATCCTTGAATGTCACAATCTCGAACATCAAACTATCACCGTTGGCAAACGCCTGCACCTTCCACTCCCGAAGGGGTTCTAAATGTGGGTACACGGTTTCGAGCCGGCAGTCGGCGGCGCCGAATTTGAGCTCCTCGACGTGGTAGACGTCCTGGTGGACGACTGAGTCGAACCAGTCGACGGTCGCCGGCCACTCAGTGCAGTCCCGGACGATCTCAGTCAGCCCCATGCATTCGTGCTGCGCACTGGCGATGTGCTGGTATTGGACATATTCAAGCAAGTCCAACCCCGTCCAGCTGTCCTCAAATTTGATGCGCACGGGCACGTACTGCCACGTCGGGCCCATGACAGCATCAGCGTTAGGTAGGTCGATGTTGCGACCGCTCACCACCTCGCCAAAGACAACGTCTCGTAGGGCAAGGCGACGCGCAAGACACAGCGCCCACGCCGCGGTTGGCAGCGTCGCGATGGTGATGTCCTTCAAGCGGGCGGCAATGTCCACGGTTCGGGTGAGCGCCGCCGGAGTCTTCGAGGTGAGGGGCAACGTCGGACGAAGCACCGTCAGCGAGCTACCCCGTAGCAGCTCCCGCCAGTAAGGGATGCTTTGTGGGACCCCCTTTTGCACGGCGTGGTACACGAAGGATGAGAACGGGGCAGAGTTTCGCGTGGGTTGTCCCTCGTACAGCGCTGCGAGTTGGTGCAAAAGTCCCGTGAGACAGATCTCGTCGTATTGGGCGTGGGAGATGCGTATGGTGAGGCAGCTTCGACCTTCCTCGCCTTGGACGAAGAAGAATTTGACGAAGGGAGAACCTAGTGGCATCCTCGTCTGAATGTCTACGTCGCATAGTTTATGGGCGAATGATTGCAGATCTCCTTCGATGTCGTATTCGTCAATAGCGACAGTCAGTTTTTCAAGAACGATGCCGTGATATTTCCCGGCGACTTCGACGAAGAGCGTTCTTAGAATCTCATTCCTAGCGACGAGCTCTTGGCAACTTTGGAAAAGCTTGGTTTTATCTACGGCTCCTGAGAGATGGAAAAGCTCATATCTTGCCGAATAGCGAGGAAGCTGAGTCGTACCCTTGACAGCAACCTGCTGCAAAGGCCGTGTTGGTAGGACATCTAAAACTGTGAGCTCATCCTGGAAAAGCATGGGCTGTATTGTCTCAGCGATGAAAGCCTTCGCATCATTAACGCCGAGTAAGGAGAATGGAGTTGAATCCAGAGGTGACAATACGGAGGATGTCACGTTCCGTTCTTTGACAACCTTAGCCATCTCATAGAGTGTGCGGTATTTGAAGATCTCAGGGACCGTCAATTCCATGCCCTTTGCCCTCAACTCCGACACCAGCTTCATCGACCCGATTGAGTCGCCTCCTAGCTGGAAGAAGCTGTCATTGAGCCCGATCTCCTCCTCGCTGATTGATAGTATCCTGCTCCATATTTGGCGCAGGACCTTCTGCTTTGCCGATCTGACTATCATCACCCGTTTTTGCTTCAAACTGGTCCTTGGCATCTGTTGGCATAATGTCTCGACTGGAACGATCTTCCCACTATTCGTATATTTCGCTAACCGCTTCGTCCGGTAAAGAGTTCCGTCGAGTGGTTCTCTTGTTTTCAATGGATTCTTAGCATGCTCCATCTGAAGAGCGTCCGTACTTCGTACTAGCAGTTCTCCCACGGCACCGACAGGCACGAGGCGCTCCAGCTGAAGAGGATCTACTATCCATGTCTCGGTAATGGAGCACTCCGATGGGAGTAGAGTAGAACTGGCCAGACTTGAGCTGGTGGTGCGACTACGTTGTACGAGCTCATTGATTTCATCATCGGTTACTACATCAAGTTTGCCGCATTGTAAGGTCGGGTTCTCGACAAACTGCTCTGTAAGTCGTCCCAGCTGAACCAAGATCCTCTGCATTTGAGGCAAAGTCACAGTTTTCGAATCAAAACTTGCCATAATGAGGAACCCCTGGGGATCCAACGAGCAAACCAGCATCAGCGCATACGTGTTAAACTTGAGCGCTTCTTGCGCTGCCTCCATATCGCCGGCGGGCACAAACCCATCTGCCGCCTTTTTGTCGCTGACATCCGCATTTTCGCCAGCGGTGCTCGGGTGCATCACTATTCCTGTCCGCAACTCGCAAGCTTCACGCGCATCGGGACTGAGGCGTCGGATATGCTGCAGGCCGAAATGCTCATGCGGGATGCCGGCGACGGACTGATCGTGAATCTCTTCCAGATACTCCGCGATCGTCGCGTCCGGGTCCACCACGACGCGGACCGGCACCGTGGCAATCATCGGGCCCTCGATTTCCTCGACGCCAGGGATGGGAGCGTTGCGCCCTGTGAGAGTTTCGCCGAAGACAACGTCGCTCGAGGCCGTATATCTCGACACCAGCAAGGCCCAAGCTCCACGAATAATCGTAGCTATCGTCGTGCCCGTCGTGAGTTTCCCGGTGGGAACGTAGTGCTCTAGTAAGGAATCGGCCTGCTGCTGGTATCCCGGCCATGGTAGGGCTGGGAACTGTTCCCCAGCGGCACCTGCGAGACGCTCGCGCCAGTACTTCTCCGACTGGCCCCGGTCCATTTCGAGCAAGTATTTGATGAAGTGCTTGAA
Source organism: Xylaria longipes (assembly GCA_025201785.1). Classification (NCBI taxonomy): domain Eukaryota; kingdom Fungi; phylum Ascomycota; class Sordariomycetes; order Xylariales; family Xylariaceae; genus Xylaria; species Xylaria longipes. The sequence goes on along the minus strand of MU619704.1, from coordinate 99,175 downwards.
CTGTGCCGGTCGTTCGGTCGAATGGCCGTCATATGCCCTGTTGACATGGTCCACGACTAGGGGCATACTCCAACCGTCGTAGAGCGCGTGATGCATCGTTAGGACGAAATATGCCTTGCTCTTGGTCTCCTCGTCATAGACGACACCATACCGAACTAAAGGTCTCCCTAGGCCAACTGCGATTCTCCGATCATTCTCCAAATACTCGTTTAAGCTTTGTCCTGGGGTTGATTCATATGCGAAGTCGTCTTTGATCACCACTTGCATCAGCCCATGTTCGGGCACCTGGACGATTCTAGTACGAAGAATAGGGCAATCCACTGAAGCAACCCGGAATGCTTTCAGCAGATCCTGCGCTGCCGCCTCGTTTGCGAGCGCTACCACACGCTGCGCCACATAGGCTTCGCTGGTCTTAGCAGAAAGCGCCATGAGGCCTTCTTGCAGCGGCGTGCAGGGATAAATATCCTCAATCATACCAGCGTCGATGTCGCAGAACACCGCGCACTCGGCTCGCGCAGCGTCCTCTGTCCATTGGGCACCGATGAGCGAGAACGCGGGGATTTGGGTAGCATCTTGCTTGACGCCAGCTTTCGCTACGATGGCCATATCTGACAGTACCGGATTGCTGAATATGTCTGCCACGGTGAGGGAGATGTCCTGGATTCGCGCTTCAGCCACCAGCTTCATCGCGCGAAGCGAGTCTCCGCCAACGGCGAAGAAGTTGTCGTGGGCACTTAAGTCCGTCTCTAAACCAAGTACTTTGCGCCATGTTTCGGCCAGCTTGATTTCCATGGCAGTGGAAGGTTCTCTATTTGGAGTAGCTGCCGCATCATAACCGGCAATATCCTTCCGGCTTAGCGAAGACCCTAATTCTCGCAGACACTTGCGGTCGGTCTTAGCAGAAACCAGCAAGGGCATGACTTGTAAGGGGATATAGACGGCCGGGATCATGTAGATAGGAAGGTCTTTGGATAAGAGGCTGTTCATATTCGTAAGCGCGTCTTGGACTTGGGCAGAGTGAGAGCCAAGAAGAATCTCAGAGTCGGATGCTAGACCTGCCCGCTCGGCGATAAACGCGGCTAGGGTTGGTTCACCCGACGAACCCCCTGGCTTGATGACTTCAATGGCTATGCGAGTGCCTGGAGGCAGTTTGTCCCGCATGTTATACTCGATCTCCGCGAGCTCGATTCGTTGACCACGGAGCTTCACTTGCTGATCGGCACGTCCGACAAATAGTATTGTGCCGTCCGTATCGTACCTGACCAGGTCACCAGTTTTATAGAGTCTTCCCTTCCGACCGGGGTGCGTGGGGCTTCCAGCGAGGAGCCATCTTGGATCGTTGATAAAAACTGCAGCAGTTTTCTCCGGCTCGCCCAGATAGCCAGGCCCTACAATCGGGCCCTCGATCAGAAGCTCGCCGACGGCGCCGATGGGCACAAGTTGCTCATGGGCCGTAGGCTCGACGATCCAGGTTGCAGCTCCTACTCCTCTGCCGATGCTTATATGCGGCTTGTGTGATTCGGCACCAACATCACTATTTACAGTACACCCAACGGTACACTCAGACGGCCCGTAGGCATTGACGACTTTGGTGGTCTTGCTCCAGATGGTGGAGTCACCGGCAGAGATTGCTTCACCTCCTAAGCCAAGAACTTCGAGCGAGGGAATGATATCCGGCTCCAGTACGCGGGCCACCGAAGGTGTCATATGAGCCATGTTGACGTTCATATTGCGGATGGCACCACTCAGGTCATTGATTCGATCAGCGTCAGAAGGGATGCAAAGACAGCCCCCAACTGATAATGTGCAAAGCATGCAGTCTATGCATACGTCAAATGCGTACGACGCGAAATCAAGTACCCTGGAATGCGACTTGTAGTCAACTGCATCTGCGCGCGGAATCGCGCCGCTCGTGTAGTTGACATGAGAGATGATCACGCCCTTAGGCTTGCCAGTACTGCCCGAGGTGAATTGTATGTAGAGATTTGTAGTCGGCGGTACCTTGGGTAATTGTGAAGGGGTCTGGATTTCATCCAGGAGCTGTTGTGTCAAAGTGAGGCGAGTCGCATGGGGAGCAATACGACTCCCAAGGTCTTCTTGTAGCTTCGACGTGATGACTACGGTTGCACCAGTTTGCTCGACGATAGTCCGTAACCTCCCTTCGGGTTGGCTGGGGTCTGTGAGCGCGAATGTTCCCCCGGCCTTCATGACGGCGAGAACGGCAATAGCGGTCCACCGAGACTTTTCAAAACACAATGGCACGTTGGCTCCCGGCGCAACGCCTAGTAAAGCCAGTTTCGTGGCAAATAGGTCGGACAGCGAGTCGACATCGTGGTATGTGAATTTGCCATCCCAGGATTCAATAGCGACGTCTTGCGGCTTCTTCTGTGCTTGTTCCTTGATCATGTCGTGCATACAGGTCTCCAGCGTAGGAGGGACGGGAGAGTTCCAACTCCATAGCTGCTCCAACTGCTCGGCAGAAAGCCCATCTGCTTCTATATCAGTAGGTGGCGTTGATAGAACGGAGACGGCTTCGTCCGTAGCCGAGCTGTCATTGCCGCCGTTTGTTATGACCTGAGAGGCCATGACTGCTTAGTGAGCTGAATAGCCGTCAAATGGTTATAAGATACCAAGCGCTGAATGATATGGGCAATCAACCTTTATTCATATTAAAATTTGTTGTCCCTTGAGAGATCCCGTAGGACGTATTTAGTGATAAGAAGGTCCTTAAGGGTATCAAATAATCAAGCAAAAGAGACGAATAAGTCACGATGCAGGAATGGTATATATAAGGAGGGTATGATGGACCCATCTTCATTGCTACTGACAGCGGTGACCCCCGGATGAAGTGACCTACCAATTTAGGTGGCCAAATACGCCTCACCAGGGCGAGTTGCCTAAGCCAGTCCACGCCTTTGGCTGAGCGCAACCATGTAAGAGCGTAACGAGACACAGCTGACCCGAAGCCGGCCAGTAGGCGCCGCCTGGCCTCGGATCAGATAACTTTAAACCGGATCAGATAACCCATGATGGCAAGTCTGGAAGTTTTAGTTGCATTAGATCGGGGCTTGGCGATGCCACATCGGTGTTGGGTGAGTGATGTGCATGTACATAGTAGGTATGTATACGTATTAACCTAGTGTGTTATAGGGTGGTATTCTTGCACTATCCCAGCGAAGGTGACCTCAAAGCGCCGGATGGCCTCGAACGAATGCAAATGCAGAGAGGGAGGGAGGGGCCGATCGAAGAAGAATTGAAAAAATTTTGACAATTGATGAGGCACGCGAGGGGTGAAGCGGGGACCCTGCGCGTTCGAACCACCAATCCGCCAATCCGTGAGGTGCCCCCGACGGAGATTCGGATCTGATAAGATAATCTCGCCGGCAAAAGTAGGACGGTTCCAACCTAGTTCGCGGTTTCCACCCACAATTGAGGCATCCTAGTAACAGTAAGTAAAAGAACCTCAACGGAATGCGCGTGCTTGTGTTTTTTTGGCCGGTTTCGGATCACATTACATGAATCAGCGGTGTTGGCATCGAAATACTAAAGCTGGTTCGATTTCAGTGTTGCTGTATCTAGGTACCTAGTTAACTTGATCTTTTACGTCGTGTCACCTGCGAATAGGGAGTGAAAACTTAGGTACTCGTTTATACGCATTGTGTTTCGCCCAGCACTTTTACTAAAAACTACCTGCACGCAGTGGCGGAAATAGTCGGCTTGTGGCGAGGGAAACATGCCTTTACGTCATCATGTTCTTCATGGAGGGGCTCAATTTGATAAATGGCGCATATCGGCGGTAGGGTGGAGGTGCTGTTTGTGCATGGCCTCGCATACCTCGGCCATTGTACAATTCAATCTCTTCTCAAGAGACGCAAGATATGCTGTATATATATTACTACTATACCTACCTACTCTGATCTTATTATCTTCGGTGGCAGTGCCTTGATAGAAACTGGTGGGGGGTTGCTTGTTGCTTCAGGACTACCACACACAATGAACAATATAATATGTAAGTAAAAGTGGCCAAACCTGAAAAGTGTTAGTTCATTAATACAAATATTTGGATTTGCCGACCAAAGACAAAGAAAACGGTTTAGTCGCAGTGTTCCTGTCATCGTCAGGGGAACAACTCAAACAAACGTTTTAACCTAAGAGGAGGCCAATGTGTGACAAGCGTGTAGCACCAATCTTGCAGACAAAACGCCGAGGTGTTTAGGTAATCATATATGACTTACCACTTGACTAAGTACCCACGAATGTCTCTAACTCGTGAGGGATGTCACAGCAGCCGCAATAAAGTTCGTAAATGGCAGTCCAGGGTAGTGTCTACCCAGGTAGGTATACGTACCTCAAGGTTATGGGGGTCCTGTATGCGGGAATTGCACGCGCGGCCACGTGACGGAGCCCCCCCGACCAGCCCCTCCCAACCGTTTGAAACTGAAAGACCAACCTCCTCCACCGTAACGATCAATCATACCAACCTTGGAACCCATCCCTCCGTCTACCCAGCCTCCATCCAGCGACCGCACGGTATCGATAAGACAGCGACCGCCGTGCTCGTCTCGACGCTGCACCTCCCCGACCACCGCCATTGTTCTGCCTTGGCCGGCAATCGACAGCGCTTGGGAGAGAGCGCCAGGCTCGGCAGCGCGAGTCTGTTGTCTCCCGGTACATGTGCGTGTACATGTGCGTGTACATGTTTGGCTGATGCAGAACAACAACTAAGTTAAAGTTACCCTTCGCCGCCATCCCATCGTCGTGTCAGCGGGGTTGCAGGTTGCAGGTTGCAGGTTGCAGGTTGCGGGTTGCGGGTTACGCGCTGTGGGTTACGCGCTGCGAGTGGCCGGCTGCGAATTAAACCACCACCATCATGGCCGATGAAGATGCGCAGCTGGCGGCCGCGACAGCAACGGCGCCAACCGGGACGACGATGACGATGCGCTCCTCGTCCCGCCGCAACGCCGACCGCCGCACGCCGCGCTTCAGCTGGAACCAGGCCTACGAGGACACCTTCTTCCGGTCGCTGTGCGAGTCGATGCAGTTGGGATACAAGGACAGCCACAACTTCAAGGCCGGCGCGTGGGAGCGGGCCGCCGTGGCGCTGCGCGACCGCCATGGCGCATACCCCGAGAAGAGCCACCTCATCAACAAGGCCGACAATGCGCGCAAGAAGTTTCGCATGTGGCGCGGCCTGCGCGAAGACCCCGACTTCCTGTACAACCCGAACACGCGCATGGTCACGGCGAGTGAGGAGGCCTGGGGTCGACACTTTGAGGTGAGTCGGCCATTGCCCTTCGTCTCCTTCATGTCCTTCTCGGCGAGACAGACGCTAACCCTGGTCGTTTCTCCGTCGTGCAGAGAGAGCCGTTATCCAAGGCGTTGCGAGGCCGGCCTTTCGAGCACGAGGAATATATGGAGATCCTCTTCCCTGACGTCGTGGGTTCTGGCGGCGCCCCGAAGCGCATCATGAAGCCGAGGCGTAGGAATCCGGACGGCTCGATGCCACCACGCGCGAGCGACGTTGATGCGTCCACTCTCGATCCTGCCCTGGACTCTTCCGTCTCCGTGGTGTACGGCCAGACCCCGTCTCAAACCCCCATTCAGCAGATGCCACCACCGACTCAGCAACTATCTTCACCCGCCACCGCTCAGCGCCCGGCTTCCACGACCATGGCCCCGCGCACATCGGCAGCCTCTAACACCAACGCGCTCACGCCTCCCGACGAGCCGACACCAGACACACAATTGCGCAAGCGACCCCATCCCGACCCTGCTTCGGGTAACCCCGAGAGACGCAGAGGCAGGCCGTCCCGCTTCGCCCCCAGCTTCTACAACCAAAACTCTACCGCCAGCATCCCCCCCGCATCCACTGGCGCTTCCTCTTCCTCGGTGAACCTCACCACTTCCACACCCCCACCTCCGGTGCCTGCCGGGCTCATCGAGAACGGCATTCTATCCTTGGCAGAGGCGCTCAAAGCACGCGCCGCGCCCAGATGGCCCGAACAGGCGGTGGAGATTCTCTTTCGCGAATTCGCCGACGAGGACCTGGACTTGCAGCTGAAGATAGCCGAGAAGGCTCTAACAGACGATAATAAGGCCATGGTCTTCGTCAAGATGACCCCCGTGCTGCGCCGTCACTGGGTCGGGAGGTTAAGGGAATTCCACATGCGGAACTTGGGTGGAAGCGGGCTCGGTCTGGGAAGAGTTGGGGAGGAAGCTTCTTGAGGCCGCGCCCTCCCCCTAACACGCTATACGTATCAAAATGAGGCCGACATGCATGGAGCGGTCTTGGATCACTATATATCACACGCCTATTATCATTAGCATCCGGTGTTTCAGTCACAGCAGCGCTGTGAGGCTCCGATGACGTAGTATTGCAAGGCCATTTCGGCTCGTACATTCACAGACAGTACCAAAGCGGAGATTTGGGGTTTGATAAGGGCTAGGGAAGTAATATCAAGGTACCGAAACAGTAGCACAGTATGGCTAAAGGATTATTCGGTTCTGCGCTAGGCGTTGGCGTATTGTATATACTTACCTTCAGTATGTTTCAAAAGGGTTCTACGTTTCCGCAGTCGGACAACAGAATTCGGGGAGAGTGTAAAGCCCGAGCGAGATTCCCTTAATGACTACCGAGAACAATCCACCTCACCGAGGAAGAGTATTTCTATGCCTAGATTCAAAAAGGGATCCCGAAAGAGATTGTTCACAAATTCGTCGTGCTACCCTGTACTCTGTACTCGTATCAAATGGTGGCCGGACACCCTTCTGATGTTCTCGAGACGCGTACGCACAAATATTTCCTAGCAGCTTTGTAAATGCGGGCATGAGGCCGACTGAAAAGACGGCTGGGGCCGAAGACCGCTATCGTATGCAGTGTCCATCACGATAAATACTAATGCGGTGATCGGGTCAGTAATATAAAAGGCGTGGCAACATTCAGAGGGTCTGATTGATATAGCGTAGCCTCGGGGGTATGTATTTATTTCGCCTTTGTTGGGGCCGCCCTGTTCGGCATACTTCTTCCGGTTCCCGTGTTGGCTTCTTTGCTCTTGATCAGTTGGTCTTGAATGTCGCTTTCTAGAAACAGATAGAGGCTGCAGAACAAGCAGCACGTCCACGTTGCACCAGGCATAAGCACCCGTCACCGGAGCCTGGTACCAGTACCGGCTCTTGACAGGTTTCACCCGGCTTCTCTCCGAGTGAAATCCGTGTTACGGATGCTCCGTTCTCATTCGAACGATTAAGCGACTGACATTCCTCTCCTAGCTCTAAGCGAAATCTGTGTTAGGCTGTTCCCCCAGAGAACATTTCCTTTGCTGAGCCCATAGTTTTTTACCTTGCCACCAACGTATACACCTCCGAGGCTATCCCATAGCTGGTTAATGCCGATATATCAACTACAATGTCATGGTCTCGGCATAAACAAGAAATAAATAAACAAAATCAGTTAATAAGAACAATTAAATCTTTGCATAGGCTATATTTAAAACGTATCACCTTTAAAATAAGGTGTATATAAGATTAATAAGTGCACAACTTACTTTAAGCCTTGCTAGGCAACTTACACCATGTCTTAGTCACGAGCCACCTTTTTATAGTTCTATAATATTGTAGCATTCAATAGGAAGAGTTTAATAATTAGAATTTAGGTGTTTCAGGACCATATTAGAGATGTTACCGCCTAAAAGAAACACAATACGAAAGAGAGTAGTGAGAAGAGCTCGTTAATCCGTCCACTATCGTGAATCAACGTTTTTCGGAGCAACGACTATAATGTGATTGTTGTCGCCATGATGGTTTGCACTGCCTTCTCCTTGACTATGTAGTATGATTATATCAACTGGACATTTCTCTTCCCACACTCCCCGAGTTGAAGGGACAAGGCTGGCAAAGGGTATTGGATCAAATCAAATCGATGATGCATCGCTGCGTTCTGATCGACTGAAGAGTCATCTTAAACATGGTACTGATAATTTTTGACATCGACCGCTGACTCTGCTCCCAAATCCTGATTACCGGGGTAACGCGGACGTCGGGATCGAGATCCCAGTTTTTCAGCAGACACATGAGCAGCCAGTGAGTATAGCTGCCCTTATTCTTGCTCTATATCAGAGGGGGATTATGACTCTTGCCGACATGCAATGGAGATCTTATACTCTGGTAGTAAGTAGTTATGTGCGTAATCTAGCCGATATATACAACACATACACTTCTAGACTCCGTACCCATGACATCGAGATCAACCCCAACTAGGCCCGGATTATAAATCAATGCCGGAGGTCCCTCGGCGGCGACGAAGCTCGCCTTGATTCAATACTGATGCTGGACATCCTCAAGGCAATTAGGGTTACCCACGAACTTAAAGAAGTCATAGAAACCGAAACTACTTGCTATGACCCGAGAGTTCAGATCTCAAATTCCCAGCGGTATCGCCAGATGTACTGTATGATAAACCCCTGGCTGCACCATATTTCTACCTTGTGTCTGCACTATTTGTCCTCCAATTAGGTGCCCTCGAAAACCTGACGCAGATCCTCCTGGTCGCGGTGGGAAATTCTCTTGCATCTACTCTTTTTGTCTGCTACGTTTCCCATTTCTTCCATTATTCCCGTCAGACCATATGTAGGCAGCGGAGAATACAAGGGATTATACTGACAAAATGTCCCCTTCCTACTATTTTTCTTTTCTGTCTCCCTGCGCTTATTTCGTCCGTTATTTAAAGTTAGATATCTATATGTGAGCACTTGATAAAAAGAAACAAGATACCATCGCTTTTAATTCGGTCCATGAATAAATAAATGTGCTGTCTAATTTATTCATTATATATGCGTAAGGCGTATCTTACGCAGCAGCTTTCATTTAACCATATTTTCTAAATACCCGCTTCCTTATTTATTTATTCCAACAACAGGCCTGCCTTCCCAACTGTTTAAATCCGTAGTATGGCTCAACCCCTTACTTAAAGGGCTGTGTTGGCTCCCCTCGATCCCTAGGTGGGCGCTCCCTAAAAAGAAATACTGTCCTCTCCGCTCGGCCCTCGGGACTCAGGCGTACTAGACTCGTCACCCATACTGAACATCCCCTCGGCCTCCGAGTCCGTCGAGATACGGTCGGCCAACACCTTCCTCATAGTCTCAGATATCCGATGTATGTGTCGCGACTCAGAGGCGGGGGAGTGTACGTAGACGGGACTCGACCCTGGCCGACCGGCGTCCTTGTCTCCGGCCTTCACCTTGTCTTTTTCTTCGGCCTTCTGTTTCTTAGCCTTCTCAGCCTTCTGTTTCTTAGTCTTCTCTGTTTTCCGCCGCGCGTCGTCCGCCACCCTTCGCTGCTCGGCTACGACCCACTCGGCGATCTTATCGACGGCAGTGGTGGCCGAGTGCAGGTGGCGCAGGAGGTAGCCCTGCAGCTGTGCGGGGGTGAACGTCGCCTCGGGCACTTGTTTCGAGAACTTCTGCGCTAGGACCTGGAGCTCCTCGTCCGTCTGGTGCTCGTCTACTTGTTGTCCGTCCTCGGCGATCACCGTGCGCTTCTTTTTCTTCCCATGCTCGAGGTCGTCGTTCTCGGAGAGTCCGTCGGGCGCCATGTCTAACCTCCCCGTCTTCATCATTCGCAGAAATATCTGCTCCGCGCCTTGGCGCGTCATGTGCCCCATGTAGACTTTTACGTCGATGCGGCCCGGACGCACGAGAGCCTCGTCCAGCTTATCGGGGAAATTAGACGTCATGATGACGACACGACCTTCCCTGTAAAGTTGTATTAGAGAAGAATGGCCTACAATAAAGATGATAGATAACTGTCACGGGTTTCAAGAGCATGTTGCCGAGGAGGCACATGAGGCCAAAAGCTTTGCTAAGACGGGACTTAAAACCAAAAAAAAAAAAAAAAACCTACTGTGAAGCAATGCCGTCTAAGACATTGAGAAGTCCGGAGAAAGAGCACTTCTGGCGGGCACGGCCCAGAAGCCTTCGTCTATCATCTCCGTCGTCGTCCTCGTCGTCTTTATGCCTGAAGCCAACAGCGTCGATATCCTCGAGCAGGACGAAGCAGCGGGCCGGCAACGTGGCGAAGAGAGACACCAGCTCGTATTCTATCATACAAGGTCAGTGTGAATTTCTTCGCCTTGGGCAAATCAGCCAGGAGCTTCAGAAGCAACATACCATGAATACTTGCAAAGTTGACTATGTATAGGTCCAGACCGAAAAAGCCGGCAAGGGCCAGGGAGAGGGAGGATTTTCCGCATCCTGGAGGACCGTGAAGAAGATAGCCTCGACGGTACGGGATGCCGTTCTCGCTGTAGAACTGTCGTCTGCGGGGGTTTAGGTATTTCTCCAAGTCGCTAATGAGGTTCTTCTTGACATCGTCATCGAGATAGACTGTGTCGAGCGGACGGGCGGGTTTCACGGCCGACACATTCCAGTGGCCCTCCCTACTACTTAGGATAGTCACAGAAGTCTGTTTCTGCGCCTCGGCCATCTCACGACAGGTCTCTAGAAGGGCCCGGATGGGTGCGATGGACCAGCCCAAACAAGTGATGGTTACACTATCCCTAGTCTTCGGCACGTGCATTGGGCCAAAGTAGCCGAAGCTTGGGATGATGTCGCTAGGGGCGTCTTTCCTACTTTGCTTATCATTGCGGAGGATGGCAAAGAGGTTCCAACCGTAGAAGAACCACGTGGTCTTGAATGCGGGCGTGAATTTGATATGACTCGCTTCTTCGGGTTCCAGCCCATGCTGCAGCGAGCCCCTTCTTCGTCTGGGGTCATGTGACCTAGACCTCGCGTCCGAGAGCGTCTGCGCCGTGTACTCCTTGATGAAGTGACGGCGCGATTCCCTCTCGACCAGCCAATTGAAGACCTGGAAGTACAGCTCGTCGCCGGCCTTGATGGTGACGGCGGACGTAAAGAAGATTCTGGTGTAGTGACGCAGGCTCCAGAACAGGTCGATCAGGTGGGGGAAGATGGAGGTGACGAGATTCCACCGGGTCAGCACACGTTCTGCTCTCGTTGAGTCTATGAGGCTGAATGCGTTGTAGAAGAGGCTGCGTATGAGATTGATGCCGGCTCTATCGGCGTGAAGTAGCGGCCCGGCGGCAGCGCCCGAAACATGAAAGGGCTGGACCATGTTGACGATGCCGTGATATCGGGGCGTCGGGAGGAGAGATGAGGTTACCTAGGTGACGGGTCTCTTAGCACCTTTGGTAGGGGCTGGGCAAATATAGCCAATACCAAGATGCTAGGTAGTGCACATGTAGGAATGAGTTGCCTCTAGGCTACCATGGCAGCTGGCAGCCTTGCGTGTAAGTCAGAGAGTTGAAAGTGAGTACCTAGGTACCCAGGGAGGTAATAAGGCAAACGCGGGTGGGGCGCGTACCCAGGTACCTGGGTACCCGATCAATCAGCTGCCTGTGGTCGGTTGCCTGGAGGATCGAGATGGCGGTGCAGACGCAGGGTGTAGGTAGGGGAAAGATGGCAACTAAGTGCAGTGGCTGGCTGACTTGAGTGAGTGCCGGGGTCGGACAGGCCAAGGTAGGGTAATGCGGAAGGGGAATTAGTGCGCTACGTGTGTGTGAGTGGGTGAGTGAGTGAGTGTGTGCATATATATAATATGCCTGGTCTGTGTGTATTTGTATCTGTAGGTGTGGGTGTGTGTAGGTAGGTATGTGTGTGTCTGTAAAATGATTGTAGAATGAGGTGAACGGTATAGAAAGAAATGCAAGTAGCCCGAAGGTACTGTAGATGGGGGGAACCGAGCAGGTAGTAGAAAGAAGCACGTGCACGGGCAAACCTGTTGTTGTTTTGGTGACCGATCATACCTGTACCTACCTACCTGACTTGGGTAGTTACTTGGGGTAGCGTAGTGTGGTAGGTAGGTATATCTATCTATCTCTTAAATATACCTACCTAGGTAAGTAGGTAAGTATGTAATTGCGTCCCTACTGTGCCTCGCCGTTTGCAATCAAATGTTGAGTGGTTGGCGCCCGCCCTCCACATACATGTACATGTGCATTGGTGTTGCTGTTGGTGTTGTGTTGGTGGGGATGCAAACAAGACCTACTTACATGTGTTGTTGTGTTGTTCCCTCCTCCCTTGCTTGCTTGCTTGCTTGCTTGCTCATATGTATGTATCTATGTATGCACCTTCTCACAGGTGCGCGTGCGAGTCCAGTGGTTGTTCGTACCTCGAGTGGGTAATACCTTGGGTTGGGTACTGTACGGCTCAGCTCGTTTATTGCCCCGTCGGCATCAGACGCATTGCAACATTGAAGAGGTCTTGTCATACGCTACAGGACACAACCTATATGCACAAGATGAGACGAATCTTACATATCTAGGTAGTACTCCTCCTGGTCTGACTTACATGTGCGCATGTCACATACCTCATCCATCCCGTCACACCAGATGAAACCACACACGTGGGTCGGGGACGGAACCGATCATCTCACCGTCCATGATGCCGTCGACATATGCCTCTCCGATAAGATGATAGTCCAGTCTCAAAACGCTCTGGAGTCTCACCAAGTAGCAAGCATTGAACCCGTCCAGGACCGCTACGGTATCTCCGGGCCTCATGTTGGCCGGCCCAAGACCTACGAAGCCTTGTTCTGTGAGGAACGGCCGCTTGCCCGCCCAGCGCAGCAACGACTCGAGATAAGGCCGCGACTCGGCTGGGAGTTCGTTCTTGGGCTCCTGCCTGCACGCCTCGAGATACTTGGTCATGGCTTCGTAGCGCGACTCTGCAGAGGGGTCCCCGCGGACGAGGCCGCCCTTGATCACGATCTGGTCGCAGCACGGCACACGCCATATCCCGTTATCGCTGAAGGGAGGCCTCTGCCCACGGCCGCACTGTCCGATCAGTCTGATTTGTTCGTTCTCGACAAGGCGGCTGTATATCCTCTCCGCCAGCCGTACGAATTCGCGAACCTGATCCAGGAAGAAAGACAGGTCGTCATACGAGACAGACCGGGTCAGAAAAGCCCCGGTGTCATCCGTGGATGACGGGGCAGATGCCGCGCGCGACCTAGGAAACCAGCGTCGTCCGACCCGCATCACCTGGTCCAGCCGCCGGCCGTGGACCGGGATCGCAAGCGGATCAAATGGATGCATCGTCTGACCATGGCTATACTTGGCCTCATTGCACGCTCTGAACTGCGGCAACCAGGACTTTGCTTGTCCCTGACTGCACAGACTCTCGTAGATGGTGGACGAATAGTCGGGGACCCAACTCGGAAGGTTAGGTATTCTCTTCGCATCCGTCTGCGCCCACGAGATGATATCTGTAAAGCCGCTTCGGATCATGGCCCGCGTAACGGCTGTATAGGTCTCCTGTACAGTTTTACTATAATCCGCCTCGATGTAAGTTCTCTCCTCCTCGTTACAAAAGCCCAGTAAGCCATATATCATATCTCTTGGGTCCGTCGCTTTCGAGCCCCCGGGCAGCTCTTTGACGCAAAAGTTAGTCATGGCAATGCGGAGAGACAAGGCCTCTATAGGATATATCGAGGTGTAAACGATGAGTCGATGCATTTCTGGAAACGAGGGGAACCCGAGCGCGAATTTTCTCAGCAGCTCATCAGATTCGTCTCGCACCGGGATGGAGAGGTCCAATGCTGGGGCCTGCGTGCGGATGAGATACCGCTGAAATGCTTCGAGCAGAATCAAGGCGCCGGCAAGGTGATTCGACGGCAAATAGCAACTCCCACATGCGTAATAGAGGCGCTTCGCTAGGTACACCTCTTGAGGCACCCAAATCCGCGACCAGAATGGCCTCGCAGAGAAGTACGAGTATTCTTCGGTCGGAAAGGCACCCTGCTTCCCCGGGGGGTGCTTAAACCTACCGAGCAGGTGGAAAATGTTCCTCTTAAGGTTCGTCTCTATATCCAAGGAACGCTCATTGAGCTTCTCAAAGTCTGCCGGGCCTACATGCTGCCAGAACCGCAGCCCAAGATCGTAAAAATGCGTAAATAAGTCTTTGGTCGAAGGGTTTCGAGCCGGTCCAATCCAGGCATAGACCAACGACGCCTCCGAAAAAATCCGCGCCATGTGCTGCACCATAAGCGACTTCTCCCTGTCGTCTTGCTGGTTTATGCAGATTGCGTCTGCCCACACGTACGTGGTAGAATCGTAATGCGTGATGCTCTGGAGGGCTTGTGCCAGGTTTCTGCGGACATGCAGTACCATTCCGTTGATAGAGATGGCTCTCGTGGAGGTCTCCTCCCCCCAGGCGTATGAGAGAGCCATGTACTTGGGATGATTCCGAAAGGGGAAGTCTTGTAGGTCATACTTCGGTATCTCGCCCGTGTCAATTATGTCCCGCTTCTCGAATAGAGCTTGAGAAAACACGGGCTTGAGCAAGCGTATCGTCTCCAAAGATTGTCGCCCTAAATATAGTCTTGTGCGAAATGAAAACTCCGCAAGGTGCGCCTTCCGGTCCACGGAAGGTGTGACGACTGGATCCTTGCTATGGTCTTCGACGAAGAAGGTGGACCGTCCTTTCGTCGCATTCATATATATAGAGTCGGCGAAGGTGCCCTGATCTACAGCATAGATCTGCTGAAACGCAAATTCGTTGCGGGGTGATTCGAACCGCCGTGGTGATGGACGATGATCAAAATCAGAGAACATGGAATCGACTTTCCCTTTACATTCTTGTAGCAACCCGCCCAGCTCGTTTAGTCCCGTCCTCAACCGGTGCCGTCGCCCGTGATCCAGCAGGAGCCGGCCAAATTCGGAAGCCTGATCTGCAATCCTCTTCGATTGTAGTTGAGCTTTAGCTTGCGCAGCTATCACTATTAACGAAGATTCTTCCAGTTCTTCGGGCCGAGCCGGAGTAGCGGTCCTAGCTTGCCCCATCGTCGAAGATATCGGCGTCTGCGCGAGATTTGCCAATTCTTCTCCAATAGTCGCAGCTTGTCCCGTAGTCGAAGATAGTAGTGTCGGCCCCAGACCAGTTCTAACTCCTCCGGCAGTCACAGCTTGTGCAGTGGTTGACGATACTGGTATCTGCGCTGGACCGGCCGTAGCCGGCGGCGGAATCGAAGACAACGGAGTCCCCACTGCGTTGGAACTAGCCCATTCGATGGTCTCGGTATCTCCGATAATCGTGGCCATGGGTACGAGATACTCCGGCCGCGGCGCGAGCTGCCGCTTCGTTGCTGTCCGGTCTGCGCCCCGGGCCGGGTTAGGCGGCCGTGGACGGCCGACGCCGCCACCGGACACTCCTCGCCGTCGCTTGGGGTGTTTTCGCGATACGGCTATGTCGTTATGGAAGTGATTGAAGCCGTCAACAGCCCTCTCGCCGCTGCTTCCCGTTGTACTGTTCTCTCCTGCGGTGCTAGCTGTTGCTTGACTTGGTTGACTCAGTTGCGGCTGGTTGTGGTTTCCAAAATTCGGATCGCGATTCCTAGGCTCGCGTACTCTGGTGTCGGTCCCGGTGTAGCCGAGGCCCTCATTCGCGTTTCCTGTTGCGCTGATTGTTGCTTGGCTTGGCTGAGGAAGACTAGTGCTCCTAGAGTCTGAAAAGGGATCGTCTGGCCTGCCTGTCTCATCAACAAACCTGGCTACGGGAGTGCTTTCATTTGCGTCCCTTTTTGCGTTGGTTGTCGCTTGACTCGGCTGTTGGGGATCCTTTTTCTCAAAAGTCGAAAAAAGACCTGTTAGTACATCTGGCTCATCCCAAGATACATCAACAGGCATATCTTCATATGCGTCTGCTGGCGCGCTGGGTATTGTTTGGCTCGCTTGCGGAACATTGCGCTCCCAAGTTTCCAACGAATGATCCGCCAGCACGTTCCCGCCATCGCTGATAGAACTAAAACTGTCAGGAACTGACGTCTGTTCACGGATGGAACGCCCGCTCTCGCGAATCGCCGCCGCAGCTAATCTGCGAAGCGTGTTGTTGTCCAGAAACACATCCTCCAGAAGGTCCTGCCATGTAGTGTCTATTGGCGGGTCATCCATGTGCCGCGATATCGGATGTGATGCGCCGCCTCCGATTCTGCCGACCGGGATATGATACAACAAATCCCCAATATCGGATATTAAGAGGCCAGGATTCCCGCGTAAGAATTGGCGTGATGTTTTGCTGCCCACGACGCACGAAGACAACGCGTATAAGACGAAACGGAGGAAGTTCCATGGGGGCGCAACCAACCGGGATAAATGAGCCACAACCGTTACCTCTCGACTAGGTATCTGAACTAGGCAACTATATCCGCCTACAGGGCAAACAGGAGGAGAAATGTGATCTGTAACTTCTCTACCTCATGTATGGTATCTCAGAACGGTGAAGAAAAAATGATAGGAGACAAAGTAGAATGAACCGTGACGTGATTGGTGATTGGGCCAGGTCGAACCATGCAACCAATGCATTTGCAGGCAACACAAGGCTCGGCTACTGCGGGGTTGCTGACATGCATTCTTATCTGGTTGATTGTATTTGGATGCAGGGGCGTTCCTCAAACCAACAGTTAGTTATTCCTGAGAAGGGTTAGGAAAGAACCTTGAAGTCTTCCGCCAGACATGGCACGTGGCTTGGCTTCACCCCAGGTCGCGATATTGGATCGCGTTGCATTTTCAATAAAAATACGCGTTAGTAACACTCACTCCACAACCAAGGTGTAGTGTGAGAATTGTCAGATCATCCAACGAGTCCAATTCATGCATGCAAGAACAGATACACTACTAACCATTACACGCAAAACTTTCTGAATGAAGGAGGACAGAGAAGAAAAAGAGTAGAGACTCCATGTGCTGCCCGTCGCATTGAAACGCCGCCGTGCTCCCTTCCCTTGCCTCGTGACTTGCAGGAACTAGCCGAGGTATTTGTTCCCCAAGGTATTATTTTCGTGGTATATCTTCTTTTTCGCATCATTCTAGACGAGCCTCTTTTCTATGACTGCTCACCCTTCTTCCTTCCCTTGTAGAGGTAACTGTCGCGTACACGTCAGCCATCCATTTACATCCTGCTAAATAAAACAAGAGAAATGCACTTACCCTCCAAGCGCAGCCTCGAAGAGACCCACGCCGAGCGCCACACCAGCCCCAATGCCGATGTTCTTCCAGGTGAGGCGACCGCGCTCGTAGAGGCCAAGGGCCTTGTAGCCGAGGTAGGCGCTGACGCCGACGACGGCGGCCAAATTTGTCGCGACGATGGTGGTGCTAGCGCCGTCGCTGAGCCCGCTAAAGAACTTGGTGAGAGCACCGTCGGCCTTGCGCGCCTTCTTGGTGCTCTTCTTCTTGGCCAGGTCGGCGTCAGCGCGGGCGCGGGCGGCGGCGGCGTCGGCGGCCTCTTCCAGCTCTCTCCGCTTCTCCTGGGTCTCGGTCTGGATGTCCTGCTCGAGGAAGTCGGAAGGCACGGTGCGAACCGAGGGCGCGTCGACGTCAATCAGAGACGAGGTGCTGGCTGTCTCGGAGGGGATGATCTGGGGCGGTTGCGGGGCGGCGGCCTGGGAAGTGTTGTGGTTAGCTGACCATTCAGCCTGGAGCGCAAGCTGGATGACGTGATTCGTGATGTGGTGAGTGTATTCCTGCTCTTGTCATCAGGTGGTGCGAGAGGGTTGGGACATACCTCCTGGGGAGACTGCTTCGGGCCAGAGGCGGCGACGTCGGCGTACGACACTACAAACAAAGATGTGTTAGCTGGCTTTTTGTAGACTACAACCCGATTATATTTTTCTACGTACTTTTGAGAGTCGGCAAGATGAGGTTATTGCGGGAGGGTAAGAGAAGGAGGGTATCAACAATGTGCGAGTTGCAGCAGTAAAGTGGAGAGTATCACTGGAATGTAGGTCGGCGATGTGGTGATGGTGCTATGGGAGAGCCTGTTGTGTTGTGGTAGTCGAGGGGTGAATTGAGATGTTAAGGTTCAAGACAACATGAATGACTGCTCATGTGATTGGCGAGGGAGAAGAACAGCAAGATGGGCTACCCGCTATATATTGCAGACCTGAACCGTGCGATGAGTGATGCCATCAGCTGTCGCGGGTGCTGCAACCTTGGCCAGGTGCGGGCCAGAAGCTCCCCCGGTCTCTCTGCCCGTGTGACGTCAAGCAACACACTAGACCATGTCCATTGCCCCATATGGCTACCCCATAACGGGTCCGCTAGTTGTATCGTATACGTAGTACTAGGTACCGAGGTAACTATATAATGATTTGGCTGCTGTCTAGCACTAGAGAGTTTTATTTTCGCTTCAAGTATGACGAAACATGAGAGCAGAAAAACTAACGATAAGCATCAACAAGGGGTAGAATTTGGTAGAGGACCGAGAGCTGAAGAGCACTGGCAGGCAGGCGGCGTTGACTTGTGACATCCCAAAAAGGCTAGCTTCCCTCGATATGGTAAGCATGCCGTACCTTAGGTATTATCAGTATTGCACTCACTCAGTCACTTACCTACTCACTCACTCAAACCAGACTCGAATGTCCAAGCTGTACCTGCAGCTAGATGCAAACCGGACATTATTTATTGCGTGTCAGCAAACGCGAAACAACCTCTATACTAAGGTTAACTCATATTAAGATTCAAGTCGCGCCAATCTGGCGGGGATAGCTTGTAGCTTTCTTGTTCTCACTTTTGCGATTGTACCTCGTGGTCCGACAATGCTGGTTGATGTGTTCAGCTCGTTATGCAAGTTAGTTGGGTTGATGCGAATGAGATGCGGCCGAAATTGTAGGCCTGTGACGACAGGCCCGTATCTCTGATGCTGTTATGGGTGTAGACGAATCTCTTCGCATCGTTCCTGACACTCTGGAATGGCATTCTCGAGCAAAACTCCGCCGCTTATTTGAAGACAAATCCAACTGCGATCATCGCACCTTTCTGACCATTTCTGCCACTTGCGAGCTTGGAGTGAACGCCTCCCGAAGAGATGAGCCCAATTGCCCGGATGAGTGTCCGACGACAGTATCAAATGAGATACTGGCTCTATATAAATGAGAGAACTCCCATTATTTGCTGAAAACACAAGAGGAGCCGTAGTAACATCGGGATTGTCCGCTAAGACTGATCGTAGGTTTGCTTCTGGCTTCTGAGAGCGTTGCACCCCCGTGGACCATTATCGTGTACTTCAGGAACGTATGTCTCTACGATCATATGGGAATCAGCGCCGCCGAAGCCGAAACTGTTAATACTGGCTCACAACGGATGTCCTTCCGCGACAGCTGGCCACGTGGGTGGTTTTGTCGGGATCTGTAAGTCGCCGTACGAGACAGCAACTAGGGTTCAGATCTACAAGGTGTTGGTTTGGGGCATGGTCTTGTTCTTCATGGCGAGAATAATCTTCAGAATCCCGGCGAGGCTCGCATAACTTTTGGTATGATTGATAACGGTTTTGATAGACCCTACTAATAGCTTAGCACCTACGCGGTATACTTGACCATCTGGGAAGAACGCCATGCTGATGGCTGGCGCTTCCCTCGGATCACCAGCCTCAGTACCAGTACCTGGGAATAATTCGGTCAGCTGGTCGATTGATTCAACGTTCATAAGTCAGGAGGATCTTTACTATGTGCTTCAAAACACTACGGTCGCTCAGCATCCTTAGTGATGTCTAGGCCAACATTTTTATACGTGGAATAGATCAACGCAGCCTGGGCTTCAGGGCTGGGAAGGGTGATTCCTTTCGTTTGACCATCCGAGTTGACGCCAGTCTCTCTTATAAGACCGTCAATCCTGTCGGTGTCTTTATGGATATCGCCGCGATGCCTTCTCCTCGGGCATAGCCATCCCACATTTGAGATTTCCCAGACGGAGAAATCATATGAAGGGAGGATGCGGCCAAGCGAGGGGGAGATTTACGCCGGCTGCGCATGCGACTAGGCTTTCGCCGCTCCGAAGACTCCGGACAGCTAGATGAACGGCCGTTAAGCTAGATGAGCAAGCCATGCCTGCTGCCATGTACTGAGAGAAAGCTTCCGTGTCTCGAGCTTGCGGGTCGATGAAGTCGGCAGTCATCCGGCCACCCCCGTAGATCCTGAAGCTTTAGGTCGGTAGATTACATTGCTCCATACACCGTTTCTAATTGGGACCGCTGTTGGGGATCGATATTTTCTGCCAAGTTAGGGACGATGTTGAAGAACGTGGTGTCGAACCGCCCCGGGCTCTGTTCAATGAAGTCTGTGAGATGTAGATGTTGATTACAGTCCGTTTGTTTAATATCTAAGTACCCAAATCATGAATTGCGAATGGAATATTATCCTCTGAGCTTTGGTTCTGTGTGCCAGGAGCTGAGCCAACACCACTTACACGATTTCGTCACATTGCTCGCTCTAGGATGTTCACCATTGGCATGGTAGAAGAAGCCATCTGGGTTGAATCTGTCTCCTGGAACCTTTCTGAATAGGTCGCGAGGCCGCTTCAACAATTCCCAAAGCTTGGACGGAGACGTCGCATCGCCTGGGAAGGGCAGCCGATCCCTATGATGGCAATAGGTTCCTTTGGTGAGTGCGTATAGGCCATCTTATCTAAGAAGAAACTATTCTACAAAGTCTAAGGCAAAAAGAGTGTAAACGTTGTAACTAGGCCAAGACTACAAATCTTTCAACCGTGACGAGAAGAGCAAAGCTGTAGTGCCACTCCACCTTCATCTTTAATTCTCATATTGACTTATAATTACACCAGACTTCATGTGCCCGCTTCTACAGTGGGAGGAAAAAATAACCGAGAATTGTTTTTCCGAGCCAAAACAACTCACCAACTACACTTTTAAATAATTCAACAACAAAGTATAGGGTAATATATAAGCAATAGATACAAAGGAATTAATTGCTTGAAGATTTCAAAAAATTAAACCTTTTATTTTTCTGATTTGTTTTAGCCGAGTTATTCGTGTAGAAAAACAAGGTATTTAAAATCTAAAAAATATTTAGACGAAATTTCTTATTGTTTATATTTCTTAACCAAGGAAAATCGGAAAAATATAAGCTTTAATTCTTTAAAATCTTTAAACAATTAATTCTTTTTTTTTTATTTCCTATATATTACCCTGTGCTTAGTTGTTGATTTATTTAAAAGTGTAGTTGGTGAGTTTTGCAGTAAAAATGAAAATTCTCGTTTATTTTTTCACCCCATGTAGTATTACCCTCAAGGGTAACCCGCCTCATTTGCCATCCACCCGGGAAAATCCTAGAATTATGGTTCATGGTGACGGAGTCCCTAACACGTAGTTTTCGCTCTAGATTAGGCACGGGTATTAGGACAACAGATAGTCCTCTACATCTTACAACGTTTTAGTCGACATTCAGGTAGTCATGGTTCTAGGCCCTGCCGAGTTAGTTGCTTGTGATGTACGCATGGGCACCCGGGCCGACCAAGCGTGGGATAGCGGAAATGGCATCGAGCTGAAAACGTGATCTTTTGACACGATCACGCACGACCAGCTGGATGAGTCTACATACAGATAGAATAGAGGGTATCTAGGGGTAGAGTAGGCCACTCAGCAGCCCTCTCCTGTGCCTCTTCTCTGCCTCTTCACGGCTAACCGCGTCCTGATATCCAATTATTCCTCTCACGCAGCTGCAATGCTCCTGCATTAACCCAAGTTGCATATAGATATTTGCACCTGCTTCGAAGAACCGGTTAAGGGGCACGGATAATGGGGTGGGCAAGAAGTTCTAAAGTTGGGAATTATGCCAGCGCCAGAAGGGCGGGAGGAGAATGGGTCTAATAAGTCGACGTGTCTCGTATGCAATATATACACATTATCTAGTACAGAGATAGTTAAACAAATCCGCCAGCGGCTCTATTCTCTATGCCACAGACGCTGTTCTGTAGTGGTACACGCCAGATCTTTCCCACGAGGGCTTTACAATCGCAGGCTGTCCTATTCGGTCGTAGGGGTTTTGGAATCCGCCGTTTTCGTTGCGGGTGCTGATTCTGTGACGGCGTGCTTCTCTCTCTCCGGCTTTCCTTCTCCCGTCTTCCGGCCTACCTCGGTCGCGTCCGCGGCCTTCGTGGGTTCAGGGGTGGAAGACTCCGTGGCTGCGGCACCTTCTGCCGAAGCATCTCTAGCCGAGAGCCCCTCGGACGGTGCTCCGTCAGCCGCGGCGGCGGCCTCGTCGTCCTCGGCTAGCTCGTCGCCGTATACCTCAGGATGTAGCCGGAAGCAATCCTGCATGTGCCTGTTCTCTTGCGTTAACCGCGTATCATGGGCCATGCTCCAAAGAAGCACAGGGTCCGACGTACTGAAACTTGTCGATGCAGTCCATGCCCTTGGGCTCTTCTGTCGAATACACGAAGCAGCTGAAGGCCGCCTTGAACTGCTCGCCGCAGGGGCCATCCGCCATGCCACCTAGGCAAGGGCAATCCCAGTTGATCTCGCCGGTCTCCGGGTTGAAGGCACCCTGCTGCGCGGCCTCCTGTTCCAGTGCCTCTGGGCCACCCACCTCGGCCGGTGGCTGGCCGTTGGTCTCGACTTCTTTCGCGGGCGCCTCGGGCGAGGTCTGGGCAGCTAACGCGGCTGTCTCGGGCTCAGGGACGGTCTTAGATGCGGGGGCGGCGACGGTGGCGGCTTTCAGCGCGCGAGCCTCGGCCTCTTGACGCTTGCGTGCTACGACTGCCTCGACGGTGGGCAGATCTTCGTCGGAGAAGGCGGGAGGGGGGTTTATTGTGTTGACTATGGTTGAGTACCGTCAGCGCACAAAGCATGATGACTACGGTGATGACGGGCGTCGCATACGCTTGGGCTCCTCGGCGAAAGCTGCGCTCGTGCTGTACCAATAGACGGCGCCGACAGCCAACCCCCATCTTACGGCCGAGCTCCTCCAGCTCCGCTTCTTGCCTGCCGGGGCGGTCGAGACGAATCGACGGCCGGATGCCGCAACGCAGGACTGGCGAAGGGGGGTTGCGATCCGCGGCGCGGACCGCACAGCTGCTCTGTACATGGCGGGCTCTGGTCGGATGAATACGGCTAGAATGAGCGACGGGGTGAGGAAGAACGTCAATTAAGGAAAGGGGCGCCGTCTATTGCGAAGAGAATGAAGTGTTGAGGACGGCGAAATGGAAAAGATGATAGCGGGTTTGTAAGCAGCGTTGCTTAATCGTCATAACTTTTTTTCTTGGACGTAAAACCGCGCCGGCGAAAGCTGAGCTTTAGTGCGTAGCTTACCTGTAGACGCTGTAGTCTAGGTAGGTACCTAAAGTACCTAGGTACTTAGTAGTGCGTCCACAGTGCACTTCGGGTGCGTGGGCCCACTGCGATGCCCTGCATATCGTAGGTAGAATATCGCATCCAATCGGCGACATCTCAACAGGGCTGCTCGGCACCTCCCACAAGGCCGTCTTGGCTTCTCATCGCCACTCCTCTTCCACTTATACTTAGGCACTTCTTAAACGTCTATAAGTATGCTACCTAGCTGGCTAGTAGTACCCATATCCAAGTTTATTCATACCACTTCTTGCATTTACAATCGGGCGTATGCGGCACTCTATGGCTTTATCATCTCGAGGGCCGAAACTCTGCCCGGTCTCAACGAACAAAGCCACACATGCTTTAGGTAGTCTTACTATGAGCCGCTCCACTGTCGATGAGAGAGAGTTGCGCTAGCCAGCACGTCAAGGCTACGTGCAAATTTCGATGGCGAGGCATTTATATATTTAAGGTTTCCTTTTCCGTGCCGTGTGACAAGCTGACGAGCGCCATTATTCGTTCGATGATGTAAATCCTGTAGGTAGGCGATTAATAAGTATCCAAGTAGGTTATAGTCGTGCGACGAATTCGAAGTCTTTCGTAGCTCTCTGATTCGCCGTCTCCCACGTCACAAGTGTTGCGGTAACCTGTCTCACCATGGACTCAAACACAGCAGCAGCCTCTGATCCCATAGAATGGTATCCCATCAGACAACTATTAGGGCATCCCGGACATGAGTTCATTCTCATCACCCTCCACCAGCCCATCCGAGATGCTGCTTTGTTCAAGGATCTGTGGAGCGCAGGTACGACTATCTGGTTCTTTTGACGGTAGTCTTGTCGGTACGGATAGGTAAACGGACTAACACCTCTTCCCTAGCGGAGACCAAGATCGCCGCAGATGGCGGTGCCAACCAAATCTACGACTTGAGCAAGCAAGCGCCTCCCGAAAACGAGTACAGCGGACCGGGATCAAGCGAGCAGTTCGTAAGTTCAGCCCACATCCACATCATTCATAATAAAACCTACCTAACCAATCTCACGTCGACAGAAGGACCTCGACACCATCATCGGGGATCTAGACTCTCTCACAGACGAGGCGCGCGGCTACTTCTCGCGCAGCCGCGTCATCCGGGACACCGATCAGTACTCGACCGACCTCGCCAAGGCCGTGCGTCTCGCGCGGCGGGAGTCGCCGGGGCGCGCCGTCGTGTGCATGGGCGGGCTCGGCGGCCGCGTGGACCAGGGGCTCAGCCAGCTGCACCACCTGTACCTGTTCCAGAAGTCGCCGACGTACGCCGAGGGCCGCGTCTACCTGGTGTCGGGCCACTCGCTGTCCTTCGTCCTCAAGGGCGGGCGAAGACACCGCATCCGGGTGCGCGAGCCGGGCCTCGAGGTCGGGCCGTCGTTCCGCCGCATCTCGCCCGACCCCTTCGCCAAACACGCCGGCATCATCCCCGTCGGCGAGCCTGCTTCCATCTCCCTCAAGGGCTTCGAGTGGGATGTCCAGGATTGGCCGACGGCGTTTGGGACGCAGATGAGCACGAGCAATCATGTTTTGCCCGAGTCCGAGGTCGTCGAGGTCGAGGCGGATAAGGATGTGCTGTTCACGATAGCGCTGAAGCAGGTGCCGAGCATATGAACTGTCTGACGCCAGAATGGTCTATGCACTGTTTTATCCTAGGCAGATACAGGGGGCTAATCAAGTGCGCTCCAAAACTTATGCTACAGATATCCGGCGGCTAGCTTTTATGTCCTCGGCGCACAACTAGGAAGACGATGCATTTACGGAGAAGCTCGAGATACATAGAGAACGTGTTTTGATGTCCCCTGTAGAAGATGTAGGGAGAGGGGTTAGGTGACCGTTTTACCTTCCCCCGCCATGATACTTATATATATACACAACCGACCATTAATGGCTAGAGATCAAGACATATCACAAGTATGTAGAACGAATAAATCCGATGACGTCAACAAGCCACGAAGCCATGGTCAGATTTCGTGGTTTCCCGCCGTATGCAAAACGCCGCTGAAACGCCGTACTCCTCGCTGTACACAAGAAATGCTCCAGGACACAACCTCATGAACCCAGAAAACAACGACAGTCATAATCCATCCATCCCATCCAATTCACCCGTACCACCCAGCGAAAGCCCACCCCCGGCCTTCCCGTCTCCTTCGTGCCTCTACCCAATGCCACCAACCGCTTCCGCACATCGATCGCCCCATCACCGCAGGAAGTGCAAGACCAACCAGCAGAATCCGAAGAAGACGACCACGCCGGCCCAAAAGATCCACTTGTCCTGCTTGGCGCGCCGCTCGATCATGCGAATGGTGTCGCCGCTGATGCCCAGGGTATTCGCGACGCTGTATAGGCGGCGCTGCGTGTTCTTGAGCATGTCGCGCTGGGCGCCGAGGTCGCCCAGCACGGCCTGGCCGCGCGCGATGTACTCGTCGAGGGCGGTGTTGGTGCTGGCGAAGAAGTTCTGCTCGCGCATGGCGTGCGCCTCGCGCGTGTAGTCGCCGCTGCCCATGCTCAACTGGCCGCCTCCCACAACCCCGCCACTGCCATACCTGTTCGTCGGGACGCTGGTAGGCGACGAGGCGGAGGCGGCGGTGGTGGCGTTGGCGTAGGGGTTCTCGGGCGTCGAGGTGGTGAAGGGCCGGCGGCCGAGCAGCTCGGAGCGGTTCTGGTCGTGGGCGGCGTCCTCGCGCTGCGCTTTCAGCCCGTCTAGCTGGGCGCGGAACTGGCTCAGCTCGCTGCGAAAGTTGCGCAGCCGCTCGTGGGCCTTCTCCTGCTTGGCCGGGTTGAGCTCCTGCTTGGCGAGGCCCGAGTATTCGTCCAAGGTGCGCGAGAACGAGGTCAGAGAGGCGGACAGCGAGCCGAGCGCGGCGGGCGTGGGCACGCCATCGGGCCCGGAGAGGTTGGCGAGGTCGCGCTTGATCGACGTGGACTGCTTGAGCGCAGAGTTGAATTGCGTGTTCTATTGGAGGACGAAGTGGTTAGAAAGCGGGACTGGGCTGGCGATGCACAAGCTCGCATGTGGTGGGCGATCTCACCATGGTGTATGGCGTATAGTGTTGGTTGAGGGCGACAAGATCAGGGAGTGGAGGGAGTGTGCCCGAGTGCACGTAGAGACTTCGGCTAAGATGGTTACGGAATCATAAATGCATGTACGGGCTGCAACGAGGCCAGCTTCAATGTTGATCTAGAGGTTTAATCCAGCTGTATACACTAGACAGCAAATACTAATCGTGGCTGCGATCATCAAAGGCACTCTGCCGTGTTGTGGACAGGTAAAGTCAGCCGACTCGGCAGAAAGGCAGAAAGGCAGAAAGGCAGAAAGGCAGAAAGACGCACAATCGTCCTTACCACAACTGTACACGTAGCTACCGAGTTGCATCCGACCAATCAAGACACTCATGTCCATTGACCGCCTTCCTAAAGGGGTAATAGACTCCACACTAACTTACCTGACAAGGGACGATAGGTAGGGGCAGAGTAGGGGGGATTAGATAGAGCACAGCCAGCGACGTACTCCACTGTACATGTTCTGCGCGACGATACACCCCGGACCCGACTCGGTCATATACTCCTCTGGTTTTGCCTGAAATTTCCTTGAGGGCGATTGTGCCAACTATATTGTATTAGCTTGGGGATGACTTGGACTAATCACTTCAAGACTCCCGTCGTATGTATAATCACTATATAGATATAAGATGGATACCACACCACATGTACCGACATAACCCGCATGCAGCACGGCATATGATTCCAAGGGAGAGAGCAGTTAAGTACATCCCCATTGTTACCCGTCTTTGCGGGCAGATAGGCCTCACCCTCCCGTAGCCGAAACGGCTCCGAGACCCGCCGCACTCCTTGTTGATAACCTACACTACCTAGGTGGCGACATAACTACCGACGTAAGTATGCCGCGTCTGGCTACCCACCGAATGAATGCCCGTGTACTGTACCTAGTGTACTGCATCGACAGTAACCAACTTAGTCCAGACGGTCTTCGGGCTAGTCACCCGGGCCCGGGTACGCATATGGGTAGCACCCCCGTTTGATCGGTGGTATATAAAGGATATGTCTGTCATATTCTAGGTAGTATCCATTGTCTCAACCGTCTCCCCACTGAAACGACTAGGGAAATAGTTCAGGCATCTTGCAAAGTACAGAGATGTCTGGCCTCCCTGCAAACCCCATCGCAGAGAAGGGCAACCGAAGTCATGACGACACGGGAAGCGCCGAGACGACATCCGATGCGGAAATAACTCCCCAGAATGCAGACGCGGAGCCTCCCAGTGAGAGACCAGCCCCCTTGGGGGAAAAGTACAGCATCTTCACCACCGTCGAGAAGAGAGGCATTGTCCTGGCCGCTGCTGCAGGTGCCTTCTTTTCACCCCTATCTGCCCAGATCTACTTCCCAGCTCTCGATGCCCTATCACGCGACTTGAATATTTCAGTAACCGAGGTCAACTTGACTGTCACTACCTATATGGTACGTTATTGGTTCCTCATTCCCTTTTTTTTTTGCCTAGCAGCTCACAATCGGCATCCAGATCGTTCAAGCTATTGCCCCCATGTTTGTGGGCTCGCTGGCCGACTCTGCTGGGCGGCGCCCGGCCTACATCCTCTGCTTCATCATATATATTGCAGCCTGTATTGGGTGTGCTCTGGCCCCAAACTATGCCGCTCTCCTTGTTCTGCGGGCCTTGCAATCCGCCGGCTCCAGTTCCACTGTCTCTCTATGCCAGGCCGTCGTATCCGATGTCATTACCTCGGCCGAGCGTGGCTCTTACGTCGGCTTCACCTCCGTCCCCATCATCCTGGCACCTTCTGTTGGTCCTGTCATCGGCGGTGTTATTTCCCAGTACCTAGGTTGGCGTTGGATCTTCTGGGTTTTGACAATCCTTGCAGGCTTTGTCCTGGTTTTGTTTCTGCTCTTCATGCCGGAAACTTGCCGACTCCTCGTTGGGGACGGCTCGATTCGTCCCCATCGTTTTTACCGTACATTCTGGCAACTGGTTAAAGACGCTCGCCGCAGGAGAAGTGCTACCAGGGACACTAATGGCACTCTTACCCACCAGGATACGAATGAAGAACCGAAGAAGAGTCTCCGTCTCCAGAAACCGAACCTGACTCGAACTCTACTCATACTATTTGAGAAGGAAATGTTCCTATTGCTGACGTATAGCAGCTTGATCTACGCAGGCTTCTACGCTGTGTCTACGGCCATCCCGGCCGAATTTGCTAGGCTGTATGGGTTCGATGGTCTCAAGATCGGCTTAGTCTATATACCTCTAGGCGTAGGCTCGATCGTATCGGTTTTCGTCATGGGACGATTAGCGAATTGGAATTACAGACGGCATTGTAGAATACTCAACATCCCGTATGACAGGAGTCGCCAGCAAGACATGGCAGGCTTCCCTATCGAACAGGCTCGCCTACAGATCAGCATCCCCTTTCTTGCCTTGTTCACCGCGGTCCTGATTGGCTTTGGCTGGGCGGTGGAGTACAAAGCACACTTGGCCGTCGAGATCGTCTTACTCTTCCTACAGGGTGTTAGCCTTGTGGCGTTTTCGAACCTTCTGAGCACCCTCATTGTAGATATCAACCCTGGCGCCGCTGGAGCTGCAACGGCAGCGAATAATCTTACACGGTGCCTGGTTGGAGCGGGCGCTTCGGCCTTTATCAACCCACTCATGACGGCCGTTGGTGCCGGTTGGGCTTTCACCATCATCGCACTCTCTTACGTGGTTTTCTTCCCTGCGCTGTGGCTGGTATTAAGAAACGGTGTGAAATGGCGCGCGGAAAAGGCCGGCAAGGAAGAAATAAGGCAACAGCAACAAAGCGAGAAGAATGCAGCGACTGCCAGTCACAAGGTCGGGGGAAACCAGGCTCCCGTTCCCGAGCCGAGTTTTGAAAAAGATGGCAACCAAAGCAGCTAAGTAGATTTCGGCCCCGATATTGTAATACCTATCAGAGGGAGAGTTGTCCCCATCTACCTTTGGCAACAAAGTGTACCAATATTGAAACGGATAGGTAGACATAGTGGTCTGCACTCGCTTGTACCTGGGTAGCCCGCACTCTATAGATTTGGTCATAGCGAAACCACTTACAGAGATTCTATAGTACACTAGAACTTAGAACAAAGGGCAATCCATGATTGCCAGGAATAGAAGTTAATTTGCGAAGATGAAGTGAAAGCTTCATAAACCAGCATGTCCAGTTCAAGTACGGAGTACGATGTGCAGAATCCAATTACCATGGGAAATCGCTATAAATACATGAGCCAACGCAGTACCTGGCATCACTGGCACGCTTTATTCAGAACATAACTTATAATCCAGTACAAGCGTTGATACTACAAGCTATGAATAGATACTCCTAGTTAGTGACCGAAAGCCACCGTTTTCATAAGAATCACTGTAAATAAAGTTACCTAGTCACTTGTTCTCCTCTCTCTCATGACAATCACCTCACCCTTACCCGGAATTCATAACTGATCAACAATTCATCGGCCGAGCGAGTTCCGAAGACAGAACAAAGGGTTGAAAATAGCTGCTGATCGGCGTCATTCCTCACTCTGTCATATGAATTAGCAACATAATTGATCCCGCGCAACATTAACCGCATATCTACTGACCGTAGAGTCCTACGTGCAGGGGAGCCGAGACGCTACGTACGTACGTACGGTAGTGGACCAGACCCGACAGGCCTGCGTTGGGGGCCATTTCACATTGACTTACCTAATACTTATCATGAAGCCGGATATCAAGTAACTTCACCAAGGGAATTCTAGTATAGTATGTCTATCCAATGGGCGATACCTTTGCTTCGACATCGCAGAAATATCAGTGAACAAGGATCAAGATTGTGACACGAATCCCGAATTCGCGAACTTGCGAAGCTTGTGGAGTCTCATCTGCCTTGGGTTGACTTATTTATACACATACTTACTTAAGTAAGCTCCAACCATAGTAACTACAAATGTCCAAAGAAACTCGACAGCGGGTAATGCCGCTAAACCTATTCGACACTGTAATCGGAGCGGCATAGTACCCAGGTTTCCATTCATCGTATTTATGCTTACAAGGTGAGTCCAACTCTGTGGTTTAACTTCAAGGTGGAGGCTCTTCTCGACCGGGAAAATACAAACCCGGAAAAAACTACACTACAGGACTGTAAACCTGGTCGTCATTAGGTAATTAGTTTTGTGGCTCTTAGCGCTTGCTCAAACGAGAGTGTCTCGAACAAGTTTAGAGAAGTTTAGAAAGAATACCTAGAACCCCGGCTCTTGTTGGGTTCATCTGCACTGGGTATCTGGGGGGCGAAGCTTAACCAGTTTTAGATACACCAGCCTTTTTATACGTACACATATAATCGTCAAATCATTTCGTAATCAGATTAGAAGTACTTAAAATATGACAAGCTAGGATTGACCGTGAGTAGAAAGAAGTACACTAACCTTGGAAGCTTACGAAATAATCCAAGTTTGGGGGGGAAATGATCGTATGTTCAACCTGTGCTGTTATTGATCGAAGTATTTGCCAGGCACTCGGGTAGTGAGTGGAGTTAGGCAAAAGTCCCATAGAAATTGTTAGGAAAGTTTTAGTTTCGTCTCCAACACCGTTACCCAGGGTCGTAGCGCCCCAGCCACATGATACCACGTTGTGACCAGGGCCGAAGGCTCAATCCCTATTTATGGAAACCTCTCTTAACCTGAACCGTATTCGTGGTCCGCGCTCGCAGCTAGTGCCCAGTCATTTGGTCTGTTATCCGTGCCGAACCAACCTAAATACATAGTAGCATATGGTTGCCCTACGGGGACTTGAATCCTTCAGGTTAACCAAGTGGGAACTGACACATATTTTCTTCAATCAGTCAGTAGCGCTGAATCCCGATGCTCGACATTGCCGCAACCGGTCGGTTGTCTGGATGGCATTATGTAGCCCTCAATATAAGGCTGGAGACGTCTCCTCCAAAAATGTAACTAGATACAAAGAGTCATGGGGCACCCCACGAAGTAGTCCAACCTTAGAACCTGTCTGGCGATTATATCTACGTTTCAGCCCCTTTCTATCTGATGTTTGTATATCTAACCTAATCTTACACCCGCGATGAAGTTGGTCACAGCAAGCCTGGCAACTTTGTTTGCTTTGATACCTGCGGTACACGCCGTGCCGACGCACCAATTTGATCATTTCTTCCCGGGATGGAACGAGCGAGTCCAGGAAATCCTGAACGGAACATGCGCCGAACCCTATGCCGTGTATTTGACGGGAAACGTCAACCAAACTGAAGGGAAACAGTCAATCGTGAACCCCGTGATCGACTGTGTCTTAGAAGCGTTTCCCGAGTCTCGCAAAGCAGAATGTAAGGACTCTCCACGTTGCCTAGCACCGTGAGACTGGTTTTTCGTAACTCACCTCTACCGGTTCAGTCGCTCGCCGGGCCTTTTTAAGACTCACTAACTCTAACGTAATCAGTGGCAACCGGTGCCCTCGTCCTGGGCCTAATACCTACCATCTTACAAACGATCGGAAGCTCGACAGCGGAAACGGCCCTCGTGGGCCTACGACGCCCTCTATTGGGCTTCCTAATCTCGGCCGGGAGCCCGGCCGTATCGATGATGAAGACGAACGACTTCGCGGGCTCCATCGTGGAATTTGTCGAGAGGGGTGACACGAGGGACTTCGGGATGGGCAAGCTGCGCTGGAGTGCCGGGCGCGCGAAGTGGGCGTTCCTCATCTCGCTCATGGAATACGTGGCCGTTGGCGGCGCCGTGGCCAACGTGTTGCACCTGGCCTGGAACTTGGGTATCTACGCCATCGCCATCTTCGCCCCCGACACCATCTTTGGCGTGCCGCTCTGGACGCTGGGCGCTGCCCTCATCCACCTGGCCGGCCTTCTGGCTCTCTGGGTGCGGGTGCGGATGCGGATTGTCGATTCCAGGAATGGGGACGATTACAGCGCCCGCACGAAGCCCTTGAATACGTGGATCCCGCATCAGCTGATCCCAGCTGTTTTTCAGCCGGCTATGAAGCTGGAGTTGCGGCAAGGAGGCGCGAACACTTTTTGGTTCTACACGTTAACCTGGATCATTAGTGTCGGCATCGTGGCCCAGGTCGCGTTCGGCACGCTTGTCCTGTCGGGTTTGCTGTTCTTCAGCTTAGCTGACTGCTTGGTCATCGTCGGAAGATATACGTTTAGTGCCGTTGTCTGTCGAGCGGTGGTGAGGTTGGAGTTGTCGGGTATGACGGCGGCAATGGTCCCAGCCAATAGTAAAGGCGGGAACGAGGCGATTGAACCAGAACAGATCGTCCTTACAACTTGGAAAGGACAGCCACAGGATATGTGATTAGGAAGCCCAGGGAGTTTTGATATTTTATAGTTTGTAACGGATGATGAATGGATGTTATGATGTTATGATCGTACTTTGGGCGAGTCTTCTGAAAGTGAGATATTCGATGAGAACTACCTATAATAGTTTCATTCAAGCGTTTCCGTGATGGCAAGACGCCGTAACCCGACTTGATAACCCAGTCTCCTTCATTATACCTACCGCCTACACTACGACGGATGACGGGTAGGTAGTTGGAATCGTGCATGAAGATGACTAACGTCTTGCCTTGACCTGAGTCAGCTAGCAAGCATTCTGGCGTCGTCCCTCTAGAAGTACGTGATAGGCTAAGAGTTCCCCCAGATTTTTGCGTGGCGGAGCGCAATAACTACCTAACCTAAGTACTTACTATGTACTGTACACACCCCGGGTGGATCTGCCGAAAGTACCTCGGCTGAATGTAATACAGGCTTCCCCGGGGACCTCAAATCTATCCGTGTTCAAAGGGGTTTGACTCTATTTATTCACGATCAAATCCTGCTGCTGTGTTTTGTTTCCACAGCGTGTTTAAAAAATTGCGTCTTCTTTCCTTTCCCTTGTCTGTATACCCATTCGCGCCCCCCTAAGACGACAATATGGCTGCCGAACGAGTCTCCTCCCTGCTGAAGCACCTGTCGCCGAATAACCCGGTGGCAGCGATGTAGGTCAAGCATTCAACTCCTCAAGTTCGAATATCTGTGAACTTGGCTCCGGGAGAGTTATTAACTTGTTGCGCAACGCCAGAACCTCCAAGAACCCCGACGATGTAGTCATTACCTTAGCCATCCGCACACCACTATGTAAGGCCAAGAAGGGCGGATTCAAGGACACGACCCTCGAGTACATCATGTACGCTATACTGAAAGCAACGCGCGAGCGCATGGGGTTCTCGTCAGACCTCGTGGAGGACATCTGCATGGGAAATGTGCGTACATCCGCCGATTGCGATTGGTCTAACCCTGCAAGAACACTGGTACTAACACGTTCATGTCTCTGGTAGGTTTCTGACGGCAAAGCAGCCTACAAGGCTCGTGCCGCGGCGCTTGCCGCTGGTTTCCCTAACTCGACCGGCGCCTCGTCCGTAAACAGATTCTGCTCCTCTGGCCTAAAGGCCACGGCCGACATCGCACATGCAATCGCCGCTGGCTCGATCGAGGTCGGCATTGCCGCCGGTGCGGAGTCGATGACTGCGGGCGGGGACGCGGTCGATAAGCCCTTCGACGAGGACGTGCTCAAGCTCAGCCAGGAGGCTCGGGATTGCATGGAGGCTATGGGATGGACCAGCGAAAACGTGGCCCGTGATTTTGGCCTCACCCGCGAGGTTCTGGACGAGTATGCCGCCGAGAGCTTCCGTCGCGCCGAGGAGGCGCAGAAGGCGGGCTGGTTCGACGACGAGACCGTTCCCGTCACCACTAAAGTCAAAGGCCCCGACGGCGAGTTGAAGACTGTCACCCTGACGAAAGACGAGGGAATTCGGCCCGGTACAACAGCTGCGGGCTTGGGCAAGATTCGCGCCGCCTTCCCTCAATGGGGTCTCATGACGACCGGCGGTAACGCTAGTCAGGTCACCGACGGCGCGTCGGCCGTGGTTCTAATGAAGCGTTCCAAGGCAATCCAGCTAGGCTTGCCCATCTTGGCCAAGTATGTCGGCTCGACTATCGCAGGCCTGCCACCGAGAATCATGGGTATTGGCCCCACCGTTGCCATTCCTAAGCTGCTGAAGCAGCACAACCTGTCACTAGATGACTGCGACGTCATTGAAGTCAATGAGGCCTTCGCCACAATGGCTGTCTACACGAGAGATTTCTTGAAGCTGGACCACGCCAAGATGAACCCCCGTGGCGGTGCCATTGCTCTCGGCCACCCGCTCGGTACCACGGGCACGCGGCAGATCGTCACCGGACTTAGCGAGTGCCGTCGGACGAAGAAGAAGATTCTGTTGACGAGCATGTGCATTGGAACTGGCATGGGTATGGCTGGCTTATTTGTCAACGAGCAATGATGTATATATCTACACTGGCGACTCTACGAATTTAGTTATAAAAAAATGACAAAACGACTAGCATCAGGCTTATGGTAAATGCGCTACGTCCGAATTCCGCAAGGATATTATCAAACAACGATCTGTTTTTAGTGAGGTCTTGCAGGCTTAATTGACTCCTATAATTCGAACCCCCGATGTCGAAAATTAGAATTGCTCTATCCGCCTTCCCAAACGCCTGGTATCCATTCATTATAGGCAAACTCTATCTGAAACATTATGTACTAGCGAAGCCCTCAAAAGCCCTATGTTGCATTTCCAATATTCCAATATGCCACAAGAATAATTCTTTCACCGCCTTGTCCTAGCTCAAGGTATAGAACCCCGGAACATGAGTTCTGGAACATGGTCCACCGAACGTCTCACTTCCGCGCCAGATGTATATTTTAAATGAGAAGAAGACTCCCAGCGAGCGCCAATGTGATGGCTAAGAGCATATCAACCTGGCCTCGCGCAGCCGGTCCGGACTGGGGTTTTACACCAGAGGCTGTACCACCCAAGTACCAAGAGCCAATGTCCGTCAGTTCGCCAGCGTTGTTCAGCATAACGGCGTTCGGGCCAACGTTGCTATCGTGAGAGCGGAACGAACCGAAGTAGCTGTAACGCGCTACACTGTCCAGCCGGTCGAAATACTCGGCAGAGGTGTTGTAGAAGCCCTGGGTTGTCGTGAGATCTTGGTCGTTGAGATTGTACTCCGTAATCCACTGCGTTTTGTTCGGGAACCTGCAAAGCCATGAGTTAAACGTTAGTCGACTGATCGTACTTCGTTCGAGCAGGTAGGGCATAACGTACGCAGCGGCGTATTCGCCCATGTGGCTGGCCAGGCCCTCGAAATTGCCGTACCAGTGGAGAGTCACGAAATCGTACGAGCAGTTCTTCTTGTTTCCATCGGTGCTGATGAGCTGCGAACAGTTGCCCAGGAATTCCTGCAGCCAGGGAATGCCACCCGTACCACCCGTGCAAGCCGGCAAACCAGCCTTGATTCCCTTCTCTTTCAGGGGTATAATATTGTCTACCCAGATCTGAGCAGCCTTGTACGGGTAAATATTACTCCCTCCGGTTTGACTCGACCCGTCGGGTTCGTTGAAGGTCAGGACATGGCTGATATTGCGCCCGCCGTCAATCAAGTCGTTTACCGAATCGAGAAATGATGTATCGTCAATGGAGCCCCAGAGCATGGGCACGAACTCGAAATCACTCTGCGACTTATCGGCGTATACAGCGGCCGGCGTCGGACCGTAATTGTAGTACCAAGTCAGATCCGATCCGTCGCGAACCCAAATAGTGTTGTCCTCCGGGCTATCCTTGTTGGGGACGAAAACGAGACCGCGCTTATCCGACCGCGTTTGCGCATGGGCGACCGACAGGATAGCAGCGAGCAGAAGAAAGGAGGAATGCATGGCAAAAGTAAACGAACAACTAGTAAAGTCTAATAAGCTATTATTAAGATCAATTGCATTCCCAAGCTGATAGTCGCGACCGCCTTTGGGGGACGGACTTGTTTTTGGACTCCTGTAAATGAGCACGATGAAATTTGATATTCGAAGCTACTAAAAAAAAGAGTGAGAGTGAGAGAGAGATAAATAAATGATAGGTTGTACTTGTAATTACAGATTTAGCGCGACTTTCTACTATATGAAAGGAAAGAAACCAGGGAACTAAGACGACAGTTCAACGGGAGATAACGAGATGGACGAGGCCGGGAATGACGGAAGGAAATATCTGCAAGCTACGCTGACCAAGAGCCATCGCGAGTCGTTTAGCTGAGCGCCCAGCCCGTTCCCACTCTCCTATCCAGCGCAGCTGAACAGGACATGCATGGCCAACCCGTCTAGAACGACACGGCAGCGTCCTAGTGTATCAATCAATGCAGGGCAATAATGGGCTAGCTCTGGCTTAGCGAAAACCAATACGAGTCTCGATTATGCACCATTCAATCAATATTCTAACAGTTGCCCACCTGCATGGATGATGACGGGAGAACGCTGCCGAGCAGCTGGGGCTAGACTAAGCCGTCATTGTTTAAGGCGTTGATCTAGTGGCAGATGCGACAAGGGTGAGCGCTGTCCATCTCGCCTAGGGTTCGGGTTCTCAGCGGGTTCCATATTCGTCTGCGCTGTGCTGTGCTGTGCAGTGCAGTGCAGTGCTTTCATTCCGACGTCCGCAGTACAGTACAGTACACTCCTACATCGGTAGTTCGTTGAGGTTATTCAAACTATTGCACTGTTCGATTCAACGGGGCATACCTACTACCATCTGAATAACAAGGAAAAGATATTGGCCCAATCTTATCTATTTGCGATCGTATCTGGTTCTCGTGTACGAGATAATATAGCAATTATACCGCTAGATTACCGGTAGATCGTCCAGAAGGCGTATCGGTTGGCTCCCAGTATCGCACGTGGCCCCCTGTTGCTTAATCCTAACCCTGCTGTTTAGTGATGACGATCTGGAACAACCCCTGTTTCGGTAGTCGAGTTCTTCCATGAACTAAAACCATGTCTGTATGCTATCGGAGAAGGCTTCACATATACGGTGTTTCTGAGCAGTAATATGGACGAGTTCAAATAGGTGGTTTCTGTCAGCCATAAGCTATACCAACCGGGACCACAACTGCCATCCCTAGGGCACCTTACAGAGAGCGATACCTGCCACCCCTTAATACCTACTGCTATAGCCTATAGCAGATAGGTACCTATAGTCCTTAGATGATCGGCCTATTGCATTAGAAAGACGGGCTATCACAGCCCTGGAGGCGACAAATTGAATCTACACTACACCGCTGAGCATTTAAGTTCACGTTTTCAAGCTACTGTTATACGAAAAGAAAAAGGGCTCTTCTATGTCGACACAGTCTCTCATGATTGATGGCCCAACCACCCTGCACAATGGCAGTCACCCATCGGGGTGATGCAAACGCCGGTAGCGCGACAGTTCCCTCGAGCGGTTCTATTCTTCCATGACTAGCCTTCAGTGAGGTTATAAATCTTCTGAATGCTTTCGAGCATGTCCTTATGATTGATCTTGAGGTCTTTTAACAATCCATCCTCAAACCCAAACACCCAACCATGCACCACGGGGTATTGGTTTTTAGCGTACGACTGCTGGACGGCCGCCGTCTTGATGACGTTGCGGCACTGCTCCTGGACACTGAGTTCGACGAGGCGGTTGTATCGCGCCGCTTCGTCCTTGATGGAATCCAGCTCCTTCTCGTGGATGCGGTAGACGTCGCGGATGTTCCGAAGCCAGGGGTTCAACAAACCCATGTCCTTGGGCGTCATGGCGGCCTTGACGCCACCACAGCCATAATGCCCGCACACGATGATGTGCTTGACGTGGAGATGACACACGGCGTACTCGATCACGCTCATGACATTGAGGTCAGTGTTGACTACCAGGTTGGCGATGTTGCGGTGGATGAA
Source organism: Xylaria longipes (assembly GCA_025201785.1). Taxonomy (NCBI): domain Eukaryota; kingdom Fungi; phylum Ascomycota; class Sordariomycetes; order Xylariales; family Xylariaceae; genus Xylaria; species Xylaria longipes. The sequence goes on along the minus strand of MU619704.1, from coordinate 61,195 downwards.
GGCCTCGCCGGGGCCGAGGCCAGAGATCTGCTCTGCCGGAATGCGGGAATCGCTGCATCCGATCCAGAGATACTCGGGGCTCTGTCCGGCGCTCAGCTTGCTGAAGAAATCGGGGTCTTTTCGCTTCTGCTCCGCAGCCCAGGCGCGGTTGTCGTCAAACAGGCGGTCATGGGTCTGCTGGAGGTACTTGGAAATATCCGAAGGGGCCATGTTGCGAGTGATGTCGTTGCCGTTGAACCAGTTGAGGTTGTTGCCAGAACTGCTGCTCGAACTGCTACAGGAGCGATGCTGATGTTGATATGGATATGGATGAGGGTTGTGCACTGCTGAAGTTGGGATGAGTGTCCGTTTCACGCATGCGGAGAGCACAGAACCGTAGCCCACCCTCCCTCTGATCGTCTGGCCTATCATGGGCGACTTGTGAACAAGACGAGGGAATTTGATCGATTAGTGTACTTCAATGCATGTGTAGCTGTATTTTTTATATACCTATATTTTGGCCGAGTCGCCAAGACCCCCTAGAGATCTTGCTGATTGGGGAATGGGGGCATGAAGATCCCCTAAAACTCACCGATAGGATCTATCCTCCGCTCTGGACTGACGTAAGTACCACATGTAAGTACCCGTGTAGCGGCGCACTACATACCTCAGGCTATACGTACATAGGTACTAGTCCATTAGGTACCTGGTACTTAGGTAGGTAATGTAAGACTGACTACCTCTCATCGATACATCTATACCTTAATGTACACGGCATAAGCAGGCTGGTACATGCATGAATCTCCTAATGCCCTTGTGGGTTGGTCTGGTTGTATTCAATATCCTACCCAACTAGATCGCCCTGCAGTCACTCGAACGCTTTCAAATAAGTGTCGGCCTTCTTCCACTCACTCTCGATGAGGCGCCTTCTACGCTCGCCCCTAACTCGGAATCTCGCTTGGGAGCGCTTTGGCCCCATTAGCATATCCCCGTGGAATTCATCTATGCTCGTATCTATCTCGTGCAACGAGACGGCCTCGACTTCAAAGCACCACACAACCTTCGCCGCTGTCAACAACAGGCTCCTTTGGGCCATCTCTTGGCCAGGGCACGCTCTCCTGCCCGCGCCAAAGGACTAATGCTAATTTCATCCAAACTTGATTTGGAACCACTTGGACGTCGAAGAAACGGGGTCGGATCATACACCTCGGGATTTTCAAACTGGTCAGGATCGTGATGAATCCCCCAGATGTCCAATATAACCGTCGTATTGGCCGGAATGGAGAATCCCTCGTAGATATCATCTTGAGTTGTAGCATGCGGGATTCCAGAGGGAAAACCAGGGCGCCAACGGAGGGTCCGACGCTTCTCGTCAGCCACAGACACAATGTCATATAGTGGGATAGACGCACCTCGAGAAGACAGGCCGTAAGGTAGGGCAGTTTCGCATTGTGCGTCCCCGCGGGTATCTTATCGCTTCCAAAGATACCGTCTACTTCTTCCTGGGCCTTTTTCAAAATAGAAGGGTGAGCTACCATTGCCAAGAGAAATGTCTCGAATACATTCCTTGTTGTGTCAGAGCCGCCTTCCAATAGCATACCTCCAAAATACTCAATGTCGGTATCGCTATATACATCCTTCTCTTGCCCATTGAGTAGGTCCTGCATAAAACATTCCCTACCTATACCCTGTGCCATCTTCTCCCTCACTCCCGCAACTAGTTCACGATACATAGCGTGCTGATTCTGCCCTACGGCTTGTACCTTCTCCCTCCATCCCCGCCAGGGTGTAAGGAATTCTGGCACATATTCCAAGAAAGGAAAGATGTCATAAGGAGGAACAAATCCAGGTGCCATAACATCCGACCAATCGTCCTGTATATCAAAAAAGCGTTTAATAACAGTATTGTCACCGAACTCTTTCGCCCGCGTTCCAAATACCGAAGCAAGGAATACAGCTCCGTAGTAACGGGTTACATGCTCTTGAAATCTCTCTGGCGCTACTAGCAACTCGTACACTTCAATATCAAAAGTCGGTGCTGTCCCTTCTGGCCGAATTTCTCAGTTCCCTAGGGTTCCCAGAGCCTGAACATGCGACCATAAGTGGACTGTGATAAACATTGGCTCAGATAAAAACGACTCAAATAAAAATCAAGCAACCACTATAATATTACTTACTCAGCTGGGTTGACTCAGCTTCGTTTATCGGGGTCCGCTTTTCGAGTTCACTCTCGTGTAGGAAATCCACAAGATGATAATCACCGGGGGGCTATAAGACACCAAGCATCAGATAAGCAAGTCGGATTTTAACCACCTAAAATGGGGATTTAGCTCGTTCTTAGGAACGATTCCGGTGCATGCAGACAAAATACGGCACGCGAAACCAGAAGCCCCATCATACTGCAAATGATAACCTGAAGAATTCATACTGGCAGGACCATTTTGACAGCAAGAATAGGTGGCCGCGACGAATAGATCGCCCCCCGTCGATCAAGAAGCTATTAATAACCACGACATGGATGTTGGGGCCTATTATTCGCAAGCCCATAAGGCCGTGTGATAAATATTTCCGACCTAGATCTGCAATCTTTAGGTATAGCTTTTGCAGTGATGACTGATGTAAATTGCCTACGAATGGCAGCTGTGGTGGACCAAGAGGGAAGTTTGGAGGAGGACGGTACGAGAAAAGGCGAAAACAGCCATATAAAATGATAAAAGAGGACAACAGCACCAACATGGGTGTAGCATTAAGCCATAGCTTAGGGTTATCTTTCACCTAATAAATCTTACTTCCGTGTTAAGAAACGTGACTGAGAACTTTGGACACTATATCAATTTATGTATGTCTATGTATGTGCGTGGAGAGTACCCAAAGGTTCTTAAAGAGGCACTACAACCGAATTGCTTCAGTCTCGATACAAAAACGGCAATCACATATCTTCTGATCAACGAGTACGTCGTGTAGACTAGCGCTACGATCGTTTGCCTACCACCCTTGCTTACGATTCCCTAGGTGTAAGTTCTAGGTCGATGTTCCGCGTAGCTGCGACAGATGTACTGATGGTAGCGAGCTGCTTGTGTTAGACGAGAGACTCTTGCAGGAAAGAGAGTGATCGGGCCGCTTGGAGGGTACCTTTACCTTGCACTGCCACATGATGTTGGAGACGTAACTTTTTGCTTCCCTGGCCACTTACCGTTCCTTAAACTGGAATCTAGCACCGCATGTGAAATACAACAATGATCCCCCACTTAATATTGAGGGGGCGGTGGAATTCTTTGATTCCCAACCCATTTTAATACATACACACACACACACACACATGTGCTATTTACATTGCAAGCCTAGCGGCCAGTGACTTTGGTGGTATGATCAAAGTGTGAAATGGGATTATCTGTAAGACAAGTGCGCAGGGTAGATTTATTCAGGACAGAGCCTTCAGGTTGTACGCACTGATACGCTAGAGGTGAGTATCGACCACTGTATGCTATGTTACATGTTTCATGGTCCTAAGGCTCAGAGGGTGTCGTAGGGAATAAAATTAGAATTTGAAAATATTTGTGTTGTAATACTTGTTGAAAGCATAGTTAAGGGAATGTAGTATGTACAATACGAGGGTATGTACAATACGAGGCACAGTAACACGTTCATATATATATAAGAGGACTTCCCGGCCTAGTCCCTCAGTCTAGAATAGTCAATCAAGCGCTCATATACATACTATTTCAACAATGCCATTATAGATGGCTCAAGCAGCCTTACCTCCTAATAAAGCTGCAAGATCGCGAAAATAAAATCTGGGCGTGAACCTACCCTCAAAGCATCAAACATATCACGTTTATCTCTCATATCATAGAGCACTCTTCGTTTCAAGAACAGCAATGCGCGCACGACAAGTCAGTCGTGTAGATGGGAGGATACGGGAGGCTCTAGCCACCCATAGGCTCTGCCACCCGACCATATGATTATTTACATGATACAAATATGCATACGAATATTCAATTCGCCAGACCTAGGGACTCCGATCTGGTCCCAGCCCCTTGAGTCCGTGTGACAAATATTTCCTGACAGAGAGGGCTCGACGATCGCAAGGAATATAAGCTTTAGCGACATTAGTAAATCCCAATATCTCAGGGCTAAGATGGTTCGAGTCAACTCGCGTTCAGAACGAGAGCGGCGTTCTGAGTGCAGTCAAAGTCACCAACTATGACTTATACCGAAACGGTATCCCGGGTATTGGATTCCAATATCCAGACCCGCCCGTAACTGAGTCCTACTTCGCTCGCTTCTACTGGTGCGCTCAAACCTTCCAAAATGTCACCGCTATTCCGAGGTAGCTCTCATATAAGTCAATCGGTGTAGAAGAACTTACAAATAATAGATTACGATATCGGAAGCGGATGCGATTACACTACTTTCTCGTCACCGTCGGCCGGCACGAATTTTGCCTTAGATTCAACATTGGTCAAGTATTTAATCGACTATCTACAGGAATTACTAATTCAGGTGGTAGTTAACATCGCACCGTATTCGTCACGGTTAAATTCACCCGGCGATCTGGCAAACTACCTTTACACAACAGACTTCCAAAACTTTACAATTAATGTAGCTACAACACTTTCAAATGAAATAAGGCCAACAAATCCCGGAGATAATAAAAACGCAACAACAATTCACAGCACTGCATACACCAAAGATATTTACATCCCGTTGGCCTTGGGCGACTCTTCCTATCGCAGCAGGTTTTATTGCCTCTATACTATTGATCTGCACTATTCGGATTAACACCAAGCATCCATTATTCAAAAGCTCAACGCTCGCTCTTCTATTCCACGGATTTGATCACGATTGGGCTGATGTTCGCATTGATCAGCCTGAAACTGCAGAGAGGGCTGAGCACGCTGCGAAGAGTATGCGAGTTCATCTTGCCGCTCGTGGACACGACTCCCTATTGAAGTTTAGGCGACAGGAATGACAAATTCGGTTGGCTGCTAGTGTATTTAATCCTCATCTTGCTTAAATTCCATGCAATCTTGCTTATTATGCACTCTTAATTTATTGTGTTCTACTGGAGAAGGTGGTAATTAGAGGGCATTATGGGGCTGGCCACATGCTAATTATATATTATAAAAGTACTTCACTTTATTATCCTTACTTTCATTTTTTATATAATAATATTAGTAATATCCTTATCATAATACGTATATTTTAATAATGAAGATTTAAAATGGCTCGATACATAAAATTGAACATTTAGCACAAAGGCCTTCGGCAAGTCACTGAAGTATTCATGCAGCGATCCTACTGTTAGAATTAAGCGAACCCATGTAATTATAAGGATGATTTTTTTTCGATAGAATGTTATATATGAGATAGGTGCTCTAAGCCCAAGTTGTGTTCTAGTCAACCTATATCCTATCTAGGGGTTAAGCAGACTTTGCTAATCCTCTAATTCTGCCTGAAAACTAATATTACGCTATCATGGCTGTTTAGCTGCTGCAAAACTATGCTTATATGCTTATTACAGTGGACTATAAGGCAAGAACAAGGCGTATTCGTTCATTACTTCCTGACTCGATTTCCGTTGCAGCCAATTGAAAATTTGTTTAATTCTAACGTGATCCCTACATAAACATCAATTAATCTATTTCTCGTCGCCAGGCCCCCCATCGTCCCGAAACTCTTGTCTCACGTCAGATCTGTGCCTTTCACAACACCCTCTGCTCCTCCACCTCGTCCAAACAGGTCTCTCAAATCAGCAACAACATACTCGGCTTTTCCCAAGTCGGAAAATGCCCTCTATCGGGATGTTCTCGCTGGAAAACTGTAGGACCAAGCTGCTTCGCCTACAAAAGAGGCGAGGTCGTTACGTCATTGGGAAACTGTCCAAATCCCAGCTTGACATCCATCCAGCCCCGAAATCGCTCTATAGTAGTTATGATATCCTGCTGGAACCCATAATAAAGTCTGGTACTGGCAGCCGGGCTAGCAGTCGAGAACCAGTATATACTCACTGAGGTGCAGATCTCATCTTCAGTCCAAGGACACTCGTCTGCGCAATCGTGCAGTTTCTCATACACCCACGCCAGTAAGCCGACCGGACTGACCGTGAGACCGTAGCCTAGAGTTTTCGGATACGTGCTCTGGATCGCACCGTAGCCATTCCCTTCGGTGAAGAATCTGCCTATTTTCTCCAAGCCTACTTTCTCTTTCGGAGTGAATAGCGTCAGCATTGATTTCAGGAACAGAGAGGGAGTCTCCCAGAAAGAAGGAAAGCTGTAAAAGCCGAGACTGAGGTGCTGCGCTTTGGTGACGAGGACTGTATCCGCTCGCCATGGCTCGCGTGATAAAGGCGCCCCAGTCATCACCCTGAGTTACGTACTCGTCGTAGCCGAGGCGTACATGAGCTTGTGGAGGACTTCGGCTTGTTGGTCGACGGAGAATCCCAGTTTGCTTATTCCGTCCGAGAAGCCGAAGTTGGGGAGTGAGGGAATGACGATGTCGAATGCTGGTGTGCCTTCTGCCAGGGGCGCAATGACCTTAGTCCCTTCGAGAAAGCTTCCTGGCTACCCGTGGACGAACATCATAGGGATAGCGCCCTCGACTGTAAATTTAACATGGATAAATTATACTGTTACGCGATCAAAACCTTCCGCTGCGATGTTTGTGGTGAATTGTGGGAATTAATTGAGTGCCGCTTGGGTTTTGCGCCAGTCAAATGTCGTTGCCCAGTACTTGGCGATTCGCTTTACATCGGCGAGTGGAACACCTCGTTCTATACTGACATTTTTCAGCTCATATTGGTATCTGGTATGCAGAAGCCTTTCTTTGAGATTAGCTAGGTCGGAGTCTGGGATGGCGATTTTAAAGGGGTTGGTTGAGGATATTTGGTGGTATAGTCGTGTCTGCACAATAGCGTAGTGGGAGCTTGAAGAAAAGAACGAGATGTTTTGGGAACACACAACATGGTAATTATTAATGAGAGGATTGCTTCTGTTTATATGTCATCACCCAATAGCCCTACGTACCAAATGAACATCCTTAACACGTCTGCGGACTGTTTTCCACAAGCGGAATAGAGACGCCATGTTCTGGCATCTACAGAGCGACCAGGATAGATTTATCTTCCTGGTGCTCTACCCTGCGTGAAATCTCAACCGTGATATTACTCTGTATAAATGTAAACCGCGGTAGTCTGTATTAAATCGAGGTGTTTGCCGCCACACGTAGTGCCACAGCTAACAAGGTTACTTACTACGTAAGGAACACGTCCCGTGGGACATAAGTACTTAACCTAGTATATAGGACTCCATTTTTTAACTCCTAAAACTTCCAGTCTTAAGAAGCTTCATACCAATTCTTCAACATTTGTACGCAAACTCTGCCAATACTATGTGTATTCTACTAATTGAATTCTTCTGTTGAGGATGGGCCTCAATTGAGATGGATTCTCTCACAATCCAGACCATCACTAGAAATTCTACGACATTGAATTCCTTTTTTGATTCGACATACTCCTGCAATGACCCACATTCAAGGCATTGCCAGGAGAAACCAGCGCCAAATAACCGTTTCAATCTATGAGCAGTTGTCACACGCTTCCAACACAGGGTCATGTTTAAGCTCATACGTGGCCTTCAGCTCTCCTTCAGCCTCCCATAGTAGTTCTTATTCATACACGAGACCAACGTAGGCAAAGAGAAGCGAGGCTACTCGGATATATAAGCCGCAAATCCCACCCAGACCAGAAAGGGCTTAATACTTTCAAAAGACTCCCTTAGCTCTACGTAAGATTGCTAGCAACACAAATATTCTTCCAAACTATTAATCACAAATAGGGTAACTGTGCGTACTCTATTAGTATAGATATAACCATCTCTTTGTACAATATCAACACACAATACAAGAGCTACCAGCAGGACGGACTACGGTAATTCTACTTGAAAACATGTAATTTCAGAATAGAATCAGAACGCGACATTAATTGCGGATCTTCGCACCTACCATACAACCTTCTGGGCGAAGCGTAAAGGTGCGACTAGGTCTGCCTTCACCAATTGCGTCTTGTTCTGCTTGGGTAGGCATAGCTAATTCCCATTTACAAGTGCCTATAATTTTGCGATTTGAAGACAACCGGAGGGTCAACAAATAACTCAAAGTTTCGTCCACATCAACAGACTGTCACGGTACGTATATAATAGCTGCAGGCAGGCCAAGCGCCCGACTTCTACTTTCAGTAGTGTCGTGGTATAGTGTTGCAGTTCTGTTCCGTGACACAGATACCCAACGCCCCTTCCGATATTTCTCAATCCGGAAAGGGTTTTTATCGCCATTGAGATATTTGTATGAATGGTACTGCTCTAGGTGCACGATATTAGGTAGCCGAATCGTGATATGACGGGCTCACATGCCGCGGACGGCACAGAGGCCCAACCTCAGGAACCCGCCGTGTCACATTCCTGACTGCTGATCGGTCCAGTATTAACTTATTGTTATTGCACAAGGAGGAAACCCCTATCTATGTGGCAGAAACTGCCCAGCTAGTATATGTACGCGGGCCGTTGGCCCGTGCCCGATACCCCCGGTCTCCGGGGGTTACTCCGTAGCGTTCCGTGACACGCCGCCAACCTCCGACTTCATCGTCATCATTTCTGGCCAGGTCAAGACGGGTGGCTACGGAATACAGCGACGCAAAGCGTGCCATGTCGGATAAACTGTGCAGAGCCGAGCCCATGGCCCATTGCACAATGAGGGACTAGAGTAGTCGCGCTACCCGTGGAGGGTATGGAAAGAAACGGCGAGAGAGAAGTCAGGTGAGCAGAGTAGAGAAGTGGGTGGGGGCAAAGGGGAAGGCACAAGGAAACGGTGCGCGGACTTGAGGTCTGTGAGCAGGAAAGTCGTTGAGGTATAGAGGCTTGGGAAAGCCTCGACGTATCTATAGGAATACTACGATACCTATATTGGACATCGCAACTATGGGAAAAGAAAGATGTCCACAATCAGGAAAGAAAAGCTCATGTTCGCTTGCATAATAAGAGTATAGGTAAGAAAAGTGTCCGATAACGAGAAAGTGACAGATCATTCCAAATATTTGAACCACATCATTTTCTTCTCGCGTGGCCAGTTGTTCGTGCCAAGATGGTGAGAGCCGGACCGTGCATTGTTCTTTAACTACAAGTGACGCCCAAGCGTGAACCTCGGCGATTCTGGCCCTGATAGGGCATCAGGCGTCGGGGCTCGTCGTTCCGCTCAACGGTTTTCTAGGTACGAGGACACGTGGTGAATGCGTGATCTGATTGCCATTACGACCCAGAAAGACATGCTGTCGAAGTCCCGACACAACCCAACACTCTGCGTGTATTATCTCCCTGATCTCGGATCGGAGACGGCCGACCAAAGTTGATCCGAGCTGAGTCTTTGCCGTCATCCGAAGGTGCGCCACATCCGGCGAAGCGTCTCTTGACCAGTCGACGGGAATTTGCGAAAAGAGGGCCACGACAGTCTTAATAGCTTGTACGTGGAATTCTTATCTCACCCTCGTGTTACGTTGAACAAAATACTTGTCCAACTTGCTGGTCGCTGAAGCTAGATACGGTGACCGGTTTGCGCGTCCAGAGCCTACTTCAGTACTCTGGTTCAATCCCACCACTACGCCGAACATCTGTTCTGTGAGTGGTCATTAGCCGCGAACATGCACAGGCGCAAGACCAAAGAGGCAGCCAGCATTTCCGACCATAGGTGGCACAGACCTCTCAGCCAAGGGAATGTGCTGATTCTAGACATACTCGATTAGGCGGCGGTGGCCGGAGACGGAAGACTTCAGGTGCGCTGAAAAGCCGTGGCCGGTCTGCGTTGTGACCTTGGCCCGCTCTGATGCCTTGACACGGACATGCACAGGCCTATAGCGTCAACCCGCCGGTGGTGGACTCCTCCATCGTCATGCATGTAGAGCTAGCAAGTGTGATGCTGCATGTCGACGGCGGGGGGCTATTGTGACTGCACCACCACGTCTGAGGGTAGGCTAGATGTTGCAGGCAACGTCTACTACAACGGGTGGGATGGCTGACCACCGCATTCCGACCAAAAGTACCGCTACCCAGGCATAATTCAGTACGCGCATAACGCGCCAGACTGTGTGGGTTTCCGTGCAGCACCGCACGCCCTTGCAGGGCTTGTCTATGACTGATGCTCGGCTGCCTATCGTCTCGGGACAATGGATAGGACCTCGTGATAGAGACCTTGGTACTTATGGCTGGTTATGCCACCCCAACTGAACGAGCGGTGCGCCCGGATGTTACGAATGATAACAGCAATGATGCTGATGCCCAAGAAACGTAACGACGCCATCGAGCTACAATCCCGGCCCGCGACGAATAGTGAGTTGTTGTAAGTTGTTTTTGTGTATAAGTATTAGATAGACTCGATAATTCATCAGTCTAGGTAGACCATGGGGATAGGTAACCCTAGGGTACAATCTGCCTGTTTTACACGACGACTTCAGTGCCTTCTGATCCCCTAACCCAAGCCATTGCCTTGACACGTTTTACTACGCGGTTTAGCAATGACGATCATACACATGAACACGCTTCTCGTCTAAATATGCCCTGTAGATCAAGTGGAGGCCACATAGAGCCGCAATTTATAGGTACCAGAATAGCACCGCCCCCTATGATCAACACATGTGATCCCACCTTACTGCATGCGCCCTGTCATCGCGTGTTTAACATCCCTGCCCTGACGCCCAAGCACCCACTGCAATGAAACGGCACAGGACGGTCACCAGTGCTATTGACTCACCTTCACTCCACTGTGGAGGGGTAGCAACAGGTTGAACCAACACGTAACGGACATGGCAGATGAGGCCAAGTGAAGCATGCGACCGTATGCCATCCCCTCTCATCTTTCGGCGAAGTCGATTAGGTACGGATTCGAGATGAATCTTGTCGCCTTGCTCAGGGCAATCCAGCAGTGTCGGTGCTGCTTCTCGCCGCGACATGTCTCCCAGGTGAAGTGCTCGACTTCGCCCGGACTGAACTGCCAATATCGCAGAGGCGGCCGACGGGTGACTTCGAATGGCATTGCGGCTCTGTTCTCGCCACCCTTCGCAGCTTCGCAGCCATCCTCTAATTCTTGCAAGCCAGCATAATGCGTCCGAATAGGTAACGCGGACGGGAGCTCGACGGTGTAGTTTACTTCCCCCTTCTTGCCCCTTCGCACGGGAATCCGCTCTAGGTGCGACGCGAGGGCGCGTTCGGGGATTTTCCGCCACGGCCCCCGGTCGTAGACATCAAGCGAGACCCGCAAGCTGTGCAGACACGTGGGATTCTCCGCGAGGGCGGCGAGGATAGCGCCTAGGCGACTGTTCTTGGCTCGTGTAAAAGAGGTTCTTTCAGCGATGCCGTCGTCGCCGTCGGTGTCCGAGGGGCCAATGACCATGAAGGGCGCGAGCTCATGGAACGGCACGCTTAGCGTGAGGTCAAGGTTTCGGAGGTGACGAACGGGATGGGAGGAGCCAGGCCGCAATAGGAAGCGGTGGGCGGAGAAAACGTCGTTAAATATCATCTTGTGGCATTCGATAAAAGACTCTATCACTTCTGGATGCCTTGGCATTGGGATTGTTCATCAGCATACAGCTTCTAGTTTCCATGATGGGTAAACCCGAGAGAAAGACTTACATCTTTTTGCACGCGACCATCAGAGCTCCAAGATCGGTGCGGTCAATCGAGGTCGGTTTCCCATACTCGATTCTTTCTGCGCACCTCCAATGACGTTGTCCCCATGTCGAGGCCAGTCTTCGCTGCCAGAGAAGCAGGTCTCCTCTGCCAGTGTTGCGTATCAGATCCATCTGTTTCTGGATCAGATCTGAATCCTCATCATCCTCCTGGTACATGACACAGCGAGTATGCACCCAACGGCCATCTTTGAAATGTAAATGCCGGCCGTTGGATTCGTGATACATGTGATCGTAAAGTCCCTGCCACACATAGGCATAAATCATCTTCCTTATCTCCAGGGGCAACTTCTGGAAGAATGAAGAGCCATATTGTTCATCGAATCTGGTCTTTGGCATAGATACATCCGGATTGGTTGTTTTAGGTGGCGCCTGTGAAGCTGGATCTCTTCTCTCTCTCTTATTGGAGTCCATTGGCGTCTGGGCGTTGCATCTCTTGGTCTTCTCAAGCTTCTGGCGAAAATACGCCCTCAACCGGGACGGGACGCCAATAGCCATCGTATAGGTGATTATAACAGGTGAAATAGACTCAATGATATAATACTAGAGTGTATCGACCGCTGGAATGCAGAGGAGGAACAAGAAGGGTATATATTGGGAGGGTCTGAACTCAGTCCTACGTCTAGTCCCAAGACTCTCGCCACAGAATACCCTTCAACTAACGGCCACAAGCAAGGCATACCATGTAAAAACAACACTTTTCCATTTGAACCTATAACGGCACAACCAGGCCGTCTGGACAACACGGGAACTAACAAGTACCCAGAGGCATGATCATGAGCCCCTCATTGCCCCATGCCTAGTGTGACTAGGTGACCAGGTATGTTAGTCAATGTCTGACAGTATGCAATCCGTCGGCTTTTTGGAGGGTGACGTTTTGCTGCCTGAGAACTCTCCTAGGGCTGAGCTACACGTGTGGACAGCATGAACAGGATGGATAACCCGGGCATGACAAGCGCCGCCAGTGCAACGCTGGGCGGGCAGGTGATTAAGTTTCCATGAGTACAAACGAGCAAGGCGCAGTACTGCTACCCCTGTCGCTCGCCCTAGGAAACGCGACTTACATGGGGCTTTCTTCAACGAGGTATGTGACGAGATATACTTGAAACCAGATCTTCGACCATTCACAAGAGCACGATGATAGCAGAGATGAATGAGTCTTTTTTTTTTTTTTTTTTTTTTTTTTTTCTCGCGTAGTGATGCTGGCCCACGCCCATGCGTCTAATGATCATGAACGTGCAGCAACATTGGATGAAGAGAAATCTAGCTTGTCTTACACGTATACGTGATCAGCAGGCAACGGGCAAGAGACCGGGCGTCGGCCCAAAGCTGGTATATAGTCTCACTCGGTCTGTGTTTTACGGTTCCGCTCCGTCGGTATCCAATCAGGGGCGTAGCATCTTCAGAAGACACCCAATTGTTGACCCGGGTAGACGTGCAGATTTATGACTTAGAGTGACGGGAAGTAGACTTAGAATCGGGTACCGTCTGCACAAGCCCCTGGAGTATAACTACGCGCCCGCAGCAAAGCCAAGAACGACCAACAGGCATAAGAGAGAATCATATAGGTTACAGTACTGTGGAGAGCTATGCCACTCCCCGCACATCGAGTCACCGCAAGGCCAACAACCCAGGCAATCATAATCCACATAATATCGCGAAGTCTAAACCCACGTCTGTAGTCCGCCTTTGGTAGGCAACCCAACTAGAAGACTTGTATAGACAGATCGCGGCGTGGGGCTTCACTTCCGTGGTCCCTAGTAACGTTGGCGACGTGTCTCTTGTGTTGCCCGTTGCCGTGCGGTGACGACATATCTCAAATCCGAACAACATTAGGCATTTCTGGGTCCTCTTGCTTGCTTGTAACACGGCCAGTGTGAGAGATACAGAGTTTCGTGTGATGGATGCAAGAAAGGATGAGCTGTTCGGGTGTGTCTTGGTTTGTATACTTTGTCTCACTGTCTTCACAACCCTATCTCTTCACTTCGGCCGGCTCGGCTGAGGGGAATTCAAGGGTCAGCATCCTATACCATCACCCCTCTCCTCCGATCACTAGATTCGTGATACCTTCGCGATACACACGCATAAGATAAGGCTCACTACGTTTGGCGTATGCAACTATGTAAATGCCTCAATAGCGAAGTGATAGAATTAGAGAGAACCAAGGTTATTGCCAGCCATGTCTTGCTTTACCCCGTATTTTAACCAGGCACGCAGCTTGGGGGGCGGGCGGGGGGGCGGCGCGGGCGGAGGGCGGGCGGGCGCGGGGCGGGGGCGCGGGCGCGGAGGCCCCCGGGGCGGGGAGGGGCGCGGGGGGAAGCGGGGGCG
>MU619704.1:0-47150 GCA_025201785.1 Xylaria longipes | reverse complement strand
CCCCCCCCCCCAATCTCACATCAGCACGGATCATTCCCTTCACTATTGCCTCTGTCTACGGTTCTATCTTTAAACTGCCTATTGGACCGGGGTAGTATAAAGATCCCGCTCCATGGCCTTGGAATTCCCAATCGGGTCTTATCCAGCATCTCCCAAACCCCAGCTCGGCGGAATTACCCGGGAGATGCAGCTAAAGCCGACCTACAAGCATTATCGATTCTCGCTAACGGCGTAGCGAGCTGATATTCAACTAAGTACTGGCCTTCCGCGCTAACACGCGTAATTCTTCCCAAGCGGATGGGAACCCCCCAAGCCTTGAACCGGGCGATCCGCTCTAGTGGAATGCCGAATTCCACTTCGCCGGCTGAACAGGAGGATGATGCCGCATTAGACGAGCGTGTTGGTAAGAGGACACAACGTGCAGCTCGACGCCATCTCTCCTCAAAAGGTAGGTAAACGCCGACAGCGAAACCGATATAGGACGTGATAGATGGATTCATTGCAGTCGGGCGCTCGGTGTCTGCAATGCGGAGCCTACAAGATTGATCCTACAAAGGAGGATCTACGGCGCAACAGAGACGCCCGCATTGGTACATGACATGGTTTGATGCGGAAAGTGAGGGAAAACGTGGTATAGCCACTACGCGAATTATGTGCATGAGGATCTCTGCGTAGCGCCGTCTTTTAGGCAAGGGTAGCGAGCCGCCGAGAGGGGAAACAAATCCGCACCTATTTCAGCTCGAATAACTACCAACTGTAATTCATGTATGTATGTATGTATGTATGTATGTATGTATGTATGTATGTAGGTAAGTAGGTATGGTGGGTCGTCAAAATGCTACCCATCACACCTAGGTGTATGTATGGTGGATGTTCTTTTCAGCATATAAGATGAGATAAGATGCGACATGATATGATTCGTCATTGACCTCCCTCCACACTAATATACCTACCCGTGCGTCGCCTCTGATGGTGTGTAAGACGCTACGTTAGATGCCTAGTAGGCGCCGCCGTTTTCTCTCATTCTCCTTTCTAACAACGTGCCTGCTCTACAGCCCGTCTCCCGCATCGCATCTCCCCGTGTGGCGGCAATATATGGCCGAGTGTGGATGGCTGCACATACGCGAAGCACAATTCCGTTGGAACGTGTTTCGGGATGCCCAGCTACTGACTCGATACGAGGCACAGGATACGGAGTTCGAAATTAATTGGCCGAGTCAGATGACTTGCAAAACAAGACAATATCACACCCAGGCAGCACGAGAAAAACGAATTCACTGTTAAAGTTTCAGCTGCCGGCTACTACAGTGGTTGTTTGTACTTTCACGGCTCCCGTGCCAACCTCGCTCCTGATTTTAGTCTTATATAGCAGCGTCTCAGCCAGTTGCTTACGCACCTAACTTTCGCCTCACTATTTCATTGAGGTGAAATGAGTAGAGAAGGTAGGTATTGTCGACAATCACTGAATACGCCATCTCGTGTGCTAATGTTACACTACCAGGCTGCCTACATGTACCTTTTACAATCCTCCACCCTTTCGGCTGCGAAGTCACGGGTGGGTAACACGACGTTTGCCCGCACCCGATCTCCGAATTCTCTTATTCCCGGACCGGTGGCGACACTTTTACCACACTATCTACACCCATGTCAGGCCTTTGAGATGGCCTCGATCATATATTCTGGTACCGAGCGTCGTGTTTGTCCTCCAATGTTCTTTAAAAAAATTATGAAACTAGTACGTGCTAACAAGGTGGTCGGAAGGTGTGGCTACATGCCTAGGTACATCTCCATGTAAGTAGGGAGTAGTGCTTATCATGCCGACTACTATATCGTCATAGCATCACGACCGATACGGGATGTTCAGTTCTATGTGTTGGTGCCCTTTCTTAATGGCGCCGAGGTCTAAGCTTGACGATCTATAAGATGTGAATTGTAGCCATAGCTGTAAAGCTTCATACTCGTCGTCAGAAAGTAATAGGAAGCCCATGGCATCCCTCGCTGGTACTGCGCTATACATGCCGATATGTGTTGTACAAAGTGTGTCGGGTAGCCCTACATCGCTTGGCTGCAATATAGGCAAGAGACTTGGTTCAGATTATAGGAGGAAACGTAGCTCAGCTTATTGTTTTCCGAGGCTGCTGATCGAGCCAACTACGAAAACATCTGGAGCTATGAGCTATTATACTATTCTTAACTCCTGCTCACGTTCCCAAAGACGTTTAGGCCGAAATGCTATTTATTCGTGATTCTATACTTGCCAACATGACGGGAAGGATGCCACCTCGCCAAGTTTCATGCGCAGGATCTTGCATGAGATCAGGTACATCTAGGGAGAGATGTGATATATCACATGTCACTACCTAGCCATCAAATGTAGGCGGCGTGTGACTGTACAAATTCGGTAACCGCACATATGCATCAATCTTGATGTCAAATTCAAGAAGCGATAACCGAATATGTTAAGCCGCGGAGGCAAACGATAATTATGTCAATACCGGCGGTATATAATATCCCATATAACTATTGTCCATAGCCGCGCGCGACTACTTAATGGATGGTGTCAGAATGAACATTTATTGGTACTAAACTCAAGGTCTTGAACACAGTGCTGTTGCGCGAAATTTACTACAACTCCCCAGTAGTTTTGCTGGTCTCTACATAAGAAGCTCTTTGTTATACAGTCCTAAACCTCGTGACGATGAAACTATCAACAATAATACTAAAAGAGCAGACTACTCGGTCCCCCGTTATAATCAGGCGCACGAGGTAGCTAGATAGACGCCTCTGTGTCTCATTCCGGCCTCTTGCCTCTTCCGCTTTCTTTCCAACTTCTCTAGGCTACATTGATCTACTCCAAGGCTTAATACCTCCTGCCTTCCCCCCCTTCCCAAATATCAGAAGACAAGCAGTCGCATGAGGTACGATAAATTCCATGGAAGCATCACGTATTGGCACGACGTTCAAGTCCAAACCTCATATCGCATCTCATCCATCATGTCCGGAGTTGCCTCTGGAATGCTATTCGAGCCGTCGAACACCCTAAAAGGATTAGGATGGTATCCCTGGATGTCGACCGCGGAGGTAGGGCCGCTACTGCTGCTGCCATGGCTAGTACTTGGAGACTGGCCACCGTCATCGACGGTAGTGTCATTCTTGCAACAGCAGTTCATACTACAGTTGACGAGACTATTGGATTTGAGTCTGAGGCAGAGAGAATCGACAACCAGAAGAAATAAATCTGATTAAAATGAAGATGAACGTAGAGCTGTACCTATGCGGATAGATACTGAAACAGTCGACATTGTAGAGTGTATGTAAATGATCTAATAGAAGACGAAGCTTCGATATGCGAAGGAGGGTAATCTTCGACGATTATATACATTATTATTCCAGCTTTCACCCGGCCCCGATTCTCACTCCCCTAAAGTGGTCTAACAAGCCGACCACCCTTGCGTACCACGCGGTAACAATGATTAACGGAGAGTACCACGGGAGGATTATTTATCCAAGAATCAACGCGTTGGAACGTCGACGGATATGGGGCGATCTCCTGTCTCTCGACCGGAGTCGTGACGCTTGTTAGGTGTAAAGACATGACTTCGAGTGGTCATCTTGCCCTATAAAATCACTATTGTATTATTGATTACGTTGGCCGTACGTAAATGCTGGGAAAGGTATGAGAGAACGCGGGTGTATGGCATGTTGGTCATATTACACCAACTAAGAGTTGCTAGCTAGCTCGTCACTCGCAATCGCAGCCAAGACTATCATAATCATACGTCAATAGTCCGACTTTTATACAGCACTTACTTTCTAGATTCCATCAGATAGCAGACAACGCTCGCACACCTACCAACCCCTATAAGGGTCCCCGACCCACCGTCCCTCCTCCGCCACATCCTATCCGACGGTACCCAAGCTCCCCATCCTCAGGTCCCTCAGACCCGTGTCCTTCACGAAAAGAGGAGACAACTTCCATTTCGACTCTTACTTATTTCAGTCCCATTCACGAGCGCCCAACGATTTACCCTCACATCGGGTATGCATACCTCACCCACTCATGTAATCGCACCACTTACACGTATATCTAAACAAGAATTTTCACGTTTACTGGAGGCTTGATACGGTAGCCAGGAGATAGACGAAAACACTGCGAGAAGGGTAATTGAAGTCAGTCTATCACTTCCTTCACGACGCAGAGAACTTCTATACGGTAGGATAAGAATTCATTTACGAAATAAAGTGAAGTATCTAGTAGATCGTGACTGCTGTACGCTGCTGTAACCTAACGGAATATGACATTTTAGGTGCCTACTATGTACAGTCATGAAGACTGTCTAAAGTGAAGATATACAATCCAGGGTACCGATTCTAATACACCCCTTCTTCAACATCCACACGTTCTATTATACCCTCTCTCCATCAACCGCCAACTCGTGTTAGTCTGATATATCCATCCTCGCCCACGCTCAGTATTAAATCAAATCTAATCAAAGGGTCAAGATACAAACATACATACAAAGCGTACCCACCTGCCTTCCAATACACTACGCTATTTGCAAGTCTTTTACCTTTTCGTTCATATACGACCAACCCTCCACCCCTCCGTTTCTTCTCCTGCCTCCTGATCCTACTAAATAACAATATCCTATCCACAAAAACACAAAAGAAAACCCCTACGTAGAACTACAACACTATTCCATAAAACGCCACGAGATCTAAATAATGAACAAATCTCTTTCATTAAATATAACAAAAGGATATGATACGAAGGTAGTCTCATTCGTAACAAATTCCGAGGATCTGGAAGTTCCGTGCGTGTGCAAAAAAAAGGGTGGTATTTTTGGGGGGTCTATCGCCACCAAGTTCATGACTCGTACTAGCCATTCACTTTTTTCTCCCTTTTCCCCATAGGCGCAACTCTCATAAAAAACCCACGATAATGCTTTTTTGGGTCTCTTACACGTGTCCCTAATCACCTCCTGTCCGTATTACCTCCCCAGGAAAGTCTATGATTATATAGCGTTAAAAAGCCGACTTCTACCGACGAGCTAGCAATGCTCTGTCGAGACCTGCTACAATCTACGGAGCTCAGTTAGCAACAAAATAGCATTTGGGTTTAAAGGGTTTGGGACAAAGAAAATACAGGTCAAAAAAAAGGGTAAATAATAATAATCATAAGGTAAAAGGATAAAGAGAGATAAGTGAGCCTTACCTCGGGATCAAGTACTCCTTGGTTCTCCAGATATTTGCTCAACCCCCGGACAAGCTCCATCTGCTCCTCCAGAGTCAAGCCCGTGATAGCGAGCTCCATGACGTTGCCGTAGTTGAGTTTGTGCTGGGCAACGAAGGTCTGGTAATATATGAAAGCGAAGAAACCCATGATGAACTGGCAATCCATCCTGTCCGTCATGCCGCCGTGGCCGGGGATGGAATCGCCAAAGTCCTTGATTTTGAAAGTCCGCTTGAGGCCGGACGCGAAGAAGCCACCGAAGGGAGCGATGAGCGAGGCGAACGAGGCGAGGACCATGGTGTGGAATTGCATGGGCTCCGAAGTGAAGGAGAAGGTGGTGCCCTCGGGTAGGAAGAACAGGTGAGGCAGGGTGTAGGTGTGCGGCAAGAAGGCGGGGTTGGGGTCGCACTCGAGGCCGGTGAAGACGTTGGCGCCGAGATCGTTGACGGGGCAGATGAAGTACTTGGAGCGTATCAGCACGTTGGTCAGCAAGAAACCCCAGGCGACGGTCATGATCCAGGCGCCGACGAAGCCCTCGACCGTCTTCTTGGGCGAGAGCTTGATCAGCTGGGTGCGGCCGAAGGAGATGCCGCAGATGTAGGCGAAGATGTCGTTGCAGATGACGAGCGAGGCGGGCAGGAAGAACCAGATCATGCCCTCGAAGACGTTGTTCATGACGAAGTGGGCCTGGACGACGATGAGGTAGAGGGCCATGTGCGTCCAGGCGAAGTTGGTGAACTGGAACTTGAGGTGGCCGGCCTTGAGGTTGGCGACGAAGAAGACGAAGCCGATGACGTAGAGCACGAAGCTGATGAAGCGGTGGTGGGTGGCGAGCGGCAGCAGCACGCGGTCGACGAGCACGATGTGCTTGAAGTAGTAGATGACGGACTCGCCGTAGAGGAAGTACATGGTGGTGACGAGCCAGTACCAGTTGAGGCTCTTGGTGGGCCGCAGCTGGCGCGCGCGGCTGGGCACGCTGGCGATGGCGATGACCTCCTTGAACGACACGATCTGGACGATGGTGATGCAGACGATGATGTAGATGTGGCCGGCGAACAGGGCCGTGAAGAAGAGGCCGATCATGACAAAGGTCCAGAACGTGCGGACGAGGAAGTTGGCCTTCTTCTTCTCATACTCGGACGGCTGCGAGGCGGAGGGGGGATCGTTCGGCTTCTGTACGGGCGGGAGACGGGTTAGTCGGATCGACGGATCGACGGAGAGATGGAGAGACGGAGAGACGGAGAGACGGAGAGAGAGGGGGCAGAAGTCCATACCTCGCTGATATTATCCAGCTGGGTTGCTTGCAGGCTCCTCGTTCTCACGGGCGACGCGGAGCCGTCCTCGCTGGCCTCGCTCATGCTGGACCGCCTGCCGTCGGCGGAGGAGTGGCCGTTGGCGGTCCGGCCGGGGAAGCGGACCCCACGACGTGGCTTCGTCATGGCGTCTGAGGGGTCTGAGGGTGTCTTATGATTATGCTGCAAGGGGGTGATCTGTCTTGGTCACGACGATGACGATGACGATGGCGATGACGATGGCGAGGAAGATGGCGAGGCAGGGACACAGGCGCGGGCGGGGTGTGAGACAATGGCTGGCTGGCCGGCTGAACGAATACCACAACACGAACCCGGAGGAAAGTAGACGACGACGGTTACAGTATATGTGGCTTTGCGTGTGTGTGTGCGCGTGCGCGGGCTGGTCGAGGGCGTATCTTCTCAGGTTATGTAGGATGCCATGCGGTACGCTGCAATGACAAGACGCCGGATATGACGATATTCTGCAGGAATCTGGGGGGGGAGCAAGAATCTTTGTTGGGTCAGGTACTCTGTACTGTACTGTACTGTACTGCACAGTACTGTAATACTGTACTGCAATAGGTACTGTACTTTTCGCATGTATGATTAGGTCTTGGACTGCCCTGCAGTCGGATTGGGGCGGGTACAGCGGGCCCCATCGTCGTTCCGGCACCCCGATCGCGTCTTTCACATGCCTGGATCTGCCTGGAGATCTGAAGACACTCTAAGTCTCGAAGAGGTAAAAAGCTAAACAAGCTTCAATGTATATATATATATATATATCCCCTCCATACCGTAGTCTAGAATGCTGTCTTCGCATCTGCTATTTGTGAGATGCAATACAAGTATATGGGCGTGCTGAAAATCATCGCATGCGATCCGGGTATTCCCACCGTGCACCGCCAAAACATCACGATATTCAGTCCCTGATGTGTCCCACCAAAGCCCTCCAATTCCTGACACCTATTCGCCTATTTTCAAAATTCGAGAGTCCGTGTCGGGGGAAGCCACCCATGCTGTTCCCTCCTCGGTTCTAGTAAGTATGTAGGCCAACCTCAACCGCTGAAAAACTCCCCCAGCTCCTCGCCCGCCTCCGAGGTCACCGCTAGCTCTAGGAGCTCGTGCGCTAGCTCCGCCGTGTCCTCGGAGACGAGGTCGTCGGCAAAGTTCAGCCGAGACAGGCTCAGCAGGTACTTCTGCGACCCGCCCGTCGTCTTGGACAGCTTGGCCGACACGTCGACCGGGTGCCCGTCCGGCTGGCTCGTGATGATCATGTGGAGCAGGAACATCGTGTGCGCCACCACCCTCTGCAGCCCGTCCGTCACGCCATCGTCGACCGCCGACGAGTACTGCATGTCGCCGTCGTAGAGCTCCTCGATGCAGCACGACAGCAGCGTCACCAGCCGCGGGATGATCCAGTCGTGCTTGGCGAGGTGCGCGAGCCCGAACGGAGACCGTGCAAATGCCGACAGCGTCTGCAGCGACGCCAGTCGCAAATCCCGTAGTTTCGCCTCGTCGGCATCCCATCGTGACGTGTCCGTCATGTAGATGGAGATCCGGTCGATCAGCAACTGCGCAATCACCTCCGGCGACCTGTCCGGATTGATGGGCCCGATACTGTCGGGGAACACGGACGTACAGAGTAGCCTCAGTACCGCGATGAAGTCATCGATGGGCTGCTTGCGGTTGAGATACACCAGTATGAACTGCAGATGCACGAGGCTCCAGAAATCTACAGCCGGCGACGAGATGCTGCCGACAGCTGGTTCGGACGCCGCGCAACCCAGCACCGTGAGATACATGAGCGATAGGATCTTGTGGGTGTCGATATTGTCCTTAAGTCTGATAAAATCTTCGGCTGTGGGTTCGCCTGGGACCGGATTGCTAAATCGGGGTATAGCCACTTCATAGCAGGAGTCCATCGCCACCGGAAGTAGGGTGGGAGCAATGTACGGAGCGACTGCCACGGTCTGTAGCTGCATAGTGAATGAGACTAGCGACACGAGCTCAGTAATGGGAGCTAGCTGTACCTTGGTCAGTTCAAGTCTCGCCTGGAACAGGGGGTAGGGAGCACTCACGAATTTCTCGGCTCTGCACGCATCCCACAGCCGGATGACTTCCAAGCAAAATTGGATGGGCAACTGCGTAGGGTCGCCAGGGTCGCCGGCGGTGCTCAGCTTCCGGAGCAAGATGGAAGCAAGGCTTTCGTTGGGCCTGGATGGCAGCTCGAAACGAGATAGGTACTCAAAAGTCAGGGGACGGCCGTGCGCCGAACTATGGTTCAGGATCACCTTCAAGTACTAGAGATTATCAGTGTCGGATGCTTCATAAGCAAATGTTGTCCGGATCCTACATCGAAAGGCACACTGCTTTGCGTGACAGGCGCCATTGAACCACCACCAGCTACATCATGGGCCGGTACCCCCACATCGTCCAGCATGACCACATCCTCCGAATGCGTCTCCAAGGCCGTGACGGGGCTGTCCACCGCTGGGCGCTTCCGCTTGCTCTTGGTAGGCGTCCTCAAGAGTTTCGCGGGAGGTTCGACGACGGAGCCGGCCACTGGACCGGCATTCTTGCCTCGCTTCCCCTTACTCGGGCTGCCGGCCACCTCGACATCCTCGAACCCATCCGAGACGCCCCATGCTTTCGCAACAGCATGCTTCTTGGGCGTGCGCGGGCCATCCTGGCGCTTGGCACGAACGACCTCTTCCCTCAGGTCTCGCCTCGTGAACTCGAGGTCGGTGGCTGCGGATTGCTGAGCCGCCCTCGCAGCCTCGACAGCCCGTTCCTGCTTTGCTAGCTGTTCAGCTGTCTGCGCCCTGACGATCTGAAGCTTGCGCTCGTAATCGTCACGCGTCGTCTCCAGGCGTTTTCGCACGATGCTGATCTCCCCTTCTCGGGTAGTAAGCTTGGATTGGAGGTCCAGTATCTGTGCTTGAAGAGTGGCAAACTCATGGGAGGTGGCGCCCGTCTGGCGTGGGGCCTGGGACGGCTGGTAGCCGGATGATACCGTGGGAGCAGGACGGGGGAGCAGTGGCGCTTGGTGTCGGGAAGGAAGCTGCTGCGAAGCACGAGAGCCGACGGACGCGGGATTAGCAGGCGGCCGGAAAGCGGAGTCGGCGGGTTGGGGGCGAAGGCGATTGTCAGGGTTGGGAACAGAAACGGGACGCCATGTCTCTCTTTGCTCCTGTAGCCGCCGAGGTTGCACCCTCGAGGGCAGCTGAGCGGACCGCGCAGGCGCGACGGCACGCACAGATGGCAGAGCAGGCTTTGAGGGAGCATCCTGGACAACTACCACGGCATCGTCGAGATCGTCGAGATCGTCGTCCTCGACACCGTAGGCAACATCAGGCGGTCGCTGGGCCCTCGGCGGCGGCGGCAGAGACTTCGGGGGCGCGGGAGGGTTGGGACGCCCGTAGGTCTTCTGGGCCTGGGTGAACTGGATGGCGTTGTTCTCGAGCTCCTGCAGAGCGTTGGCGTTGAGGGCGTCGAGGTCATCGTCGGAGAAGTCGTCCATGTCCATTGCGACTCTTGGAGCCAAGGGCGGCGACGGGCATGAGCCGGCCCATTGGCGCGATGCGACGCCAGTTGCCCGTTCGCATTCACAACGCGTAGGCGGGCGCAATACTACCTGGGTAGGTGCTTGCACAAGCAGAGGGGGTTTTGGATGCTGTTCCGTGGTTGAAGTGTCCGAAGGTGCCCAGGTGCTGGGGTTGTTTACTTACTCACTTACTTATACTGTCGATAAAGATAAAGAAGGGTAGGTATCTTATCAATCGGTACCTTTGATTCCCGCAAGCCGCACAGTCTAAACAGTGTACCGTCCGTGAACTGTCTTAGTGGGGTAATAATAGGCCTGCTATAGCACCTACCTACTTAAGTAGGTACTTGCTACATAGGTAGTACCTACCACTCGGCACAAGCAATATCAACATCTCCACGTAGCCGCATGACTAAGGCTAGCGATCTACCTACTTGCTTCCTATAGTACCTACATACTTACCTACACATGCAGGATAGTTAAACTCGGCCAACCCCCGAAGTGCCAGATCGCTGCTCTGTTGTTATCACCATGTCAAGCCTGCAACGATTAATGAGCACCGTCTTACCATGTTGGGCGGAAGGACGGCTCTAGCTCCCAGCCCAGTGTTCGACAACCACATCGTGAGCAGCATGCTTCGACCAATGACAGATAGAAACAGCTGTTCTCGTTCGCCTGTATTGCGTGGTGGCGTGGCATGAATGACAAGCCGTAGGTAAGCCAACCTTCTGCTGTGCTGCGTTGCAGGAGTGCAAGACAAACAAAAAGAGAAGTTTACGAATGGCATGTTGACTACCTACGCCATGTAAACGACTGCCTGCGGCCTCACGCACGGCCTCGAGCTATGTGTTCGGCCTACTACTATATCTACTCTCACTAGGTACCGGGTAGTACACATACATTCGATACATACACCAGAGGAGGAGACTCGAGGCCATCGTTGACGTACCAGATGACAGAGCCTGTATACGTATGTACATAATGTATGCACTCACCGCCGTCGGGGTGTGGCCTCACACAAGTACTCTCACGCGGTGGAGCGAACTCCAACGAAGCCATCGAGCCAGTGCAGGTGCTTGGACTATGTGTAACGAGATGGCTGCATGTCTCACCGCCACAGTCTGACTGGAATGTGGTGGTCATGATCCGGAAGCAACTTCGTTTCATTTTGAATAACAAGTTGTTGAAAGTAACGCTGTCGGACTCGCACCGGAATTCACCTTTCGCCATGAAGTTATTAGGGGTCGCGGTAACTATATTGGCGACTATTAGTACGTCGGTTCTATCTTGAAGTGTATTGCGTATTCGGTATTTACTAAGGCTTCTCACGAAAGCGTCTGCCCAGGCTCTCCTATCGCCCTGTCCCAATGTCCCTGATGCTGTCGCCCGATACAACACAGCTCCAGGGTGGTCTTATGTCAAGGTAGCAGGTGGACTACACAGCCCTCGAGATCTGATATTGGATAGCCGGGGCCGGCTCCTCATTGTTGAAAAGGGGGTTGGTCTTAGCCAGCACTTCGTAAACGCCAACGGGTGCATCACCAACACCCGTTTACTCATCTATAACACCGAGCTTAACCATGGGATTTGCCTGAGTGCGGATGGGCACACCTTGTACGCGAGCTCGCCGTCTACCGTATTCAGCTGGAACTATGACTCAACCACGGGCGATGTCAGCCAGAACCCAGTCGTGGTAATCTCGGGAATGGCGACATCTGGTCATACCACGAGAACACTGATCATTCCACCACATCACCAAGACCTGCTAGTCGTCTCGCACGGTTCAGATTCGAACATCGACCAAGATACCAGCAACCCCAAGACTGCCAGAGCAATCATAAAGGTCTTCAACGTATCCTCTGTGCCGCTGGGCGGTTACAATTATGTCTCGCAGGGCTGGAACGCAGGGTTTGGGCTCCGCAATGAGGTTGGCCTTGCGTTTGACGGGAACAATATGTAACAAGATCCCTATGCTGTCAACACCAAGAGAGCCAACATAAGAATACTGACATTTCGTAGGCTCTGGGGCGTCGAAAATAGTGCTGACAACCTAGCTCGCACCATCAACGGCACAACGATAGACGTGCATACGGATAATCCGTCTGAAGAACTTAATTTCCTGGGTGATGTAACGCTTCCGAATGACGACTGGTATGGCTATCCGATGTGCTTCACGGTATGGAGTCCCGACGAGTTGCCAGACCACGTCTTCCAGGTCGGCCAACAATTTGTCCAGGTACCTACCACAAACTTCAACGACGACACGTGTAGTCGGATTTCCGTGCCTCCCGTACTCGGCTTCCAGGCGCATTCAGCACCTCTCGGATGCAAATTCGATGCGAAATTCAGCAATTTGTTTGTCACATTACATGGCAGCTGGAATCGCCAGCCGCCTACCGGATACAAAGTCGTCGCGGTCCCCTTTAGCCAAGGCTCTGATGGATCGTACGCACCTGAGGCTGCTTCGTGGAGTATCAGGGGCAGCATTGATGTATTTTATCCCCAGGACGAGACGCAGTGCTCACCATCTACCTGTCTTCGCCCTGTAGGTTTGGTGTTCGATGCTGCTGGGCGGCTTTATGTAACATGCGACGCATCAGGCGAGCTGTTTTTGCTTTCACAGGGTTAGGAAAGCAAATGCCAAGTTCAGGGTACATGTGAGGATCAAGTTTAGCCTAGAGCGTGCCCTACCAAACAGGCGCTATACCCGGAATTAGGCATCATGTTAGGATACGGCCAAATTCGAGGGCCCCGAAAAAGCTCTATTTGGGGCGGCCTTGTGCCTAATAGCACGATGATAAGAGAGGCATATATACAAGTTTTGCTAGGATATTGATTACTAGTGTTCACATTGACATTTGGATATATGATGATGTTCGAAGTGTCAAACAGGACTACGAGTGGGAAATAATGAGTATAGTGATACTCTCGTCTCCCTAGGTGTTAAGGAGTGAGCGCAATCCCGATCAAACATTACATAGTAGCAATACACACAAGCTAGCACTCGGTCCATTTTCTTTTTTAATGTGGTAGCTTATTAGATCTGAAAGAAGCACTGTCATTCCTGCTAATTACCTAGGTACCTGTGTACTGAACCTCAAACCCGAACCTCTCTCGATGTACGCGTCCTCTCGGCGACATCGACGTGCTCAGCCGCGCCGCCAAGCATGTCAGTCTGCTTCTCACCTATCGCTACATCTAACCGATCAGCGTCATCATTGCCGTAACGGCCAATCCTGTGCCAGGGCAGCTCAAAGAGGCGGTTCATGCTTTCGAGTGAACGGCCACCTGTCTCGGGCACGAAGAACCAGACCCATACGCCACCCAGCACGGTGACGGCCGAGAAGAACCAGAAGGTGCCGCCCGGCGAGATACCGCCCAGTTTCGGGGGAAGCAGCAGGACGGGGACGGCACGCGAGTTGCCGTACTGGTTGGCGAAGTGCACCGTCATGGCGAGCGAGGTCGACACGGCACGGATGCGCAGGGGGAACAGCTCGGCCGTCAGCAGATACTGCATCGAGTTCCAGCCGAGCGCCCAGCCGAAGCCCGAGACGTAGATCATGGCGATGGCGCCGCGGCTGGCGGCCGCCTCGCGGCTGGGCAGCACGTAGCCGTTGTCGACGCCCAGCTCCGGCACCGCCGTCAGGAAGCCGGCAATGTAGATGACGGCAATGGCCTGCAGCGTGATGCCGAGGAGGAGCGCGCGCTTGCGGCCGATGACGTCGACGAGGAACAGGGCGCAGCCCAAGGCCGCTACGAGCTTGATGATGCCGAAGACGCCGGTCACGAGGAGCGACTCGTTCGTGCCCTGGATGCCCAGGAGCGCGAAGAGATCCGGGGCGTACAACGTGATCGAGCCGGCACCACTCCATTGGGAGAGCAGTTGCACAGATAGGGCGAGGTACAGACGGTACGCGTTGTTGGGGATCAGGAACATCTCCTTAAGCACGCCTGTCCAGTTTGATCCCATCGTCGCCTCCATCTCTTCCTCGTGGGCGACACGAATCGCGGTGATCTCACCCACGACATACTCGTGGTCTGGCGGCAGTTGGCGGATGCGAGACATGACCTTCAGCGCCTCCTCGTGCTTGCCTTGCTTGATAAGGTATCGTGGTGACTCGGATTGCAAGAATGTGAGAAGGAAGATCAGACCGGCGAAGATGATATGAAGACTGGTTGGCACAAGCTACGGATGTCCGAGTCAGCGTTCGTTGTCCGCGAGGATTGTATGTGCACGAATGAGAAGAATGCCGTCACTTACCCATCGATTGCTTGTAGTGTCTCCAATGTTCACCTGTGCGCCATAATTGGTGAAGTACGCAAGCACGATGCCGAGATACACGCAACCGGTGAAGATACACGTGCAGAGACCACGGACAGACGCCGGTGCTACCTCAGCGATATATACGGGCCCTACAACGGGCGTCTGACCGACACCGAGGCCAGCGATGAATCGGCCGGCGTATACGGCGCCGAGACTGTTTCCATGTCCCATGAAGATAGCGATACCCAAGATCCATAGTAGACAAAGCTGTCGCGTCGCCCACACACGGCCGATGCGATCGCAGACCAAGAACGCGATCAGGGCACCGGCGACGGAACCAACCTGCACCATGGCCGAGACATTGGCCTTGATGTTGGCCTGCTCCGTCTTGCTGTAGCTGGCATAGTCGATGGAGGCCTGGAACACTTTAGAGTTGAAGGCACCGTTGATCAGACCCTCGTCCACACCACGGGCGGCGCCCAGAAGACCAAAGGAGCAGACTGCGAACCAGAGACGCCAGTTGAAGACACCCTTCGGCTCGTCCAGGTCCTTCAATTTGAAGACGTTGACGGGCTTCTTGACACCGCCGGCCATTTTGGGCAATTCAAAGAAGAGGCTCTCGTGAGACGGGTGTCAGATGAAGGGTTGACAACTCGGAGACACGACTACACCTGCGGGGTGAAAGAGAGAGCTAGCAAGCGACCATCTTTCCATTTATCTGTCGGCTGACAGACCGCCATTGTTCGGTACCCGGCGCCACAGATCCACTAGATGGTGCAAGGTAGGTAATGTACTATCCTATCATGGGGGGTAAGAAGTAGGTAGTTAATGGCGATTATCGCCGGCAATTGCCGTTAACTTAGCTTCGGCTAGACGGTTTGTTTAATTTAGGTCTAGTTTACGCTCTTGTAAAGAAGAACTGCCTACTTATACAAAACGAAGTATAATAATAGTGCTTCAACATTGCCAACTTAGGTGTTATGGCAATGTCAACAAACTGAATATAGCAAATGACTGTGGGAGCTAACAGGCAAAAGTATGCGACGTACGCTAATGGACGCCATGCGGGGTCTCCACGATCTAGCCACACCCTTAACGGGTCACCAACGAAGTAGTGTAGCCGGGTACCGGCATTAGACGTTGGAAATGGCCCGTAGTGATAAGCCGGCCATGATGAGGGAGGGCTAGCAAGAAATGTTGATTGCCCACGAAAAACTGAAGTTATATGTTGATGTCAACAACGAAAAGTCGACATAAGCTTTGCTCGGCGGTGGAGAGGCACGCCAAGAAGACGTTCTGCAAAACATGTTTGGTCTCCAGCCAAGAAACCCCAGACGGGCACCCCAGGGCAAGCCAGGGCAAGCACTGCAGCTAAGAAGACACGTTAGTTAGTGTTTCACAGATCGTCAATTAATTACAAATCCAAGACACTACCTAGGTACTAACATGGTTAGAGTAAAGGAATACTACTACAGTACTGTTGAAAGAGATGGAAGTAACGTAGTACCTACCTAGCTTAGGTAGGTAGATAATTGCGAAAGCAGCGGTGAGGTCCGCTTCCACTGCCAGATCCCGCATCACGAACCCACACAGTATCTTTACCCCTCCTCTGCCCCTCCGATTCCCCCAGCCTTTCTCCTTCCCCACCCCTTCCCCACTCCACGCTACCCCAATTCTCCTCGGTGCTATTTCAGATAAATAGTCAATATAATGTCAGATATAGAGGTATAGCCAGATCACCGGCATAGACCCAGTAATAGGAGTAGCCGTAAAGGACCTAAAAGCACGTAAGTAACACACATGTAAAATGCCTATGTAGGGATCAATCTCTCAGGGGTAATCCCTCCGATAACCAGAACAATACACAACATAAAAATACCCTAATGATCAGTACCTGAATAACCTAAGCACATTGTAATATACAAATAACTTTTTATGCGAGCGTTTAACCGGGACTAAAAGCGGGTTTTAAATGTGGCACCTATGGCAGCCTAGGTAGTGACTGTAAGACGGTTGCCTGGGAAGGCTTCCTTACCTTTCACTATGGCTGGCACCCACGCCAAAGTCTCCCTAGAATGTAACCCACATTTGAGACCTGATCTGTAGCCCTAGTAGTAATTACGAAGGCCCGTGATCACCACTTAATAGGGTAAGCAGTAAGCACATAAGTAGTAATTATTTGGTTACACAACTGGTTAAAGCACCTTTTTTTTTAGCAAGAGGGCGGTTAGTTACATAAACGACCGGCTCCCTCTTACTCCAACAGACGATCCTCCGGTATGCAGAGCGGACGTGACCCCCCCCCGCGTCCATTGTTGGGGGTATGCAGTAGTCCAAGGCTGTAAATTGTTGGGAATAGCAATCCGTACGGAAATAGAGGCATTATTTCTGTAAATGGTAAATCCTTTCCTCATGTTTTGTTAGGCTCCTGACCCAGATCATTCCGTGCATTCCGCCTATAAGCCCTACTAACAGGTCGAGTTAGATAGGGACTTGAGTCTCGGAAGGCCTGCCTAGCTTGACCCAATCCTATTAGTTGGCAACCAAATAACAATGTTTGAATTTCAGGAATGTGTCAAGTTGTTTGTTTAGATTAACAATAATCAAGAGGGACCTAATGGTCAAAGTTTATAGTACAAAGCAATGGTGCAAGAATATTCCGAAACGAAATTTAATTACGCTTGAGTGCTCTGTGTAGAAACTGGCACGTCTAATTGTTCAAAGTGACAGTGCTGTGTCGTGAGCACAACACGTCACGAGATCCTCATGATTAGCTCGGGAATTTGATCTGGTAGGTGTTGGAGAAGGATATGATATAAGGGCGTAAACCACCCCTATCGCCCGGCGAAACGGTACATTAGGTCAGGCATCTATATGCTATTGTAAATGCACATAGCTAAGGCATAATCTTATGAACTCATAAACCGGGCCTTTATCATTCTATGACAGTGACTTTAAAAGAGTCTATCACAAAGCGAGTCTGTAAGCATACCTCATCACGACATAAATAGTCGACCGCAATACATGTAGTTGAAAGTTGCTTGCTAATTTGCGATTAATATACACAACGACCACTACTTAACCTGTCGTACATATAACTCATTGATCGTAGAAATCTTGTCCTATATAAGACTCGAACGCTTCGTATCACATACAGAGAAGGGCCCACATGGCCCCCCGTCCAGGAATTCAATTTAACCGCCAGCCAAGTGACGCAGTATAGGTATAAGATCAGTCAGACCAGCTGAACGCGGGATGCAACCCCGAAATAACGATCGGAACTCGGCAATGTCGCGGGTGACACGCCCCGTTCAACCGGTGATCGGCAAGGCCAAGGTCTTGTCACGGACGGCGCGGCTCAATCAAATGAGATCGCCGTGGGCGTCTTACTTGAACTTTGGAGATGAGAAACTGAAAAGTTTGGTGGCTACTGTGCAGGATGATCCCTTCGAATAAATGGATGTGCCGCGGCGGGTCCCTGGAATTCTGGTCCTGGTAGATGGCAATTTACCTAACGTTGCCCGTATAGGTAATTGCTCGGCTTCTCTATAAATCACTTCATAGTAATTCTGGAGAGAGGCTTAACAGAAAGCGTAGATCGCGCTGGAATGTTTCTTAGCTTCAAAATCCCGCTGCTTGGCCTCAAACTGGCTAATCTGGCTAGGTTGCGGCTTAACTCAGTCGTTCTTGGATCGTCAGATATGGAAAGACAGGTCACACATGCCACCACGGTGCTGTTATATTCGTAGCGTAGGCAGCTCCAGCTTGTGGAAGACACTGTGAATCCATCCGTTCTTGCTAACTACGGGCCGGACTCAGTGTTCTCTCGCGAAAATGAAGAACTCACGATATAGACCAGCTGCCGTTTCCTTCTTACTTGGTGCACTTCCTGTGGTTGCCGAGGACACGGGCATAGCAACGAAACACTGCCTCATAGACCCGCCACCTGCTTTGCGACACGATGCTCAGCTTCGATGCCCACCGCCTATTGACGAGAGTATCGGGTCCCATCCTGTCGACTGGTCGCCCTGGACGCACCGGCCCGATTGCGTAGAAGCAGAGAAGGACCCGAATGTGAAATACTGTGTGTATAGCAACTCGCAGCATGGCGATCAAGGGATCAGTCTCATCACGAAGCCCAAGACGGCAGCAGACAGCGTTGGTATGCTAAATGAGGAGTTCCCCGGCGGCCATAGTCTCAATACTACCACACCGAGCTACGCGATTGTTGATATCCCTCCTAAGGGAAAGGGCGTGGGTCAGTAATTCTCGGAGTCATTTTCTTATTGTTTTGGGCAACTCTCAGAGCACATGCTTTCCCTTTTGGGCCGAGATAGTGCCTAGAAGCTTCTGAAACCCTCACATATCACGCTCCAAATGGCGATAACTAACTCCAAGTGTTCTAGTGGCGACACGAAAGATCTCCCGCGCCGAGGCCCTTATGACGGATTGGGCGACTGTGGTGCTCGACTTGTCGTTTCCCAAGGCAATGCAGCAGCAGATTGGACATCAGTATCTTCACGTAGCGGCTGAACAGCTCGCGGACCCGGACAAGGTGCTTAGCCTCGGCAGGTCGAGTACTAAGGCTGTTGATATCATGGAGGACATCCTCGGGACAAACGCGTTCTCGTACACGTTGGGTGGTGATTCCCACATGGCGCTGTACCCAGAAGTTGCTGTGAGTCCATACCAGTCCAGAAATCCATAATGGCTAAATCACTGACCGGTATTTTAGAGGATCAACCATGCCTGTAAACCCAAGTGAGTATTCGGCTATCCTTTTGTACAGGTGAATCTGACATGTGCACTGCAGTGCATTTGTACGGTTCAGCCCTACCAGCTTCGACGTCAAAGTTGTTGCCTTCAGGGATATTGAGATAGGAGAAGAAATCACCATTAGCTGTACGAAAACCCCCAGTCTACAAGTTTTGAAGCGACGAAGTGTTCTAATTGAATTACTCGCATCCAGATATCCCTATGAACCATCCGAGGGAGAAGAGACAGCGCGACCTACGGCGTTGGGGTTTTGAGTGCAAGTGCAGTCTCTGCACGGCATCGAAGACGGAAATCGCAGCATCGGACTACCGGCGGGAGAAAATAGCGTCGCTGCAAAAAGATGTCCTTAAAGCCATCGGCGAGTTGGACGGTACGACCGCACTGCGCTCGTCATACGAGGTTCTTACACTGGTAAAAGCTGAGGACATTCCCACCATGGTGGCCTCGCAGTACGAGGTGCTCGCCAGACTCTTCTGGAAAGTAGGCGATACCGAGACCGCTACCAAATATGCCCAACAGTCACTCGATACTCTCATGGACCTTGGGTATATTGATTATCGTGCTGATGATCTCGCGCTACTACTGAAGGACTTTACCACCTGAGATGTAATAGGGTAGTACGGACGACGGGCGTTGTATTACGGGTTGCTTGTCTAAACAGGGAGATACTACGCCGAGACCATGTAATATCATTTGTCTCTAAACTCAATGAAACACGTCGCGTTGCTGACGTATGTCAGTTATCAACAGTTCCATTATCCGTAAGCATCGATAAAAGTTACTTGCCTTATTAATTCCAGCCACACTTCTACCAATAAAAGGCCCAATGTAGTAGGTGATCTTCCAATGCCCCTCATATCTGAGCAACTGGAACTAGGCGTGATATCGAAGCTCGTGCTGAAGTAGGTAGTATCTAGTGTGAAAGAAGAGGTAGCGGGTGATATCTAGTTGTTGTGGGGGGTGGCCAAGGAGAGTCGCGACCCTGTTCGTGGATTAAATTTGTGAGATCGAGTGTCATGCACCCAACCTTGGTGATCTCCGTGTCAGCCATTCCCGCCGACCCCGCATAGCCAAAAGCTCTCATAGCATGTGACATTGGGGGATGGGAGATTTCATGAGGAATTTCATGAGGATCCAACTTCTGGTTTTCGGGGTGCGCCAGAACCAAGCGGAGCCCGTGCCGTGCTATTGACAAAATGAAGCGAGTCGCTGCGCTCTTGTCGCTTGCTTCGTTGGCTCTCGTCATCGGCCGTTCTCAAGGCTGCTCAACAGACGACGATTGTAGCCTGAACGGAATATGCTCACGGGCCAGACAAACATGCATCTGCGATGCTGGTTGGCGGGCCGAGGACTGTAGCGAACTGGACTTGTACCCTGCAACAAGATGGTCTGGATATAATCATACAAACGCCACGGGGCCAGACTTTTACAAAGAAGGCGCGGGTAATTCATCATGGGGAGGTCACATTATGCAAGACCCGTCAGATAAGAAACTATTCCACCTCATCACATCCCAAATGGCACACGGCTGTGGGCTGGCGGGTTGGAGACCGTTCAGCACCATCATCAGGGCCGAGTCGAGGACGGGCCCGAGGGGCCCTTACACGTTCGCGCAGACTCTGTTCGGGACATTCCACCATAACCCGACAACCATCTATAGCCCGGCGGACGGTAAATACTTGATGTACTGTATCGGCCGAGATATCGAAGCGCCCGACACGTGCAAGTCACAGAAGTTCAACAACACCATCTCGGTGTCCAGCTCGGCAGATCTCAGGCATTGGGAGGCCCTGGAGGCACAACTAGAGGACGTCACGAATCCGGCGCCGTGGCCACTGTGGACGGGGCAGAACCAAACCCACGACATGCTACTGGCGGTCGAGAAGAACAACATCTACACGGCGACGAGCTTCGGCGGGCCGTATGCCCTGGCGGTGGAGCCGCACAACACAGACCGGAGCGAGGACCCTTTCCTCTGGCAGGACAAACGGGGCCACTGGCACTTGCTCGTGCATTACACGATCGACGTCGACGTGGGGCTCAAGGGGCCGCGGGTCGGCGCGCATGCGTACGCGAGGCACTGGCGAGGGCCGTGGACGTTCAACAACAAGACGCTGTCGTACAACACGACGGTCGAGTTCGCGGACGGCACGTCGACGGTGTATTATCGCAGAGAGCGGCCGAAGCTCTACTTCAGCGACGACGGCGACATGACGCCCCTCTACTTGATCAACGGCGTCCAGGAGTTCAACCAGTCGGGTAGTTATACGTTGATCCAGCCCATCGGCGCGGGTGCCAAGGAATACGAGAGGAATCTTGGGTTTGTAGAAGAAGAGAGTACCTAGTGAGTGAGTAAGGGCACTGTAGTTCCTGCTGTAGCGTAGGTAGGTAC
Organism: Xylaria longipes; assembly: GCA_025201785.1. NCBI lineage: Eukaryota > Fungi > Ascomycota > Sordariomycetes > Xylariales > Xylariaceae > Xylaria > Xylaria longipes. Next base: position 25,649 of record MU619704.1, on the reverse strand, counting down.
TTATCTAGGTACCTAGTACCTAGGTACCGGTAGTACAATGCAGGTGGTAGCCCCACCCAGGCACAGGCCCAGGCACAGGCACAGTAAGGTGCGATAGACAGTGCTTAAGATTACCCCTCACGGTGACTACTGTGTCAATTAGGTACTCTCATCCTCTCTACAATACAATTGGAACAATTTCTAAACTTGAACCCACGCACCCGCCCGCCAGCTGGACGTCGATACAGTGTGTGGTTGCGGACTGGCTCTGAATACCTACACTAGTGTGTAATATATAAATAATATTTGGTGGTTGTCCTTTAACTAACCTACTTTACTCCTCCGCCGAGATACTATCAGCAACTATCACCTGCTCTGCCAACCGCGTCCCGCACCCTGCGTCCCACGTCCTGCACTCCGTTGGCACCGATGCATTGGCTGGGTTAGGTGCTGCTGTCAGGTTGGTTAGCTTTGGCTTTGGCTTGGGTTTGGGCTTGGTTCAAGCGTTTTAAGTTGAGAGGTACATTTGGAGTCTGGACATGCCGTCACCAGCACCGGGCGGCTCGCGCCTGCAACAACCCCCTGCCGCCGAGACACATCACCACGCCCCCTCGACACCGAGCGGCCTTCGTCGAAGCCGCACCGTCTCCGAGTCCGAGTCCGGGTCCGGGTCCGGGTCCAACCACGACCACGACCACGACCACGACCACGACCACGACCACGACCACGACGACTCGTCGAGTGCCCCGAGGTACCGTCCACGAGAGGACGACAACGCCGCCGACGAGACCACCTCTCTCCTCCTCCTCCACCACGACCGGGCTCACGATGGCCCCTGCAACCATGGCACCTTCTCGCCACGGGCAACCAGCCCTCCCCTGCGATACGTCTCTATCGAGTCCGAGAGGGCATCGTTGCTCGGCTCCGACGGCTCTGCCACCCTGGGCGACGCCCCGTCCCCGTCACCCAAGCCCGGCTGGAGGCGGACCATCGCCAACATGATGAAGAGCAAGAAGATGGCGACATCGAGCGCCCTGGCCGAGCGCCACGGCGTCGAGGACTCGTGGTCCATGTACCTCTCCTACTACATCCCCTGCCTGATCTGGATGCGCCAGTATTCCTGGTCCTGGCTCAAGGGCGACTTCACCGCCGCCGTCACCATGGCCTCCATGTACCTGCCCATGGCCCTGTCCTACGCCGAGAATCTCGCCCATGTCGCTCCCATCAGCGGCCTGTACGCCTTCGTCTTCAACCCCCTTCTGTATGCCTTCCTGGGCAGCTGCCCCCAGATGATCGTCGGCCCCGAGGCCGCCGGCTCTCTGCTCGTCGGCTCCGTCGTCAAGAACAGTGTCGATTCCGGAGACGGCTCGGAAGACGATGCTGTCTTGCATGCCCAGATCGGCGGTATAGCCGTTGGCATCGCCGGCGCCTATGTCTTCATCATGGGGCTGGGCCGCTTTGGATTCATCGACAATGTCTTGAGCCGCCCGTTCCTGCGAGGCTTCATCTCCTCCATCGGCCTGGTCATCTTCATTGACCAGATGACGCCGGTTCTTGGCTTGAACCAGGTCGCCCACGATGTGCCCAGCGTACCCCACCGCAGCACCGTCGAGAAGCTCCAGTTCGTCTTCGCCCATCTTGGGGATTGGCACAGGCTTTCGGGCATCATCGGCATCGTGAGCTTTGTCGTCATCATGGTGCTTCGGTAACACTTCCCTCGGCTTTCCTGCTCAACCGAATATGGACTAACGCATGTGTCGTCAGCGAGATCAAGCGTCGGTTACAGCCCCGGTATCCTGGCGTGGCGTACCTCCCAGATCGTCTCGTCGTAGTCGTGCTCTCCGCTGTCTTGGCCTACTTCCTCGATTGGGAGGACAAGGGCGTCGAGCTTCTCGGCAAGGTTGAAGCCGCGTCTGGCCATCTCTTCACATTTCGTAACCCTTTCCAGCTATCTCACTTGCCTCACATTCGGGAAGCAATGGGCACCTCCTTCCTGATCGGCATGCTTGGCTTCTTCGAGTCTTCGGTTGCTGCCAAGAGTCTAGGCGATGCCGATGTCATCGAAGGTATGCAGCTCAGTCCGAACCGCGAGTTGATTGCTTTGGGCACAGCAAACTTGGTTGGTGCTTGCTTTATGGCTCTCCCTGCGTTTGGGGGCTACGGTAGGAGCAAGGTCAACAAATCTACCGGCGGGAAAAGTCCCATGAGTTCAATCTTCCTCAGTCTCATCACCGTCATATGTATCCTGTTTCTTTTGCCGTGGTTTTACTATCTCCCTGTAAGTCTACATGCTCTACCGCCAGTCTCCCCAACGGTCTCGCTGATTTGACATTGAGAAACCCGTCCTCTCTGCACTGATCATGGTAGTTGCCTTTTCTCTGATCGAAGAACTCCCCGAAGACTTGATCTTCTTCGTGCGGATAAGAGGCTGGCAAGAGTTATCTCTCATGGCCGTTATCGTCCTCGTTACTGTGTTCTTCTCACTGAACCTTGGCATTGCTATCGGCATAGGCCTCTCGTTGCTGCAAGTCGTGCGTCATGCTACTCGCCCTCGCATACAGATTCTGGGCCGTGTCCCCAACAGCGACCGTTTTGCAAACGCCGAAGAACACCCCGGCCGAGTGGAGTTCATCGAAGGATGCCTGATCGTAAAAATTCCTGAGCCCCTGACATTCGCCAACACGGGCGATTTGAAAAGCAGGCTGCGCCGGATGGAGCGTTACGGCACCGACATGGCACACCCAGCACTGCCGCGTTTACGCCCCCAGGACAGCAACCGGAATATTATTTTCGACATCCACGGGGTGACATCGATGGACGGCTCTGGTACGCAGGTGCTGGAGGAGATTGTGCGCAAGTACCGGCAACAAGGCGTCCGGGTCTTCTTCAGCCGTGCGCCCAGTCACGATAACGAAGTATGGAAGTTGCTCGAAAGGAGTGGCATTGTCGCACTTGTTGGAGGCGAGCATCTGTTTGTGGATGACATCAAGGATGCCTTGCGCATGGCTGAATCCGCGCATATAGATACCGCGGGAGAGCATCGGGCTGAGGCCTATTCGACCGCCTAGCCTGACTCCAAATATATTATACCCCAATAGCGCCCATATAATGTTTTTAACTGGAAAATAATTAGCCAGAAGCAATGCCGCATTAGATAGCATATAGTTCACCGAACTCAATAGGAGTTAAGATGCATTATTGTATTACACAGCGCACAATACACTGAGCAGTACATCCTTCCTATCTAGCCTCGTTTAGAATTAATGAGGTTGCGACTTTCATAATCTCATACTCGACCTCGAGAGCCACTGATTTGATAAAATATGACCACTTGAAAGCTATTATTCCCTCTATGGAAGGCTCATAGTATCTAGTCTTATCGCACATCGCAAACCGATTGAAGCAAATTAAGATCTCAACCTCGAGACTACACGAGCCTTAAGGCACCCCTTTCACGTGAAGCTACAGTGTATTCTCGATTCTACGCCTCGTATAACTGGAACACTTTGCGCATTGGTTACAAGCTGGGGTGTTTCATGTACCGTGATAAGTTGACTATGGGTTGTTTCGCTATCCGTTTCTTCCTTGCACACGCGGGAATGTTCCGATGAAGGAGATATCTATTTGTCAATCTCCTCTCGACTGTACCCGAATCCCCTTCGCGACCGGCCCCCGTGTTAGAGCTTCTATTGAGAGATGGGTGCGATCTACGTACGTACCGAACTGAGCCAGCCAAGCACGGCATGCGCGGTAACTATCGGGGTTACTACACAAACCATAGATGACGTTATAAGCGACGCATCCGCATCCACACTCGCAACGCAGCCGTGTTGACATAGCCACTGCTAGCACACTTTTTCGTGCCACTGCAAGCCCATCTCTGGGCGATCGGACGTACCCCCCCCTTTTCTTTCATGGTTGATCCTTTGACGATACCGGCTATACTGTGAAGGCTCCTGTTGGCTTGGTTTGAGTCGTACATGGGGAGACATATAGAGTGCGAGTGTGCGAGTTAATGAGACCGAAAAAATGGTGGGTACACGTATGAGACGTGGGATACTTACCGCTGACGACCGAGTCGACTGATCGAGGCCAAGGGGGGCTAAGACTATATATCTAAAAGTAGTGTGTGAAGTATAGACATGCCGCTCCTTGGGTCCTGGCGTTCGTCGTGTTTGATGGACAAAGTACCTTCGTCTCCTGACCGCTGTAATCAAGGCAGGTGAGAACTTAGACCTACGATGGGAAACTTTCATGACATATTCAGCCTGTATAACGGTGACAACGGCAATCTCATAGGAGCTATTTCTACTATATGATACATACAGATGTACTACCCATTCCACTCGCTAAACTTCATGTCTTTCCTGTTGGTGCTCGACTTTGTGGAACCCAAATATGCCCCGAGTATCCTTCGACTACCTAGCATCCTAGCTAAATTCATAGTCGCTTTTGAATCGTTGTTCTCAAGCTAGGGCATATAATTTATTGAGGACCGAGACCAGTGCAAACCAGGCAACAGTGGTGTTAGAGCCATCGCTCGGAAGCTTTGAAGCTAGATATATGTCTATAAAAGGGCATGTGAACGTAGCTGGTGACGCATAAGTGGAGAGTGCCGACACTTTGTAAAAACAGGATACATTCTTTATGATGATTTTTCGACTACCAGTTATGAATGGATTGATGCTCGGCCCCTGAGAATGCTAGCAATAGCATCCTAGGCACTAGCCATATACATATTGGGTGGTAAATTCACGCTGTCCAAGATAGTCTTCCGTCCAGAGGGGCCAACCGACCTACCTCAATGTAATCCTAGTTGTCAAATTCGAGTTGCCCAACATCATCCTCATTGCCGTTCACTAAGCCCTCATATGTGAGATTCTACCACCCGAACGTAAAAGGCGTAATCGTATCAATTGCTGTTGAGAGTGCCAAGGCTGCAGTGCGTGGAAGGATGGAGCAGGATGGAATAAAGGATCCGTGAGGAAACGTGGACCAAGAAAGGAAACAGTTCATGGCCATTTGTCCAACGAATGCATACACAGCCACTCTTAGCGCCGGCGTCCTGACCTGCTGATCTCATTGGCGGTCTTTTACACTATGGCATCTCATGTAGTATATGCGTTACATGGCCGTTGGCTAGAAATCATCTCAACGGACTTTTTCACAGAGAGGAGCGATCACAAATGACTCTCACCGCCACCTTCTCGATAAGACACATACGATTGCCAAGATGACACTAGATAGTAGCGAAATACTACAGATTTGTATAACGTCCCTCAACTGCATTTTTAACTTACGGAGCGCTTGGGAGCGGAGAATGGATACGCATCATGGCAAGCTACATGTGATTTCGGATGGGCTTACTGTACAGGGTTATTTCGTCAAGAAATGTGCACATTCAGGTAGGCTTAGCCCACGTAGGCGATGTGTAGACAGTGGACTGTAGTATATATGAATATAAAGTATGTGAGAGTGAACAAGAGCTGCGCGAGCTTACCTATGTTTGTTGGACGAGATAATCAGCGTTGAATACCGGTAGGTTGGCAATTATCTTGCACTAATGACGTAGCGAGTAGAATATGTGGGAGAAACACAGACCGTAGCTCAACAACAGCATAGGTAGTTGGAATTCAATATTAGATATGCCAAGCCAGATCCATTTCAAGGGAATTATGCATCACACAAGCTGATGTATCGCCATTGGCTGAATTGGCGTTAACGACCGCAGTAGGCCACTTACAGTTAGTGCATTATTTGTCTAGGATAATGTACAGTACATATCGATGTTGTTCTGGAAATTCCAGGTCCGGGTGGTGGGTAGCCGAGACTGACGAGTGATTGGACCAAGAAAAGCCCCCCGGAAACTTAGCTGGCAAAGTGCGTATCGCAGACGAATGTGATTGGGTCGTGATCATCTACACAGCCTCAATCCATCCCTCAGACCAAGGATCAGAGTTTTCTACGTTACCTTATCGCGAGGGCTCTAAAACAGGGAAAATGGGAAAATGGGAAAATGGGAAATTTCCTGTTCACTATTAACTCTGCATGAAGGCGAAGAAGTAGACGAAGAGGGTCATTTATTTATGAGTGATACAATCATGTACCAGTCTCGGTATGGGGATACAGGAAAAGAGCAGGTTTAAGAATAGAAAGACGGAATGCAAATTGATGTCAACTGAAGCGTACTGGGATGCCGCAGTAGAGAGCATGATAATTACCGATTCCAAATCCGCCCAAGTACCAAAGGAGCAGAAAGCGGCCTCCGATAGAATTGCCTCTCCGACTCGCGCACTTTATATGGGAGCCAGCCAATTCATTTCTTGCAAGGGCACAGCCTCACTCACGTCACTCTTCGCGCGGGTGTCGAGGCTTTTCCCTTTTTATTCGAATTTGACAGGCAATGATGAACTGCCCCAGCCAACACGTACACTAGGCAGCTAGGCTCAACCTTTAGGAATGCCTTCGTGAGCAGGGAGGCTGACGCACGCTGCTAACCCTCATTCAACTCTTCTTACATTGTCCCTTGCGATTGGACATATCCGCGCAATCACGCTCGTCCGAACGTCTGAGTCCAAGACTAATATTTGCCGCCACTAAAGTAGACCCTGCGGAGGTAAACGGAGATCTACCAAATAGGACCACCGTACCCGGCTCCACTGACCAATTTGGGACCATCTGCTGTACATACCTAGTACAGATGCTGTAGTTGCCAAACCAAGCTAGCTACTGATATCTCGATCGGACGACGAGTCTTGTCATTCACACCCACCAACTTGACCTGATTAGTGAGACTTGTGAGCGCTTGAGCAGTACACAGCCCAAACACCAAGGAATTAGAGACACGTCCTGCCAACTATCTAATGCTATCTTATACCCTATCTAAGGCTCTGGGCTCGGCGGATCTACCTCTCCTCGCTCGCACCACCCTTGGATACTGAAGTGTAATTTTCCCAGCTTACCACGTCAGCATTCGCCGCATGTCGAGGCAGAAATAGACACAGCCCGAAGAACCCCTTCTACATATGATCTAGTATCGCTCATCGAAAGGTCGTACCCGGAGTATAACAAATCGTAGTCCTGATTGACAGGCAGGCGGCGCTTTACAGCAACAGCAACAACAACAACAACAACAACAACAACGACAACAGCAACATCCTTTCTCTTGCCTCGTACAAACCATTACCCCATTCTCGTCATATATAGCACCGGACAGGGACTGAACAACTGCTGCTCATGACCATGGCTAGCAATAGCCTAGCCCCGCCTACACTGGCAATAGACACTCGTGTTCGCTCAAGGAGTAATACCACCGAAACTATGTTGGATACCGGTGTTCGATCAAGAAGCGATACCCTCGAGACTCGCGCCGTCACACCAGCTGGGTCATTCGTATCAAACGTATCAAATCCCTTTCTAACACCTTCCGGCTCGGCCAATCCTTTTCTCACGCCAGCTCAATCAGATTGCGGATCTAGCGTTATAACAGTAGATCCCGAATCAGCACTGCGTCCGGATCCTGGCACAGAAGCCGATTTTCAGGTCGAGGATAACCCTTTTGCTTTCAGTCCCGGACAACTAAATAAGCTATTAAACCCTAAGTCTTTGCTTGCATTTCGAGCATTGGGCGGGCTTACTGGCATCCGCCGCGGTCTTCAAACCGACATCAATACCGGGCTGAGTGTCGACGAGACAACTGTTCGATCAAGAGTAACCTTCGACCAAGCCGTCAAGCAGCCGTCTGACAAATTCCAAGAATGTCCAGAATGGACTCCGGACCCTGGACTCCATGCCTTTGTCGACCGCACGAGGGTGTACGGGAAAAATGTCTTACCAGCAAAAAAGTCAGCCCCGTTATGGAGACTAATCTGGATCGCCTCCAAGGACAAAGTCATCATTCTCTTAGCGGTGGCCGCGATCGTGTCTTTGGCACTTGGTCTTTATGAAACGTTAGGAGTTAAACGTGAGCCCGGATCCCCTCCGGCTGTTGACTGGGTCGAGGGTGTTGCTATTATAATAGCCATTCTCATTGTTACGTTGGTGGGGTCGCTAAACGACTGGCAAAAGGAGCGAGCTTTTTTTAAACTAAATGAAAAAAAGGAGGACCGGGAAGTCAAAGTTATCCGGTCCGGCAAATCGTACATAATCAACGTGCGTGAAATTCTCGTTGGAGACGTTCTACACCTCGAGCCTGGCGATCTCGTACCAGTCGATGGTATTTTAATAGACGGCCATGATCTGAAATGCGACGAGTCCTCGGCTACGGGAGAATCAGACGCAATCAAAAAAACACCCGGCGATCAAGTCATGAGTTCGTTGGAATCAGGCAGCTCTAGCGCTAAAAGCCTTGACCCTTTCATCATCTCCGGAGCGAAAGTCATCGAGGGCGTTGGCACATTCCTGTGTACGTCCATTGGAGTGCATTCGAGCTTCGGTAAAATCATGATGTCTGTTCAGACCGATGTAGAGGCAACACCGCTGCAAAAGAAACTGGAACGTCTCGCCATCGCTATTGCAAAAATAGGAGGAACCGCAGCCGTTATCTTGTTCTTCGTTCTTCTATTCCGTTTCCTTGCAGGACTATCTGGCGACACCCGCTCGCCTCCAGAGAAGGCCTCCAGCTTCCTGGACATTCTCATTGTTGCTGTTACTATCATTGTGGTGGCTGTGCCGGAAGGTTTACCCCTAGCTGTGACCCTAGCCTTGGCATTTGCCACTCAGCGGCTACTGAAGGAAAACAACCTTGTGCGTGTACTACGCGCTTGCGAGACTATGGGAAACGCTACAACAATTTGCTCCGACAAGACGGGTACCCTGACTACTAACAGGATGACCGTGGTGGCTGGCACGTTCGGCCAATCAAGCTTCGTCAAACCCGAACAAGAGAAATCTAACTCCAGGACGGTGTCTCAGTGGGCAGCTGAGCTTCCCCAGAAGACGAAAGATGCTCTGGTTCAATCTGTCGCTATCAACTCAACCGCATTCGAAGGTGAGGATGCTGGTCGATTCGCCTTCATTGGTTCGAAGACTGAAACGGCCCTGTTGCAATGGGCAAAGGATCATATGGGAATGCAGTCGCTTGCCGAACTGCGTGCTAATGAACAGACCGTTCACATGATGCCTTTCGACTCGAGCAAGAAATGCATGGGTGCAGTCATCAAGGTTGGTTCACACTATCGACTGTTGATCAAGGGAGCCTCGGAGATTCTCCTGGCCCACTGCAGTCACAAGGCCGATGTCACAACGCCCGACGAGAGTTTGCTTACAAGCATCGACCGTGAAAATCTATCATCGACCATTGACGAATACGCCAAGGATTCTCTTCGCACTATCGGTCTCGTGTACCGTGACTATCCTCAATGGCCACCTACTCATGCTGAGATCGAGGATGGTCACGTTCAGTTTGCTTCCATTCTCAAGGACTTGATATGGCTTGGTGTGGTCGGTATCCAGGATCCCGTCAGGCCAGGAGTTCCCGAGGCAGTCCGTCTTGCCCAGCATGCTGGTGTGACGGTTCGCATGGTTACTGGAGATAATGCCGTGACAGCACAGGCCATCGCCACAGAGTGTGGCATTTATACAGATGGACTCATCATGGAGGGCCCTGCATTTAGAGTGCTGAGCGATAAACAGATGAATGAGAAGATCCCAAGACTCCAAGTCCTGGCGCGCTCATCACCAGAAGATAAACGGATATTAGTGGCAAAACTCAAGGCGCTCGGTGAGACTGTTGCTGTTACCGGTGACGGAACAAATGATGCTCCGGCCTTGAAGACAGCTGATGTAGGCTTCTCAATGGGTCTCTGTGGTACTGAGGTTGCCAAGGAGGCATCTGAGATTGTGTTGATGGACGACAATTTTGCTTCCATCCTAACGGCTTTGAAATGGGGACGAGCTGTCAACGATGCGGTTCAGAAGTTCCTTCAAGTAAGAAGATTCCCATCCTCACAACGACGTCAAAGAGAGTTTGGCCACTGATAATAATACAGTTTCAAGTCACCGTCAATATTACCGCCGTTCTGGTCGCATTCGTCTCAGCCGTTGCAAATCCCGACATGAAGTCGGTTCTCACGGCTGTACAGCTCCTTTGGGTGAACCTCATCATGGACACATTTGCCGCACTCGCCTTGGCCACAGATCCACCTACGGACAAGATCCTTAACCGCCTGCCACAGCCCAAGAGCGCTCCGTTAATCACGGTCAATATGTGGAAGATGATTATTGGTCAAGCCATATACCAGCTTGTCGTGACCTTCGTCCTCTACTTCGCGGGGAACCAGATCTTGGGCTATGACCCAAACAACGCTACACAGCAGAAGGAGCTTGACACGATAGTTTTCAACACATTCGTCTGGATGCAAATTTTCAACGAGCTCAACAATCGACGCCTAGATAACAAGTTCAATATCTTCGAAGGTATACATCGCAACAAGTTCTTCATCGGCATCTTCATACTCATGGTAGGGCTTCAAGTCCTCATCATTTTTGTCGGCGGCGCCGCGTTTGAAATCAAACCAATCAATGGTGTGCAGTGGGCTATATGCGTGGTGTCGGCATTCGTGTGTCTGCCATGGGCTATACTCCTTCGTCTATTCCCCGACGAATGGTTTGCCGTCATCGCAAAGACGGTCTGTGCGCCATTCCTCGTTGTGTACAGATTTCTAGTCAAAGTACTCGGCAAGATAGGAAGAGTTTTCGAGAGAAACGAGAAAAGGGATGACACACTGCAGGAGGTAGAGAGAGAGTCGGAAAAGCCCGTTGACAGGGCACCTGGAGCTGTTTTCGTGCAGCAGAGCGCCACTCCTGAAATCATATTATCTAGAAGCATTGATGGACTCGGGGATCCCACGATACAAGTGGAAGACTTAGAAAAGGGGCGGGCATAGAAATTAGAAGATATGCAAACTCTAGATACTTCGTCTTTACAGCGTATTTAAACACGATTGATGACCATGCCACCGAGTTACTAGTCGCGTGTGAGAAAGCCCAAACTAACACCTACGTGCTAACGAGTCATTAACATCATACGCAAACTTACTCTTCTGTATATATCCGCATTCGACAGGCTAGACTCCTTAGTCAATCCCCACCGTTTGGCGGGGTAGAGAGGCAAGGGTGGTCGACTAGATCTGGACTAGAGGGTCGATGGCTTCTTATTATGTAGAGTAATGTTGCAAGTGTAATGGGACTGATTATGTCATCGCTCGGGGTTTCGGGTAGGCCTTGCGCGTGACGATGTACGTAGTATGTTGGATTCAAGGTCATTAAGCGAAGCGCGGTGGTGCGGCATCGTGTAGCTTCCGGCCACAGGTGGGCGCGTAATGTTATACGAGAATCGGATCCCGTAGTGGAATATGGAGGCCAAGATTGAACAATGCTTACGGTAGGTCGGTGACACAACGAGTGCAGTGATGGACTGCCTGCCTCCTGCAGATCTTTCCGTGCAACGTCCGACTGCGACCTACTGTGCGTTTCTCGCTCACTCCGACTTCATCTTGTGTGCGGAGATGGTCTAGATGGCCTTGCTTGGGTGTGCGGTGTGCGGTGTGCGGTGTGCGGTGTGTGGTGTGTAGTGTGTGGCATCTTGAGAAATACAGCAGTGTGTTGCTCTACCTACCACACCCGCCGCTGGGAACAAAACCCTCCATTCTGCATCGCCTCCAAAGACCGACATCGCGATCATAACTTATTAACGACGAGGATATGAGTGCTATGGACGGGGTGTTGTATATAGCACGTCGCTCCACCACTCGAACCCGGACTTCGGACAATCAGTGAGCACCGTCTTCACTCCCGTCGAAGTGCCGGGACTAGGTTAAAAATACTAAATGCAAGGAAGACGGTGGGGTTGACCTTTCCACATATGAATGACATCTCCATTTCAAAAGGGTGTGGTGTGTACCGTGTAATACTACCCGCCATGTCTCCGCGGAGGGTTTGCTAGCAACTCGCCGGTCGGCACCGTCGGCCGAGGCCATGTGCAGGAGCAACATGTTGGCAGGCCTGCAGTCGGCATGTCTAGAAAGTCGATAATTACTTACATATATATATATATATATATATGACCAATAATATCCTACATTAAAATAGGGCATACAAGTTCGTCAAAAGTGTCAAATCGCAAGCATACAATCACACATCTGCCCAGCATGAGCACCACTATGGATGCAACTCTGGAGCTGCTCAAATCTAGCCACCTCTACTCTTGGGGTGCTTTGGGCTTGGTGACTATCCTACTGGTAAGAAAGTCTAGTATCTTTAGCCGTCACCAAGATATCTAACCATTGTTACTACCAGCTCTTCATCTCAAATTTGCGAGACCCTATTTCAAATGTCCCAGGACCATGGTATGCCAGATGGACGACATTCGTTGCCAATTACTATTGGGTGGCTGGACGTAAACCCGCTTACATTCACGATCTTCACCTTAAATATGGTATGCCGTGTCCTATTTCATCTGTTTACAGAGCACTCTCAAAGAAAGTGAAGCGTAATTACATACTGAACACCATTAGGCCCTATTGTTCGAGTCGGTCCTCGTGAGGTATATATCCTGGACATAGAGGCTATTCCGAAAATTTTCAAGATCAAAAACGAATTCCCTAAATCCAAATGGTACCTGGACTTCGTTCCCTTCGTCCAGACAGTCTTCAATACGCCGGACATCGCTATGCACAGGCGCTTTAGAAGATTACTCTCGTCTCCGCTTTCTGAATCAGGTCTCAAAGCTTTCCTGCCGCAAATAGAGCAGAAAGTAAATCTTGCTATACAGCGTATGGAAGAGGAGTCAAAGACACGTGGTGTTGCCGACGTCTTCAAATGGTGGCTTTTCATGACGACTGATGTCATCGGCGAGTTGAGTTTCGGAGAATCATTTCGGATGCTGGAAAGTGGAAAGGTTAGTGATAAACTTCCATGTCTCGGAAAAGGCCAAATGTGCGAAATCAAACTCTAGCTAACTCAAACCAGATGAATCAATATGTTGTCGACCTGCAGACTGCTGGGGTCATGTCTTCATATAGATCGGCCTTTCCTTCACTATTCAAATACTCTGTGCGCTTCGGGATCCCACTTCCTTATCTCGGGAAGGCTCAGGGATTCAGTATGCGCATGAAAACGTACGGTGAGGAGTCGTTGCAACGACACAGAGACCTTGTAGAAAAAGAAGGCCCCGATGCCAGACCCACGGTTTTCACAAAAGTATACAAGGCCCAGGGAGACGATAGCATAACCCCAGACGAAGTACGAAATAATGCACAGGCTTACATAATTGCTGGGAGCGACACCACCTCTAATACTTTAGATTACCTGGTTTGGGCTGTGTGTCGTCATCCCGAAGTCAAATCTAGGCTACTGAAGGAGCTCGAGGTGCTTCCTGATGGCTTCACCTACGATGATCTACGACACGTGCTATACCTGGATCATGTTATTGACGAGACTCTGAGGAGATTTCCGACTGTCCCAGCCGGGCTGCCGAGGGAAGTTCCCAAGGGAGGCGCCGAGTTATGTGGTTATCATATTCCGGCTGGATATACAGTCGCAACTCAGAATCACAGTCTCCATCGTCATCCCATCGCCTTTCCTGATCCCGAAAAATTTGATCCATCACGGTGGGAGAATCCGACACAGGCCATGAAAAATGCATTCATGCCTTTCGGCGCAGGAAGCAGAAGTGAGTCAGCTTACTTTTATTTTCATATTCCTTTTTCGAGAACGAACTATGTCCTCATAATCGAGAAACGTACTAAACATAACTATTTACCTAGTTTGCATTGGATTGCATCTAGCTACAATGGAACTTCGATTGAGCGTGGCTCGGTTCTTCAAAGCTTTCCCCAATGCCAGAATGTCAACCCGTGAAGGCATGAGCGACGAAGACATGGTTCCGAAGTTGTTCTTCTTGGCCAATCCGCAGGGGCATCGCTGCCTGATGGAACTCCATTAGGTTTGTTCCCAGCTGAGAAGTTTGGCTCCACGTGTCTATGCATACTCAACACTGGCTAGGTATGATGTTTGCTTGACTATAGTATGATGGGGAGTGTGTAGGACTATTCTGTCACTCAAATAAAATAAAACCGGGGAAAAATAACTGCCTGTAACATCACGATAAACTCTACGCTTAAATCATATGTAGCACCAATATTCACTCTATGCAGTTGCATCTAAAATATCCCCTATGGAGTTGTAAGTATATCCCCTATGGAGTTGTAAGTTAAGAAGCTAGGTAGTAATGGTCTTTGTAACTAGACCGTAAACTGGCGAATACAACCTTTTTTAAACGTTGTGGTATTAAATTCATTCGAAAGGGGGACTGACAGAACCTTAAGCTTAAGTTAAGAAAAGATATAGGAAAAACACAATGTTAAACTACTACATTATCACCTTAAGTTTATAAAAATTATAATAGTTTTTATTTAATTTTTAAATATTATTAATATTTTTAAATATTATTTTTAAGTTAATATAAATAAAATTAAAATTAAGCAAAAATTTAAAAAAAAAACTATTAAATATATTTAAAAGAAAATTTAAAATAAAATAAAATAATTTAATTAATTAAATTAATTATTAATATAAATTACTTTTATTATAAAAACTTTAAAAATAAAAAATATTTATTTATTAAAAAGTTTAATAATTTTAATTTTAAATATTATATTATATATATTTAATAAAATTAATAAAATTTATAATTTATAATTAATTATAAAAAAATATTATTTATATTAATAATAGTTTTATTTTAATTTATAAAACTAATAATAATAATATAATATTTAAAAGTTTTAAAGGTTTAAAATTATAAAGTTATTTAATATAATTTATTTTTTTTAAATATATTATAATGTAATATATTTTTAAGTTTTTTTAAAATATAACTTTTATTAAAATATAAAACTTATAATTAATATTTTAAAAAGAATTTATATTAATTTTAATAATATTATAATTTATATAAAAAATTAATTTTAATTAATAATATTATAAATTTAAATATTTTAAATTTATTATAGCTTAAGCGCTATATGTGGCTAGTGTAGCTAGTGTGGCTAGTGTGGCTAGTGCGGCTAGTGCGGCTAGTGGCCCATGCAGGGGCTAGAGTATTTACTGGCCAATATTCACTGGGCAACTGCTGTAGTGAATACTTTCGCGGGCTATATATTTAGGTATAAATTCCTGTACTTATTACGCTTTTTTTCTTTTTTTTTTTATATAAAATATTAGCTAATAATAATAAGTAAATTAAGTGTTTAAACCTGCTACTTTTATTATATTTATTATAATATTTTATATTATTATATTAATATTTAAAAAAATAATAAATTCCTTTAAAATAAAATAATTAAATTAAGCATAGTTATTTATAATAAAAAAATATTATAAATAAAATAGTATAAAAGAACTTTAATACGGAGTATTTAGCTAAAGCTAAAAAAAATATTGTTTTAAAAATACTTTAATTATAATAAAATACTTTTTATAGCTAATTATAATTTAAAAATATTGTTTTAATTTAATAAAAAGTAATAATAATTGTTATACTTATATACTAATAAAGACAGGGCTTTAATAATATATACTATATTATATTAAAATCTATAAATAAAAAGGAAAAAAGAAGCAAGGAATTTAGCTATAGAATATTTATACTAAATAGGTTATATATATAAAGTATAAAATATAAAGCAGCTGGCAAGCAGCTAGCAGCAACTACTAGTAAATATATTAAATACAGTAGCTAGTACAGGGCAAAACTACTAGCTAAAAGCTATTAAGCCGTAACTACCCCCCCTTTAAAAAAATAGCTTGTTCGCGAAATATAGCTTTAACCGAAAAACCTTGCCGGGGATTAAATAAATAATTTAACTGCTTTTTAACAAAAAAAAAAATCGCCTCAGGTTTTTATTAATATAATTTTTTATAAAACCTTTGTTTAATTAAGTTATTATACCGATTTTTTTATATATTAATTAAATATTCTTAAATTAAATTATTTTATATATATTTACGCTTTATAAATTTTTTTTTTTACGTTTATACTTTATTATTATTTAAATATAACTTATTAAAGTTATTTTTTTATGCTATATTTAGCTACACGCTAAGCTTTACCAGCAGTTTAATAAAATTAAAATTTATATTATAAAACTTTTTTAAAACTTTTATACTATTTTTAAAGTTTTCTACAAGGTATTACTTATTATTTACTTCTTAGCTTTTTTAATTAACTTAATATTATAGCTTATAGTAATAAATTTTTAATATATAAACTTATTTAATAGTAAAATTTTTTTTTTTTCTAGTTTTATTATTTTACTATTAAAGTTTTCGGCTTTTTAGCCTAGTAATAAGTTATTAAAATATTTATATAATTTATTTATATAGTAGCGGTTTAAAGCTTTTTATAAAAGCAGAACTTTTAAAATAAATATATTTTTATTACGTTTAAAGATTTTATATTTTTACTAAGTTATAAAATAATTAAGCTTATTAAAAAATTGATTTATTTTTTATAATTATCGCTTTTTTAATATTAATATATAATTATTAATATTAAAGTTTAAGTTATAACAGCTTTTATTTATTTAATATATTATATATTTTTAAATATATAATAATTATTTTTTTATTAATTTTATAAAACATATTATTTTTTATACTTTATTTTAAGCTTTTTTATATAAGGCTTTTTTTTATATAAATAAGTTCTTTAACTTATTATATATAGTTTAGTTTTTTTAATTAAAATAAAAAAATATAAAAAAACTTATTTTTATTTTATAAAAAAATAGTCCTATAAACTTATAAGGTAATAAAGCTTGTATATAATTTATAACAAGTATACGCTTTAACTAATTATTTTAATAATAGTTTATATAAAGTTATAACTTTTAATTTAAATATTTGTTTATAATTTTAGTTTATTTTATTATTTTATAATGTTTTATAAAAACAAAAGTATAACATATTTTTATTAATTTATATAACTTGTTTATAAAACTAAAAATAAACTATAATCCGCGGTTAAAAGTTAAAGTTATAAATATGCTAAATATTTTAAATAGTTTTTTATAGTATATTTTAGCTATATTTTTAGCTATAGCTTATACTATATAAAAAATAGTTTAAGCTTTTTTTTTTAAACAATTTATTATAACTAAGGTATTATTATAGCTATATTTATTTTTAAGCATTTATTTAAAGTTTACTACTAAATAACGCTATATATAATTAAAAATAAATAAAAAAGTTAGTTTTCCCAAGGTTTTATTTTTAAATACTTTTATTAGTTTATATTTTATATAGTTAAATATATAAATTTTATAATTATTTATATACTTAAATTATTAATAACGTTTTACTACTAGCTTTTTAATTTTACGCTTATTAAAATATATTATAATTATATAGTTATATATTTTTTATATAATATATATTTATAAATATAAAAAGTTAAACATAATAAGCTTTTTTTTATATATAATTAATTTGTTTTTAAAAAATTATAGGTTGTTTTTACGCTAGTTTTAAGCTTTTTTTTAGTAAATTTTTATATTAGCGTTTTTACGGTTTTTTTTTTAAATTTTTTTTATTAACTAATATTTATTTAACTTTTTAAGTTTTATTTATAGTTTAAATATAAAAAAAAAAATAATCGCTATAAAAGTTTAAGCTTATTTAAAAGCTTTAGTTGTATTATTAATAGGTTAAAAAAAAAAAAAAAAATATTATGTTTTTTTTTTTTTTTTTTATATTATTAAATCTTTTTATTTTTATAATAATATATTAACTAATATGTTTTTTTTTTTTAAACGGTAAATAATAAAAAAATTATATTTTAAAAAAAGGTTAGCTTATTTAGCTTGTTAAAAGTTTAAGTATTGTTTAGTACTAAAATATTTTAAAGTTTAATAATTAGTAATTATTAAAAAAGGTTTATTTTATTTATTAATTAGTTTAGGCCTTTATTTTTTTAATACTAAAGCTATTGTTAATATTTTTTTATTATATATATTATAGTTTAATTTAGCGTTATAAAATATTTTAAAAAAGTATATAATAAAATACTACTTATTTTTATATTTTTATATTATAGCTTTAATAACTATATTATTAAAAGTATTAGTTTTTATTCTAGTAAAAAAGTTATATTTATAATATTATAACAAAAAATAAAAATAAAAAATCTTTTTTAACTTATTAAATAATTTATTATATATATTGTTTTATTTAAAAAATATATTTTTTTTATTAATTAGTTTAGTAGCGCTGTTATTTAGCTATAATTATATACGAATTTTTAGTAAAAATTATAAAATTTTAAAAAAAATTATATATTTTTTATAGTAGTAAATAGTTTTTAATTATATACTATTTTTATTTTAGCTAGGTTTACTTATATACTTTTAATGCTTATAATATAGTTTAAAAACTTAGTTTTAATAATATAAAATTTAAACTTTTTAATATTTGCTTATAAACTTATATTTTTTAAGTATTATAAGACTAGCTTTATATATTTACGGTAATTTTTTAAGTTATCCAAATAAATAAAAATATTATTTATATAAGCGTTATAAAAATTATTAAAATAATTAAATAAAATATTATTAATATAACGTTAAAATATAAAAAGTTTATTTATAAGTTTAAATAATAATATTTTATAATAGTAAGTATTATATTAAATATAAAAAGTTGTTAGGTTTTTATTTTCTGGATATATTTTTATATAATAAAAAGCTTGTTATATATTTATTTTAATAAAAATTTTAGCTTAAGCTATATAAAACAAGGTTTTTTTAATAAAAGGTAAAAAATACTTATTTTTTTTAATAAGTTTATTTAACTTTTAATAATTTATATAAAAACAAAAACTTTTACTTTGTTTATATATAAATAAAATAAAAAACACGTAAAATATATCGCTTAATTTAATAAATTTTTTTTATAAGTTATTAATTAAATAATTTTTAACTATTTTTAGTTTATTTAATAATATTTTATATAAAAAACTATAATTTAAATTATTAGCTAACTTGTTATTAACGAACTTTATTTTATAATTTATTTTAAAGCGGTATAAAGGTAATATATTTAAATTTATTTTATTAAACGTATAAATTAAATTATAATATTTTAATAATATAAGTTTTAAAGCTTTTTATTTTAACTTTTCGTTTTTACTTTTAAAGAATTTTTTTTTTTTTATTTTAATTTTTTTATTATTAATAAATTTATTAATTTTATAAATACTAATAATTTATACTTAATATAAAGAATTTTTTTTTTTAATAAAGGTTTAAAACGTAAAAATATTAAAGTTTATAATTTTTTATAAAAAATTTTTTTTAAACTATTTAATTTTATTTTTTCATAAACAGTATAGTTTTATATTATCCGATTTTTATCCGGCTAAAAAGCTTTTTTACTCCAGCTTTTTTTTTTTTACTTTTTCGGCTTTTTTTTTTTTTTTATAAATAAGCTTTAAGGGCAAAAATAGAAAAGCTTTATATAGGTTTTTTTATATTTTTTTAATATTAATAGTAGTAGGATTATTATACTTTAAAATAAAAATTAGTATAGCTTGTTAACTTTTTTAAGCTTTTTTACGCTGTTTTTTTTTTTACTTTTTATTTTGCTTTAAGTTACGGTTTTTTTATTTTATATTAAACTAATAGCTAAAATACTATAACTAGTTATTAGTATTATTTATTACTAATATATATTTAATATTATAATTTAAAAATAACATTAGCGGAAAAACTAAACGGTATTTTTTATTATTAAATAATATATTATATTTTATAAACTATAACTTTTTAATAATTATTTTATATTATATATTTAAAATAAATATAAAAATATTTTTAAAAGTTCGTTTTTAAATTTATATTATTATAAGTAAAGCTTTTTATATACTTTAGTTATTTTATTTATTATATTTAATTACTGGTCGGGGTTTAAATTTAGTAATAATATAAGTATTAAACAATTTTATAATTTTTTTAGTAAAATAAATATTTACATTTATATATACGCCGGCTTTTATATTTTTAAAAAAATTATTTATAATTAAAAAAAGTTTATTATTATATATAATATATATAAACAAAAAAGGTTTTTTTTTTAAGTATTTATTTATTAAATTTATTTTATTATATTTTTTTCGGGATATTCTCCTTAAGTAGGAGTTTATTTTCCTTAAGGTTATTTTTTTTTTTTTTTACTAGTATTGTTTTTTTTAGTTAAAAAAATAAGCGTAAATAAAAATCTAGCTATAATAACAACAACTTAAACTTTATAATCCGCAAAAAGCATATATACTAAAAAGCAGTTTTTAATAATATATTCCAGTTGTTTATAATTAAAACATTTGTTTTTAATAATTAACTTTTTTATTTTATTAAAAGTTAGTTTTTTAGCCGCGGCGGTAGCTTTTAAACTACTAGTTATATTATTTAAAGTAGTATTATTATATAGTATATAAAAGTTTTTTTAGTTGTTGTTTACAGGAGCCGTTTTTTTTTTTTTTTTTTTTTTTACGCGCAATGTTATATTTTTAATTAATAAAACAAAAGTAATAAACAACTTAAAAATAATATTTAATATAAGCGTTAAATATTAAATCCTTTTTAAAATATTTTAAAAAAATATTAGTTTTTATTTTATTAATAAGTTTATTATAAAACTTTTTTTTTTACTTAGATTTATTAACGCTTTTTTTACTAGCTAAGCGAATAAACTTAAATTTAAAAATAAAAAATTTAGCTATTTTATACTTAATAAAAGCTAGCTTTTGCTATTTAGCTTTAGTTTTATTTATAGCGTTAATATTAAAGTAATTTTTTTTAAAATATATAAGTAAAGTATTAAAAGTTTTAATAATATTAAAATACTTGTTAGAAAAATAAAACAATAAGCGCTTAAATATTATACTTTTAACGTAAAACTTTATATTAGTTATTTTAATATTATTATTAGTAAATTAATTATTATTAGTTTTTAATTGTTTTTTTATATTTTAAAGCTATATTTTAAATAAAATATTATTTTTAGCTTTATTATTATAAAATACCGGTATAAAAACTTTAATAAATTTACAAAATTTAGTTTTAGTTTAAATTAAAGCAAGTATAATATTTTATTAACTAAAGAGATTAATAACTTATTAATTTAAATTATTTAATAGTTTTTAAACGCGTTTATAATTAATAATTATATCGCTTAGTTTTTTAAAAAAGTAATTAATAATAGTATTATTTATAAGGTTAAATTCTTCGGATTTTCCGCGGAGCTTTATTAATTTTTTATTTTTTTTAATAGCAATTTTATTTAACTTTTTAGCTTATAATAAAAGCTTATTTACTTAAGTATTAATAAAATTAAAAAAAATATAACTTTTAACAGCTTATTAATAATAAACTATTATTAATAATAACTTAACTTTAAACTTAGTAAATAAAAAACTAAAATAAAAAAAAAATTAAATTATAAAAGTTTTTTTATTAAAAAGCTTGTTATAATAAAGTTAAATTATTTTATTTAGTTTAATAATAGTTTTAAATAAAAAAGCAAGGTTGTTGTTTTTTAAAACTATAGCTATATAGTTTTAAACTAGGGTTTTAGTTATATTATATATAATAAAAATATTTTTATAATATTTTTTATTTAAAAAGTTAAAGTTTTTAATCTAGTTATAAAATTAATAAACAAAATAAAACAAGTTATTTTATTAGTTATTATTATTATTATTTATAATAGCTATGCTATTATTAAATAAAGATTTTATTTTTATAAAACAAGTAATTTTTTTTTTTATAGCAGTTATAAAGATTTTATTTTCTTAGGTTATTAAGTTAATAAAATTATTTATAAATATTTTTATTTACTTGCGAGCTTTAGCTTTAAGCTGGGCTTATTTTTTATTAGTACATAATATAGCGTAGTTTTATATCGTAGTTTTTATATAATAGGTTGATTTAATTATAGTTGTAAAAAATATTAAAAAGTAGTTTTAATACTTTAAAATAAAAAGTAATTTATAAATTGTTGTACTTATATATTAATAAAAACAGGGCTTTAGTAATATATACTATATTATACTAAAATTTATAAAAAAAAAAAAAAAGGAAGCAAGGAATTTAGCTATAAAATATTTACACTAAGTAGGTTGTATATATAGGGTATAAGGTGTGGGGCAGCTAGCAGACAGCTAGCAGCAACTACTAATAAATATATTAAGTGCAGTAGCTAGTGCGGGGTAAAGCTACTAGCTAAAAGCTACTAAGCTGTAATTATAATTTTTAAATAATTAATTATATAATAAGCTGTAAAGCTTGTAGTATAATTTAGAACTAAAACTTTTAATAATAAAAGAAAAAAAATTTTAATATTAAAAAATATATAAAAAAAATAAAAAACCTGATTTTTAGCAAAGCTTTTAATTAATATTAATAGTATTTATTTTTTAAAGTTAAGATTTAAAAATATATATTTAATATTAATAAAGTTTAAAATAACTTTTAAGCTTAAATAAATTAAATTATATATTATTTTATTATTAAAAATAAATTATTGATTATTTTTATTATATTTATTTAAAATAATAAAATTATTTAGTTTATTTTTAATAGTTTTATAACTAAAGTTTAATTTATAAAAATAGTTAAAAAAATACTAATAATAATATATGTTAAGTTTAAAATATATTTTATTTTATTAGTAAATATTTAAGATTTAATTAAAGATTTATATAATATTATATATTGTTTTAACGTTAGCTTAATAAACTTAACGTATTATATTAATAATATAAGTGTATATATTAATAATTTTAAAAAAAAGCTAAACAAGGTTTATTTTAACTATATTTAAAAAAAAAAACCTGCGTAATAATATATTTTATAAAGCTTAAAAAATTTAAAGCTAAAAGTTAAAAAATTTAAAAATAATAAATAAAAAA
Organism: Xylaria longipes; assembly: GCA_025201785.1. Taxonomy (NCBI): domain Eukaryota; kingdom Fungi; phylum Ascomycota; class Sordariomycetes; order Xylariales; family Xylariaceae; genus Xylaria; species Xylaria longipes. The sequence goes on along the minus strand of MU619704.1, from coordinate 2,704 downwards.
TTTAAAAATTATATTATTAAATTTATTAAATAATTTATTATAAAAATAAACTTTAGTTCTACTATAAACTTAGTATTAGTAAATTTAATAGTTTTATTTAATACTTATAATAATATATTAATATTAAGTGTTTTTTAAGCGGAAAAAATTAAATATTTTATTAAAGTTAAATATTTGTTTATTTTTATTAATAATAAACTAAACGCTAATAAGCTTAAAGTTAAGTTTAAATATTAGTTTATATTATTAAAAAACAAGCTAATTAAAAACGTTAATTATTAAAATAATAATAAAAAACGAATTGTTTATATTATTAGCTATATAAATAGTTTTATTTTTAATAATATTATTTATTTTATTATTAATATAATATTAAAAAAAAAACTTTTAATTATTATAAGTAATAAACTTATATAATATTTATATAACTAATATAATAATTTAAATAAATATAAAACTATTTAAGCGTAGTATAAAAATAAAAAAATAAAAAATAAAAATAAAATTTTTAAATAAAAAATTAAGTTTATTTAGCTAGCAAGCTAAGCTTATATATTTAAAAAAAACTTTAAGTGTAATATATATAATATATTTTTAAACCGGTTTAATAAAAAAACTATTAAAAAAATAAAAATTTTAAAAGTAATTTTTATAGTTTATTATAAGTTTATTTAAATATATAATTACTAATAATATAAAAACTATATTATAAAAATAAAAAAAGCTAACGTAGCGAAAAAAAAAAAAAGAATTTAATAACTAAACGTTTTTTAAAAATATAAATATAAACTAAGGATAGTTTTATAGTAATTAATTAACGTATTTAAAATATTATAGTATTATTTTAATAAATACAGCTAATAATAAATAACGGGTTTACGTTAAACTTATTTTTAATTAAATAAAAATATTAATTATTAAAAAATAATACTTTATTTATTATAAATAAAACTTTTAAAGCAACTTTTATTTTATAAAAATAAAATATAAAAAAATAAATATAACTTATATTAATAAAATTATTATAAAAACTATAAGTATAAATTACTAGGGTTTTTTATAGCTATAAAATATTACTTAAAATAACTAAACTTTTATTTTAAGTTAATAAAAATATTAGTATTAAATATAAAATAGTATAAAAAAATATTATTTAATTTTTTAAAAAGATTTTTAAAAAAAAAGCTTTTTATTTATAAAATATATAATAATAAATAATAAACTTATATTAATTACGTTAATATTATTTAATATAAAAATAAATATATTTTTTTTATTAATATAAAATTCACGTTATAAATAATATAATATTTAAAATTAAAAAAATAACTAGCTTTAAGCTAAATATAATTATAAAATATAATAAAAAAATAATTAAAACTATAAATATAGTTTTATAACTATATTTTTAAATATAAAAATATATAATATTAAACGTTTTTATATTAATAATTAATATAAAATATAATATAATTATTAATAAAAAGTTTTTAAAAAATTATAATATATTAATTAATAGCTAGTAAAAGTAATTATTTTTTTTTAATAACTAAAAAATAAATTATTATATATATAATATTTTAATAAATACTATAAAGGATTTTATTATTAATTTTATATATTAAAAAAATATAAATTATTAAAAATAAATAATAATAAAAATAAATAAACGTTATTAAAATAAATATATAAGTTAAAAATATTATGTTATAAAATTATTATTTAAAAAATAAAAATTAATAAAATTTATAAAAATAATAACATAAATATATAAAAAAATTATAAAACTAAAATAAAAAAAAAATAAAGTTTTTATATTTATAATTATAAAAATATTTATTTTTAAAGTATTTATTAATATATTATAACTTTTATAAATAAGTTTTAATTTAAATATTAATTAAAAATAATAATAAATTAATTATATAAAACAACTATTAAAAAAAAAATTTATAAACTTTTTATTTTTAAATTATTATATATAAAAGTAGTTAATTATTTATTATTTAAAAAAATAACTAAAAATATATAAAGTTTATATATATTATAAAAAAATATTATTAATTAATATAAATATTAATTAATATAAATTATTATAATAAATATATTTATATTTATTATTATTATTAAAAAATAATATTAAAATCTATAAATATATTATTTTATATAAAATTAATTATATTATTAAATAAAAAAAATAAAACAAGTTAATTAAAAATAAAATAAAACTTTATAAAAAAGTTTATTAATAAATATTTAAATAATATTATAAATATTTAAATACTTTTAATAAAATAATATTTAATAAATTTTTATTATAACGTTTAAAAATAAATTATTAAATTATTATTAATAAAACGTTTAAATAATTAAAGTATATTATATTATATAAAATATTATTAAAAAAAATAAAAACATGTTATAAATATATAAAAAAAACCTGTTTAAAAATTTTATTAAATTAACTAATATTTTATAAACTATATTAATATTATTTATATTTAAAAAAAAAATTTGTTTAATTTTATATAAATTATTAAAAATTAAATAATATTATTTAAAAAAACTAATATTTATTATTTTTAATAAAAAAATTATTATTTAAATTATTTAATATTAAAATATATATAAAAATTAATATTTAATAGGTTTTTTATTATATATAAATAATAAAAAATAATAAAAGTTTAATTATATTTTATAT